>CM052540.1:53619408-53653157 GCA_028533065.1 Trachops cirrhosus | reverse complement strand
AAAAAAAACAAAAAATGAAAAAAACTAAAAGCAGAGTTAAAAAATGGGCAGAAGACCTAAATAGACATTTCTCTAAAGAGGACGTAGAGATGGCTGATAGGCCTATGAAAAAACATATGAAAGGTTGCTCCATGCCATTATTCATCAGAGAAAGGAGAATATTATGCTAAGTGAAATAAGCCAGCCAGAGAAAGACAAAATACCATATGATTTCACTCACATGTGGACTTCAATGAACAAACTGACCTAATAAGTAAAATAGAGACAGACTCATAGATAGAGAGCAGGCTGCCACTCGAGGGAGGGGTGCTGGGGGTTATAGGGATCAAGCCAAAAAGAAAAAGTGCTCATGGACACTGACAACAGTGTGGTGACTGCAGGGGTGAGGGGACTAGGTGGAGGAGGAAGAGGGCATAAGGGGGATAAATAGTAATGGAAAAATACAATCAAAATGAAAAATTAAAAATGGAACCACAGTAAAATATCACCTCACACATGTCAGAATGGCTATTATCAATAAATCAACAAACAACAAGTGCTGGCAAGAATGTGGAGAAGAGAACCCTTGTGCACTGTTAATGTGATTGTAAATCTGTGCAATCACTGTGGAAAACGATGTGGAGTTTCCTCCAAAAATTAAAAATAAAACTACCTATTACCCAGATATTTTCATTCTGGGTATTTATCTGAAGAAATTTAAAAGACTAAATCAAAATGATACAGGCATCCATATGTTTCACTGCATCATTAATTACAATAGCCGAGATGTAAAGCAACATAAGCGTTCATTAATATATAAGTGGACAAAAAAGCAATAGTACATAATATACAATGGAATGTTACTCAGCTGTAAAAAAGAATGAAATCTTAACATTTGCAACTACATAGATAGACCTAGAGGGTATTATGCTTAGTGAAATACATCAGACAGAGAACAGCAAGTACCATATGATTTCACTTATATATGGATTCTAAAGAACAACATGAATGAACAAACAAAACAGAAACAGACTCACAAATAAAGAGAACAAACTGACGGTTGCGAGATTAAGAGGGAATTTAGGTGACTGGTGAAAGGACGAAGAAATACAAATTGGTAGTTTTAAAACAGTTAGGCCCTGGCGAAGTAGCTCAGTTAGTTAAGACTGTCATTTTGATATGCCAAAATTGTGATCTCCAAGGTGTGATCTCCAGTCAGGGCATATAGAAAAAGCACAATGAATGGATAAATAAATGGAACAACAAATTTCTCTCTCTCTATCTCTCTCTCTCAGCTCACTAAAAAAATAGTTATGGGATGTATAGTATAGCATAAGGAAAATAGTCAATAATATTGGAATAACTATGGTTCAGGTGGTTACTAAGAATTATAAGGGGGATCACTTTGTAAATTAAAGAAATGTCAAATCACTATGCTATATACTTGAAACTAAAATAAAATGATATTGAATGTCAACTGTAACTGACAAATAAAAAATAAAATAAAATTTTTGAAGAGAAGTATATTAGAAATGAAATCCGTTAGGTGCAAGAGAAATAGTATATGTTTTGAACTTACCCCTGCATCAGGAGGCAGCACAAAATTCATTTCCCCCTAATTGTCAATATATGAAGTTTGAGATTTTTTCATTATTACAGACTTTCATACCAGTTATGGTTTTATGGCATTAAAGCTAAAGGAGACAATAAAATGAAAAGTACCGTGTTCCTCTTCGTCATTTAACAATTTATAAATATTATTAATAATATTATGGCTTTCAACAGCAATGGCAGTGGTAAGTTTCCAAAATGAAATGAAGACAATATGCCCTTTGTCTTCATGAGGCCTTTATAGTCTAAAAAAAAAAACGCGATGTAGTTAAGTATGTTGAGACTTAAGTTCACTCTTCATGCAGTTGAAGCAGAAAACAAAAAAAAAAAATACCCTTTGTCTTCTTTGTGTTGCAGAAAATTGCCCTTGTATTTCTGAGACCTGCTGGGTCAAATGTGAAGGTAAGTCAATGGTGCATCTTTGGTTTATAGACGATACTAACAGATGCAATCAATAAAATTGTTACAAATGTGTACCCAGCTAAAAGGGCATTTGGCACATCCTGCCTAATTGATTTTAAAACTGATTTAAACCTGCATGATTCTTACTTTTAAATTTTGAAAACCCAAAGCCATAAAAAAAAGATTTTTGTTAACACTAAAGATTCTCGTTTGCAGTGGTTGTCTCTGACTCAGAGCAATTTTGTCCTTATTATGGCATAAATTAAAAAAAGCAGGAGCAAAACTGATTACTAATTACTTTGAGAGTAGTTGAATGAAATTAATAATGTCACAGCCTCTAGACTGGGATCAGTTGTTTCTTAAACAATAGAGAAAAAAATCACTTGAACTATAATCAGTTTTACCTGGATTAGAAGACATTACTGGCAAGATAATTACTGGAAGATATTAATGACCATTGAACTTTGAAATCAATGAGATCTGCCAAAAGAAATCACGGAGACCACACTATTTTAACAATTTAGGTTATTTGGCTCAAGACTATTATGAAAAGAAGCTTGGGTAATTGTAAAATAATGATGAAATTGATATATGAGCAAGAAGCAAGAATTTGAGAAGGCTATACCTGATATATTACTTGTTTCTACTAGAAATAAATATATTTTAGCTGTATTACTGGAAATATATGGCATATGCAATATTGTTAAATTTGCAAATATTAAAAAATAACTGGCCTTAGTGGGTCTATTATATTTCTATTTATAATAATAGTATTTGATTATATTTTTATTTCTATCACAATGTAGAAATGGATTTTCATTTATTATAGCATCTTGTCATGATAGCATCATTTTCACTGCATGACCATTTTCTCTGCATTAACAGTGTTCATAAGAACCACCATGGCATTAAGTATAGGATTTAATATCAAAATATTCTAAACATGAAGAAGTAAATATACCATTCATTCTGACTTTAACAGAAAATACAGATATTTATATATTTTAAGATATTTTCCATTAGTTAAATAAAACATTTTTATTTAATTTATTATTTACATTTTAAATTGAAAGCCATGATTTTAGGCTTAGATCTAAAATATCTAATTAAACTATCATAAAGAATGCTGATGCCATTAGGCTTACAAGTTGAAACCAACTTACATAAAATTGAAATTTTAGGCTAGATGTTAAAATTGTGAGTTTGTCTTGATTTGTCACTTTCTGTGTAAAATCAAGCATCTGATATACTTGATACTAAATGTCTTATGTTCCTGCCCCTTGAATGAGAGAGATGTTATAGAGCCTTTCCCAAAACCGACGTAGTAAAGTAAGTAATAAAACAACCCTTGGGAAGGGTGATAATGGGAACCTGGTTTGATCATTGTATCTTCAGGAAACAAAGTTTTAAAAAAGAATCATAGAGAATATTAGTCTTGGAGTTCATAAAAAAGAGCTGCAGCATTAGTATACTTGGTAAAATGATGTTCCACAGGAAATCATGAAATTTTTTTATTTGTTTTAACTGATTGTATTCCTGCCCGTAAAACCAACATGCACAGTGATGGAGAAATGCAAAATGTATTTTCAGTCCTCAGTGGGTCAACATTAGGACTGGTAATTTTATCAGAAAGAATGGGGAACTGTCCATGCACTGTGCCTGAAGGAAAGCAGGATAATTCATCTGATTCTCAAAGGACTATTGAAATAACTATTTCAAGGTCACTAAGCTTCTAAGTGGCAGAGACAGGATTAAAACTGAGATTGATTGGATGCTACCTTTGTTACAATCACTACACCAGTGGTTCTCAAACTATTTTTTAACAGCTATTTTTTTGAATTAGATAGTGCCAGGTTAAATCATATTAAATATTGAGTGGCACTGGGGTGAGGAGTTTTCCATTATTTCTGTTTCCACAACAAGCTCACTCATCCCTGTACTCCACAGTGATCTTCAAGGTACTTCCATAGAAGAACCCTAGCCATCTCTAAGAGTGTTTTAAAAACCACTGCATTTAAGAAGCTGGATGTCAGATTAATATATATTTTGTCTATGGGCATATTAATAATGCACATTTCCATTGTTATATTGGAATGAATTAGTATATTGGTTGGTTAATGGAAATTAGAGAAGAAAATTAAGAGTTCACGATTCCTGGATAATAATCAGACTGTTCTGAAATATATGTGTAAATTTTGGCTTGGTTGTGAGGACTAAATGGTGGTGCTACTTCACTCAAGAAAGTACATAGACCTAAACCCCACCACAAGTGTAAACTGAGTGAAGGTACATGATGAAATACAATCAGAAAACTAGTTTAAGGAATTATAAAGCAATTACTCTTTCACTTATTACTTTTCTTTTAGGGAAAACTATTATAAAATATGGTCAAGTGTGAAAAGTGAAATAAATAAGAAAATACAAAATATAAAAAGTTAGAAGTGGGTTGACAGCACTTTTCCAGGTACACTTTTTGGGAAGGCATTCATGGATTTAGTGATATATAACCTGGGCTATGCAGAACAGAGGCAAAATTGGAGGAAATTAAATACAGGGTAGACATACCCAGGCATCATTAATTGTTCTTTCTTTTTACCTCTCATAGTTCTTGAAATTTCCTGTAATATAGGGCTATTCACTTTATATAATAGTATTTCTTAATATTTGTATTCACCTTTGTCACCACAAAGAAAATCTTACCAATCTTCTCATTTCCTCTGATTTTTTTCCCTTCAGTAATTCTTTAAAATTGATGAATGCAAATATTCTTGGCATTCTGTTTCTTCGAGCAATGAATTTTTATGGGGGTGCGGTGGTAGCACTGATTATATGGTAAAACTTCTCAAAATACCCCCACTCCTGTGTCCTGAGACTGGGAAACCACACTACTTAGAAGTCTGCATGATTGCGGCCCCTTCAGGAAAGAGACTGATACAGAACTAATGTGGACCCTGGCCCGCGGGGTCCATGTATTGTGGATGCGATGAAGAAATTCACATGGACTGCAGAAGTCCTGTGGAGAAAAAGGGACAACATGGCTACTCTGTGAGAGAGAGAACACCCTGACCCCTGCGTGGATAGGCTTTTATTGCTTTTCTGGGCACATTACATCAAGGATGGTCCTGGTTTACTATGTACAGGTTTGCTTTAGATAGTTACCTTTTACAGATAACATAGGAGAGGAAGTTGCTAATTACTACAAAGAAAAAGGATATTTGCAAATGCAAAGGAAAAAGTGGTTGAACTGGTTACACTCCATCCTTAGGAGGTTTAGCATAGATTTTAGGAAGTGACTTTAAAGATATACAGTAAACATTTTCTGCCTCAATTCAGGGTGAGGGAGTTTTAGCAAAAAGCAAGCCTTATAGCAGCCTAGATACAATGCAGGCCTGATTCTTCCTGGGAAAACCTATCCATGGGCTTGGGTCCTGTGTTCCGACTTGCTCCCCACTGGTTTTCTGAGTCAGGGGCTGGACTACATTTGCCATGCCATGCAGAACGGTTCCCTGTACAGAACCAGCCAGTAAATTGGAATAAACCCCCTCAGTTGTTTATGGCCGTAGTTACCACCGCAGCTGCCAAACTCTCTGAACTAAGTAAGCTTGTACTAAGTCTTCAAATCTTCAAAATTTATCCTCTGAAAGTCATGAATGACATATTCTGTTATGACTTAGACACTGCCCAGTCATCTGCAAAGAGAGGAAATCAATTCTTCATGGGTGAGTTTGCCTCCAGTGTATTACTGGAAAATTTCCTGACCCTTCTTGCCAATCTGACCTTTGTAATTTTCTTGCCATTCTCCCACATGTATTTACTCAGCCCACGAGATTCTGAGGCATGAGTGATTACACAGTAGTTTCATCAACATTGTTCCATACATGACATTTCTATGATAAATTTGAAGACACTAGCACAAAAAATAATTAATGCAAGCAGCCATGTACGCCTGGGGAATGAGAGCTTCCAAAACTTGTTTATCCTAGTACAGTCTACCACTCCGTGAACTTCTCTAAGGCATGGATACTATTGTTCTCTTAATTGAGTATATCTTCTAGCTTAGTTTCAGGCAAGCAGAGAATAAATATTTGCTTAGTGAACAATTTTAGTTGTTTTAATCAAATATTGAAAGAAACAGCCCATTTACCAGTTCATATGTTACTATGTGTTAATCTTTATGTTAAAGTTCTTATGGATTAATGAACATACTTAATCTTATTTAAAAATAAGAATGTATATAGACTAATGATTTTTTTATAAATTATTTGAGAAACATATTGATTCATGTTCCCCAAATACTCAGATTACAATGCTAAAATTCCAATACTTTGGTTGTATTTTCTAATAAAATCATTATAAAGTATATTAACTTAAAAAATTTGGAATAGTCAGAATATTCTTAAAAAGAGATTTGTGAATGTTTAGGTAAAAATTGTGTCTGCATCGAGATCACTACCTTAGGGAGATATTTGAGTTTACATATAGTAATTATCAATTTACTAGATGGGTGGATGGTTGGTTGAAAAATGTATACATTACAAACTTTGATAGGAAGAGTGTAGTAGATAGAAAACTAACAATTTCAGCCAGCTGATGCATGTAATCAGAGAAACAAGAAGATTAAAAAACTTGGGAGTGAGCTAAATTCCAGGTTATTATTAGATTTTTTAGCATCTCATGTAGTGTGTGATAGGCTTGCAAGACAAGGAGAGAATGAGACAGCTTTTCTCCTCTTTATACTCCTTTTCCTTCAGCTCCTCCCTTCCCTTTACCTTCTCTTCTTTCTTTATCTCTTAAGCCCAAATGATATTATCACAAATTTTTTCAAAATAAGCAAGAAATCACATAGTCAATTTGAAAATCTGTTTGGGAACAGTGAACAAAGCTGTTTTAAGCAAGAGTGTGGGGTTTCCACAAATAGTAAATTTAATTACTGAAGCCCTGAATAAATAAAGTTGAGAGATAATTTGAAGGACAAGAATTCTACAGATATAGCCATAATGCAAATATCTTTATTCACATCTTGCTTCTTTTCCTTCTTTTTTTCCTTTCTGGGACACATCACTGAGTTAGAAGAAAGTACTCACAGATGGGCCGACAAGGGTCCAGAGAGCATGTCTAAAAGTGAAGACTTCAACTGTTAATGTTCTTTGAGGTTTAATAATTTCCTGATAAAATCATGTAAAATTTGCATTGTACTTCATGATACATTGATTTTTTAATATAAACATAGTTTTTAATATAAAATCTTTGACCTTTCTTAGTAACCAAATAATAAGAATCATATTTATTTTATTTTGTTTTCCTGCAGCTTTCATGTATTCTGTATATACCATCATATTAAGGGTATTTTGTAGGTCAATTTGGGAGGACATATGACTATAATATATGCTTAAAGCACATTAGAGGGTAGCAAGTAAATGAGATTTTGATTATCATGTGGTGCTAAAAATTTAAATATGAAAAGCAGTCCTTACATGAAAGTATTTGATATAGTCTCTGAGTATAGACACAAGGAGTAAAAACATGGGATAGTGTCAATAATTAAAACAAAGTAAATATGAAATAATAAAGGCTGTCCTTTGTATGGCAAATTTATAATCATGATTTTATTCCATGAAACATAACATTAACTCTTTACTGAAGAATGTTCTTTTATAAAATTATAATATTAAGGCAAAAGAGAATGGTAAAGACTGTATAATAATATATTCACAACATTTTATGCTCCCAGTAATCCCTCCAGCATGTAGTAATCAAATAAGTCTATATGATTTGAATTGTTTGCTTTGGATTTTATTGAAATGATTTTCTTCTGGTATTTTAAGGCATTATTGCTTTTAGCAAAACAGATAAGTAAAAGCAAGCAAAGATAGGGAAACACATTCTCTGAAGCATTTTTAAGAGGGAATTTGTCAATTTGTTACTGTATAATTGTATAGGGAGAGGTAACAGCCACATATCTTTACACACACGCACACACTTTGCCTTTTCCTATATGTCTGTCTATCTATAGATAAGTAAGCGATATTCATGTATATGTGCATAGACTTAGATGCTTTTTCCAGTTTAACAGAAGTCATGGATGCTAATCAAAAAAGAAAAAATTCATGTCCCATGGACATTTTTGCTCTCTATATAGACAAGTTTTCATAATATATCCCATCTTTACTTTAAAAAAGAATACTTTCATATTCTATAAAAACTGATTGAGCCTTACATGCTACATTATACTCCCCTTTGAAGTTATTATTCAGTTTCTCATTACTTTTATTCTGAAATTCTGAAAATCGTAATTCATACAATGCTTCCACCTTTCCACCAAACATTTCTAATCCTCCATATAGACTTTTCTAATCTAACTAATCTAAATCTAACTGTAGACATTCTAATCTGCTGATATTTTTCAAATATTGGTAATATTTGTCTCATGTTAAATCTTGCCTGCTAAGTATTAATATTCCTTCTCTATACTCATTGATAGGGATATTTATAGTTTCTTACCTATATTTTTCCATGTCTATTGCCTAGAAACTGGATTTCCTTATTAGGAATTATTTCAAGTCTGAAGTCAGACTAGCATTGAATACTTACACATCCACTCACTAGCTTTGCATCCTTATTAGTTAACCAGTCTGTACCTTGGTTTCTTCATTGCCACATAGGAAGGATAATAGTATGTATACCATACATTTGATATGTATAAAGATCCAGAATCTTGTCTGACACAAGCAAGAATTACCCAAGTATTAGCTATTATTATTCCTATAAATTTACTAAGGGTGTCTGTGTAAGTAATTAATATGAAGAAATTTGTTTTTCCTTGATGTGTGTTTGCACATGTTTTCTCTTAGGCATGAGCATAGAATGACTTGTATGCTGTCAGAAAAGAAGAGGGAAGGGGACAAATGGGGAACAGAGGAAACACAGTTAGTATTTTATTAGTGAGGTGTCAGCTAAATTGCTTGAATGGCAGTTTACACAGGTTGTTTATTTCTCTCATAGCAGGTGGTTGTTGAGCAATACAGGCTGTTAGGACAGTGGTCCTCAAACAGGTCTTTCCAGGGCCCCGGTTACCATAATTTGGTTATATTCTTTTTGTTGTACTGTCATTCCTCAGAGTCGTATCCACACCTATATGGTTGAAGAGGACCCATTGATTTATCTGTATTTCATCTCTCAGGAAACATTGTGGAGGAATTCAGGGTAAGTATCATTAGAAGTCACACATATTTATTCTAGCATATTCTACAGATGGGCCTATGTCATTGACATACTTGTCTGTGAGAGAAGCTGGGAAATGGTTGATAACTAGGTTAAAGATTAAACTTGGAGGATTCCTTACTGGAAGGTAAAAGAAAAAAAATCATGCCTTTGGCAACAGTGTTTGCTATAGTATTTTAAAGTTGTACCCAATGAAAATGACTTTAATAATTGTTCATTCCATAATTTGCAAATGTGTTTCCTTGTTTGGTATACAGTGAAGATGACAAAGAAGTTACAACTGCAAAATATTTTCTAATCCATATTGTTTTTGCAATAATAATGCTTATGTGATATTTGTAAAATCCACATTCTTATTACAGTGTTGATTCAAAATTGTATTATATTGTAAAATTATGCTAAGAGAAATAAGCCAGTCAGAGAAAGACAAATACCAAATGATTTCACTCACATGTGGAGTCTAATGGACAAACTGAACTAACAAAGAAAATGGAGATAGACTCACATATGGATAGCAGGATGGTAGCCAGTGCGGGGGTGGGGATGGAGGGGTAGAGGAATTGCGCAAAAAGGAAAAAATGTTACAGAATGGACCTGGGGGTTATGGGGTCCCTCTGCCACTGTAGATTCTTTGTCCCTACCAGGGAATTGGAATTATAACTCTCAATGCCAGAGTTTGGTGAAAAGGAAAGGATCTATTTATTCAGAAGTTATACAGACTTAGAGTAATAACTAAATGTCTTCGTTATAATCCTAAAGTCCCTTAAAACATCCACAAACACACACAGCCCTTCCTTCCTCCATTTGCCTAGTCAGGCTAGTCAAGGGTACTGTATATCTCAGGAAAAAAAAAAATAGAAGTCCATGGCTCAGCTAGCTCCCGGTTCTTCCCAGTAATCTGTGCTCAGCTGGCAGGTCTCACATGGTTCCCAGCACCATCAGCTGTGTTGCCACAATCTCCAGTTTTTAATCCAAAACAAGGTGGCACCTTCTCATGGCCCACCAGCAAGAGTTCTTTCACCTCTTTACTTCCTGCAACATATCTCCTGCATTCTTCCAAACTGCTAAGAGAGAGTTCTGCATGGCTGCTAAATCTTGCTTTCCTGCTTCCTAAGACGTGTGGTAAAAGGAGTGCCCACTCCACCCCCAAAACTGTGTTGTTAGAACCTGCATGGCTGTTGCAACTGGGTTTTAAATCCTGGTGCGACTCCCCTCTGCAACCCCATTTCCAATTCCTCCCACAGTTGACTACACCTGCCAGTATTCCCATATTTTTCCAGCCTTTCTGGGCTGCTATAGTGAGGTTGGGCAGAAGTGGTGCAGTGGCACGGAGGGAACCATCTTCAAGCTGTCATGCAGGTGCTGTAACCAGGGGTACCTGCCTTCAAGTTATGTCATGGGTAGAAGTCACTCCCATCTCCCTGGCTCAAAGCATGGCCACTGCTATTTAAGATATCTATGAAGCTAGCCATCTGTTATAGACATGTAAAATAACCATTTTTTGCATGTCAGGTATGAAGCCGGTGAACTGTTGCTATACAAAATAACTCTCAATGGCTCAGCTTCAGGTGTCCCATCCCCCAGTCCAGACTTATGGGGGTGAGGATATCCTATATTTTTATATTTCCTGGACACCCCAAGTTCTGGACCCCATTACAAACCCCTCTTTGGGGGGATGCTGGCTGTACCCCATTGTTGGGAACCACCCTGCCTGGTTTCAGAAGCTGTAACCCCCCATGGCTAAGGCTGAGTGAGAGACCTTGGGACCATAAGCCACTAAGGAAACAAAGCTCATCTCCCTGGCAGGGGGGCCACATCTGCCCCCCTTTACTTCACCCTGCTTGGCCCCGAGTGGATGACTGGTTAGCCAATGATGGATAAGATTCCTCAAAGGAAGGATTACCTAAAATAGCGTGGTTGAAAAGGGGTCCTCAGGGAAGGACTTGGGGGGCTATTGAAAAAGGGGGTGATGAACCCTCACCCTTCAGTTTTAATGTAGTTTGAATCCTCATTCTCTCTTTGAGAAGTCTCCTAATCTCTTGGCTGCCTTACTTACCCTGCCTGATTTAAGCTTGAAACAATGCCAGAGGTGGGTGTGACGCTGTGCTGGAAAGGGTGGGTTCACCGGGTGATCAGGCCCAAGAAAGAATGCACAAAATCCTGTGAAACCTGCTTTGCTAATACCCTCAGGTTAAATGTCAAAGAATGTCAAAGAATGAAATGAGTCTGTTTCCCCAAAGTTTTATGGCCCTTTACCTAACTGACCCTGACTCAGAATAAGCCCTCAGAGTTCTTTGAATGTTATCTATTGTTTGATCATTACTGCTGGATAATGGTTGAGCTTTACATATATGCCCTGTATTCCTGTGCAAATTAAACCCAATAAAAACCCATTGAGGAACAGGCTCCTGGCCCTTCTCCTTTGAGAGATCAGCTACCTTTCCTCCCTAAGCAGATAAAGTCTTGGTAGACTTATTCTCATCCATGGTGGACTGGTGGGGGGGGAGGTCTGCAGGTAGAGCCCTGCCACACCCCATTACAACAGGACTCATGGACATGGACAAGAGTGTGGTGATTGCTGGTAGTAGGGTGATATAAGGGGACTAAATGGTAATAGAAGAATGCAATAAACATTAAATTAAAAATGCAAACTATATCCATTTGACAATAGTGCCTTTCAGAATCATATTCATTTAAGCTTTTTCTTTGAATCCTTCCAATACTCAGGACTGTTAGTAAGGTAACCTGTCCTCTTCCATATATGTCTAAGTGGATTTAAAGTTCACTTTGCTCAAAAGCAGATATATCAGCATTTGAGTTCTGTAAATTACTATATGAACTTTGACAAGATAAACTTTCTTTAAGAATATTTTATGACCTTTTAAATGGGGTGTTATTATCTGTGGATAGTTTTGAGAATTAAATATAGTTGAGAATATAAAGGATCTTAACACAGATGCTGGTACTCAATAAACGTACATTCTCTTTCTCTTTACCCTTTCTCTTATTTGTGGATCTAGAATTATTTCCATTTTCTAAGCAGAGAATTAGAAATGGGAAGACTACATAAAACTGTTGAATTGATGAAGTTTTCCTGTGTAACTACACTAACACAGAGTTAGTGTTTGTCATAATTCATTTCCAAACTCTTCATGAAGACCTTTCCAAATCTCTCAAAATCTCTCTGCTTACTTTTATTTCCATAGGTCTGAAGCACCAAAGAATCTCATTTTGTATGTGGAGAAAAAAAAGCACAAAAAAGAGATACATTTAAACCTTGTCTTTGTCTGAAATGTTCAATTTCAGCTAAATAATTTTACCACTAAGTAACTTATTATTATTATTAATCATGATGTCTACTTTCACTGTTGGAAATTTCAAGGCAAGTGCATGGAAATTTCCAAGTAAAGGAAGTCAAACATCTGGTATTTACAATTTGTTCAAACTGATCACCATAATGAATTGTGGAAACTAGTAGAAAGTTGAATTTCCAAAATCATAAAAACTATGTTACTAATAAAAATGTACAGATCAAAATTGATGTTAATATGCTATGACACTATTTTATGTTGCATGCATATCATTTTTTAGTTTTATTGAAAAACTTTGCTGGTGAGTTCAAAGGTTTACTAAAACAGAAATAATCACTATTACATTTTAGAGATTCAGTATTCAACTGGTTATGTTCATTGGTCTCTGATTTACATAACCACTAATAATTGTATCTACATTGGCTTGGATCTAGACTGAAAAATATTGAACAAATGTGTTTTTAATAAAAAATGAGTCTGCAAATATTTCACTGAACATATAATTCTATGTTCCAGTAATGTTCTATACCAGGAAGAAGTGAGTCATGCTTTTTCCAAACTCTGTCTTGCTGAAACAAGTCTGAGGGATGAGAAACAATACCTGTGCAGTATCATATAAAGAGATGAAAATAGCAAAATGTTCTTTAAAAATACTATAGACTGTAGAATCACATATTTTTTTTTAAAGCTAGGTTCAAAATTAAAGTGAAAATTACTGGGATAAAAATTGCATCTGTATGTCCTTTAAACACCTATAATGTATACTATAAATGGAAATGTGTACAGTAAATTTTATGGAAAAATGATTTAAAAACAACTGAAAGAATAGGTACAAATAAAAAATCACTATGTGCATATATGTGTCCTTTCAAACCATTTTGATTTTATGATTAATATTAAAGAATGATTATATCGAGTACTTGGCACATTTTGAAGCACTTTACATGTTTTAGTTCAATTTATTTTTAGCAAATATAATGAAATACTCTTATGATTTGATGATGTGTATTAACATTATCATCAAATGCCTAATTTTGTATCAACACTTCTGATATATGCCTGCTTACCTGCAGGGTTTACTAGATTGTTTTTACATTGTTTCTGAAATCTAAATTTGCATTTGTATGTGTGTGTGAGTGTGCATATGTGTGTATATATAAAAAGATTGAATTTGTCCTAGTGAAGTTTAAATGGGTCTCTGCTATGAGTTTCTTAAAAATATTGGATAGTTTAGGAACTACAGTGAATTATTGTGTATAGAATGTCTTTTCTCATCCATTCTATGGCAATATCTGTCTCCTTACATATCATTGTGCATTCACATGCTTTTATTATTTAATGATTACTATAACTATTTATTTTGATGTTCAAATAATACTAAATGTGACCAATAGGAGCTCTTTCAAGCAGCATTGAATTTTTTCCCACATGATTCTATTGGTCTTTGAATGCTTCGTGCATAACAAAATACAGCAGTCTTACTTGCCATGGACTTATATTCAGCCATTTCTTCAAGGTGTCCTAATTTGTTTTAGTGGCAAATGGTAGTTGCAAACTTGCCCCTGGGTGCTAAGTGTACTAGTGGCTTTTGAAATGTCATTGCTTTTAGATCCTTTTGGTAAACAGATATAGGATGTATTTTTAAATAAAATTTTATATTGTAGAACACTTTTACATTTATAGAATTATTGTAAAGAAAGTTTCCATAAACTCTGCACTCAGTTGCCCTTATAATTAGTATCTTATGTTTGTTTGATGTATTTGTTATAACTAATTAACCAATACTGAAACATGATTAACTAAAGTCCACATCTATTCGGATGTTATTAATTTTAACTTAGTGCCCCTTTTCTGTTGCAGGAGTTCATCCAGGATACCATATTGTATTTAGTCATTCTGTCTCTTTGGCTTCTCTTGGCTGTAAGAGTTTCCCAGATATTCCTTGTTTCAGTGACCTTGAAAACCAAGGGGAGTGCTGTTCAGGTATAATGTAGAAAGTTTCTCCATTAGAATGGTCTCAATTAGACTTAGAAAACATGTTTTCTAGTGATGAGACTGTGGTTATGGGATTTTGGAAGAAAGATGAAGAATGAAGTGCTAATTTTTAGCACATTACATCAAGGGTACATAGGATCCTGTCTTATTGTTGCTAGTTAACCTTGATCTCATGGCTGAGGTAATGATTTGTCAAGTTTCTATACTTTCAAGTTACAGTTTTCCCCATTTTCATACTCTTTCTACTCTTTGGAGAGAAGTCATGATATAAAGATAATGCTTGAGGAGTGTGGATTTAAACTCCACTTTCTAGAAGGCAAGTTCCTGGGATTTGGGTTGGAATTGCATTGAATCTATAAGTCAATCTGGGAAGGACTGACATTTTAACAATATTGTCTTCCAATCCATAAACATGAAAAGTCTCGTTTATTTAGATCTTGTTTGATTTCTTTTCTTAGAATTCTGAAGTTTTCAAATAAATATTCTATGCATATTTTGTTAGATTTATACCTGAGTATTTATTTTAGGGGGGTTCAAATCAATGGTATTAATTTTAATTTTAAAGTCAAATTGTTTATTGCTAGTGTACAGAAAATAACTTTTGTATAATAACTTTGTGTCCTATCACTTTACTGTACTTGAAATATTACTTCCAAGATCTTTTGTTGTTGATTCTTTGAGAATTTCTACAAAGATTATCCTAATGTTAGAGAATAAAGGCAGTTTTATTGCTTCCTTTCCAATGTGTCTACATTTTTCTTTCTTTCTTGTCTTAATGAACTAGGTAGAACTTCCAGTACAATGTTGAATAGGAGTAATGAGAAAGGATAACTTTGTTTTTTTTCACATTTTGGGGAGGAAGCATTGAATGTCTCACCATTAAATATTATGTTCACTATGTTTTATAGACATTCTTTATCAAGTTGAGAGAGTTCTCTATACCTAGTATGCTGACAGTTTTTATCACTAATGGATATTGGATTTTGTCAAATTATTTGTCTATTTCAATTGTTAATGTGGTGATGATTTTTAAATGTTGAAACAGTCCTGAATACCTGGAACAATCCCCATTTGGACGTGGGATATAATTGCTTTGTAATATTACTGAATTTTATCTGCGATATTTTGTTGAGGATAGTTTTGCATCTATAGAGATATTAATCTGTAGTATTTCTTCTTGTCATTTGTCTATGGTATTTTTTCTGATGACTTAATGAAATGAATTAGGAAGTATTCCTATGCTTTATCAGTCGAGTCAGCCAATTTTATTTTATTTGTTTAATTTTATAAAATATATATTTATTTTTTTAACATTTTTTAATTGTTCAAGTACAGTTTTCTGCCTTTTCTCCTTCCCCTCCCCCGTACCCCAGTCCTCCCCACATCCTTCCCCTGTTTCGACCCTGCTTTGTCCTTGTCCATGTGTGCTTTATAATTGTTGCTGTAAACCCGTTACCCTTTTCTCCCACTATCCCCTCCCCTCTCCCCTCTGGTCACTGTCAGCCTGTTTTCAATTTCAATGTCTTTGGTTATATTTTGCTTGCTTGTTCATTTTGTTGATATGATCTCACCTTTAACTGGAATCCTTATGTTTTTATATTCTAGAAGATATTATGTAGAATTGGTATCATCACTTCCTTAAATATTTGGAAGAATTTACCAGTGAAACCATTTGGGTGTGGGGATTTGTTCCTTAGAAGGCTATTAAGAATTGATCCAATTTCTTTAATAGATATTGATCTATATAGATTATCTGTTTGTTACTATGTGGATTTTGGTATTTTGTGTCTTTAAGAGATCTAGTTCATTTCATCTGAATTATCGAATTTGTGGGCATAGAGAGTTGTTGAAATCTTTTATTATGTTAGTGGATTTGTGTAGGTCTCTTTGGAGATGTGTAAGTTTTTCTCTATGTATTATACTTTGTTTTCCTGTTGTTAGATGCAGACACATTAAGGACTGTAATGTCCTCTAGAGGAACCAACCTGTTTGTTACTACTGTTTAGTATCCCTGTTTTTTCCTGATTAATTTCCTTGTACCAAAGTTTAATTTATCTTGTATTAAAATGGTTACTTCTACTTTCTTTCTATTAGTATTATCATGCTGTATCTTTCTCTAATCCTTTTCTTTTATCCTGTATAAAACTTAATATTTAAAATTGGATTTTCTGGAGGCAATATATAGTTGTACCTTTTAAAAATTCATTCTGGGGATCTGTTTTATAATTGTAGTATTAAAACCACATTTGAAGTGATTAATGGTTTAGTTAGAATAATATCCACTATGCTCATAAATGCTTTCTGTGCTTTGTATCAGTTCTTTGTTTCTTTTTCCATCATTCTCTGCCTTATCTGATTTTGATTTACCCTCCTCTTCTAACATACTAATTGTACTTTTATTTTTGTTGTTGCCAGGTAAGTTACAATGTACATTTTAACTAATCTAAATCCAACTCAAATGGCACTATACACTTCATCTGTAATGAATACACCTTAAAAGAGAGTATTCCTAGTTTCTTCCTACCCTATTCCTTATGGCATTGCTGTTATTCCTTTCACTTATCAATATTCTATAATGACCCAATACATTGTTCTTATTTGTATTGGGTTGGCCATAAAGTTTTTTTTCCTGCAAGATGTCTCTAGTAGCACTTAGTTGTCTTTAATTTCACTAAAAACACTTCTGTTAGATTGTATTGTGATAGTGTCATATCAACATGCATTTAAACAAAACATCAAAATTGGTGAATTTTTGTGTAGCCATTTTAATATTGATGATGGAAGAAAATAAGTGACGTTTTTTGGCATATTATGCTTTATTATTTCAAGAAAGGTATAAACACAAATGAAATGCAAAAAAAGATTTGTGCAGTGTATGGAGAAGGTGCTGTGACTGACTGAATGTGTCAAAAGTGGTTTACGAAGTTTCATGCTGGAGATTTCTTGCTGGACAATGCTCCATGGTGGGGTAGACCAGCTGAAGCTGATAGCAATCAAATTTAGATGTTAATTGAGAACAATCAACATTATACCATGTGGGAGACAGCCGACGTACTGAAAATATCCAAGTCAATAAAGTTATTGGTGAAAATGAAAAATGTGTTTTTTTATTTTACAGAAAAAAATGAAACGAACTTTTTGGCCAACCCAATACTTCAAAGAAACAGTTATCTTTTAGACTATATTACTTAAGAATAAGAAAATTAAAGATTTAATTATATATTTATTTAATCCTTCTCTGACACCCTCTTTCTTCATGGACATCTGAGTTCTTGACATTTTTTTGTGCTTTTCAAGGAAGAACTTTTTATATTTTTGGCAGGACTGCTTGCAATGAATTTCCTAAATGTTGTCTAAAGTAATCTTAATTTCTCTTTCATTTATGAAGGATTTACTTGCTGATAAAGACTACATTGGTGAGTATTTTCTTTCAACACTATATATATATATATGTACACATACTATATATATGTATACAGATATATGCATATATATATACAAAACACTATATATATGCATATATATATATGCATGTGTATATATGTATACACACACAATGATTACTCTCCTTTTTTTGTGTGGTTTCTAATGACAACACAATTGTATTTCTTATTTCTGTTCCTCAAATAGTGTTTTCCTCTGGCTTCTTTCAAGATTTTATTTTTATTTTTACATAGTTTAAATTTGATATGCCTAGGTATACATTTTCTAGGAATTATAGTGCTTAGTGCTCTGCAAGCTTCCTGGATCTGTTTTAATATAAGTCATTATAAGTCATTAATTTTGTAATATTTTCACCCATTATGGCCTCAAACATTTTTTCCTGCTCTCTCCTTCTGGTATTCCAGTTAGCCATATATTACACTTTTTGAAATTATCCCATAGCTCTTGGATGTTTGGTTCCATATTTTTCTGTTCTGTTCTCTCTGCATTTCGGTTTGGGAGGCATGTATGTTGGCATAACTTCAAGATCACTGGCACTTTTATAGGCCATGTCGAGACTGCCGAAGGGCTCATTGATAGCATTCTTCATTTCTGTAATGGTGTTTTGGATTTCAAGTATATTCTTTTGATTCTTCCTTAGAGTTTCTATCTTAATCCTTGTATTTCTCATATGTTCTTGTGTGTTATTTATTTTATCCATTACAGTCTCCATTATATTGACCATAGTTGTTTTAAATTTGTTTGATAATTCCAACAGTTCACTCATATCTGTTTCTGATGCTTGCTTTGTCTCTTCAGATTTGTTCTTTCTTGACTTTTAGCATGACTATTAATTTTTAATTGAGTATCAGACATGGTGTGTCAGGAAAAAGACATTGAGATAAACAGGTATTAGTGTGAACATTATGTAATTGTGATTAGAAGTTGTATTATAATGTTTGCTCTAGCTGTAGGCACCAGGAAATTCAAATTCTTCTAGTATCCCTGCTCTGGCCATCCATGGTGTTTTTGGGCATCCCTAAGAACTACTCCTTAGACAGAGGTCTGCAGATCTGTTACTATGCTAGATCTCTTTCCGTGTACTCAGGTATGACAAAGGACCAGCGTTCTCTAACACTATAGTTAAACCTCAGTGTTCTAGTTGCACTGTGTTCCGGAGGTATGGCTTTTATAAGCATTTTTAAGCTTTTGTGCCCTGTCAGTGAAATAGGAAAGCCAGAGGGGGCTACCGTTGGGGAAATGCCCTTTCCAGGGTTCAACAGTGCTTTGACAAGGTCTTTTTCCTGGAGAGTAAGCCTTTGTTACAGAGAAAGTGCTAAACCTCCTTCTATGACAGATTCAGGAAGACAGTGTTCTTAGCAGTTTTTCACCCTGAGAATATGGTTGGTTTCCTGGAGCTGAAACCCTCAGAAGTTTGTGACTTCCCAAGATTCTAGACCCCACGAGTTTCTCATTCTGTCCCTTATGCTGGTCTACATTTATCCTGAAGTAATTTATCAAAATTAACTTGTAACTCTGCCTATGAGTTTGAGTTTATGGCTTTAGCTATTTCTTCTCCAGATAAGGAGCTAAGGCTGTGATCCCTTGGACTTCCCTGTCTCCCTGACTTCCAGAGAAGCATTTTGCCTTGTCACCTCAGTTCCCCAATGAGTCTAAGATAGGTCATTGATTTTTAGTTTGTTAAGCTGTTTCTCATTGCAATAAAGGGACAAAAACTTCCAATTTTGTTTTTTTTTTTTTACATTAGAGATAAACCAGGAGTCCTTGGATTTATATATTTTTAAGACCTGAGTTTTTATTAACATTTTGAATTTAAATACAATAGTGCAACATTTTTAGATCTTTACTTGTTTTGTATATATCTTTCTTTTTCTCAAGTATGAAAAATTTTACTAGTAACATTAACATGTATTTATTTGCATTATCCCATGGTACTTTCAAAATATTTTTGAAGTTATAATACAAATATTATAGCTTAAAATTCCTTGACAATTCCTATTGTCCTTATAATATGTCCAACAAAGGGTATATAGTTAATGTATTCAAATTTATTATAAAAGTTAGTGTGTCTTTGTAGTTATGTTAAGTATCTGATATATAGTTCTGTTCACTTTTTCTTATATTTTGATAGTATTTCATTTTTCTTAAAGATTTAATTTTATATTTTTATTTTGTAAAACACTGGAGTGGTTTAAAAATAAAAGCATTCTGAAATGATATATTTAGAAAAATATTACTTTCACTTATATCACTTCTATACTTTCCTCCAGCCTTCCCCATAACAAACCATATTCAATATTTTGTGTTATGTGTATCCTTTTTTGCAAGACCACATATTTCTTTTTACATTATGCACAACTATACTATAGTAGCCAATTATAAAATACATCTGGAACTTGAATTTAACTTAACAACTTATTCTAGAAATAAAACTGCAATGAACGTCACCCTTATTTATCTCTATAACCAATTATTATAACCAGTATGCATGTATCATGGTTTATCTAACTAGTTACCCATTATAATATTGAAGTTATGGATTGTTTCCAATCTTTGCTATAATAAATAACAGTATAACAATACACTTGTTCATTATGTTGTTTTATATTTGTAAAAGTGAATCAAACTATACTCAGTGGAGGTTGTAACATTTTGAAAGCCTACCCTACATTAAAAAATTCCCATTTTCTGTATCTTAGCCCACAGAGTAAATTTTCAGTCTTTCTGATTTTTCCATTCTACCAAAATAGAGATGGTATCATTGTGTAGTTTTATGAATTGTTATTATTATTATGTTAAACATAATTTTATACTCATAAAGGTCATTTTTCTTTTCTCCATTATTAATTTCCTCTTGTAATTTTTTTCTGTCAACTTGTTCTTTTTTCTTTCAATTTTTCAGATCATTTTATGTAATAGACATTTTAAGGCTTAGCCTATAATAGCAATGAAAAATATTTTGTTTCAATTCTTGCTATGGCTATTGCCTTTTCTGAAATTCAGTATTTCTTATTATTTTATTTTTAGATTATAGTGTTCATGAGTTTTTAAAAATTTCTTCTGAATTTTAAGTAGCAGAATGTTCCATGAGCACTTTATAGCTGTGTCTTCTAGAATCAGATTGCAAAATTAGATATATCAATAAGAGTCTCCTTATTGATTACTATTTAGGTGGTTTTCATCTTTACTCAATATTGTGTCCATTTGAGCTGAGATGATATAATGTGCTGGAAGTTTATTAGGAAGTAATCTTGGGATCAATACTTATTGATAGAAATTGGAAGAGCCAGAATTGGCTAGAGGAAGTAATTGGGCTGTCATGTAGTCTTTGCAAAGGCTTCAGCCAGGAAACCTAAAAGGAGCAGTGAATCTGGTATGGCCATTAAGAGTTGTCCCATGTTACTTTGATGGGGATTTATACTCCAGGACACTCTTATATTGATTGGTAATTGGGGATCTAGCTTTCTTCAGCCAAAACAGTTTTCAGGCTAACAACTGGGGGTTGGCAGCTGGTAGTACTCCAAGCAGTATAGGGGAAGTATTTCAATCCTTATGAGAGTTTATGGGCAGTTTCTATATCTTTCTCCTTGCATGTCCTCTGGTCTCTGCTCTTTGAGGGTGGCTGTTGATTTTTTTAGTGCATGGCTACCAATAACTATTATACCTTCATTGTCAATAGTGGTTATTACTTTATAAAAATGCATGAAATAAAATGTTCCATTTATCTTATTTAAAGTTAACTCACCTTGTCAGACTTAAAATTTTAAATTCTTAAGTTTTGTTAAATTATCTGATATATTTTCCCATTCTTTAATTTCTATCCATGCATAATATTTTGTTTTTAGTGTATTTTTATATAGAATATAAAATTGCATTTTGCTTTGTGAGTGATTCTGAAAATTTTTTTCTTTTTTATAGGTAAGAAGTCAATTTACATTTATTGGTAAACATGTTTATTATTAGCTCTCATACAATTTTATGCTAAATATACTATATGTTTTATTTACCTTGTATTTTTTATTATATGGCCTAAAGTTTTTGTTACCACTTGCTAAAGGAATTTGGGTATTTAAAATGTTTCTATTTATGTCATAAAAGACTTTTATACTAATGCTGTTATCTAATACTTAAACTCACTTCTTTCTCACAGACGCCTCTACTCTTTGACTTGTGACTTTCTATTCTTTTGTTTTCACTATTTTTCCATTTTCTATGTAGACATCAGTGAGTTTGCTTTTTCTGGTGTGTGTGTGTGCATGTGCACATGAGCACTCTCTAATCACTTTATCAGAGTCTGTGTGGTTCACTTCCTCTCTTACTTTCAGTTTAGTCTTAAAATTATATATAATCAATTTTTACTATATTTTTATTAATGTGTTCTCACTTATCTTTGAATTAAATGAAGCTTTCTTCAGAGGAAGGGCTCCTGGAGACAGTACATTCTGATTATTTTAGTTGTTTTACTTTTAGTAAAAAAAAACTGATACAACAGGGGTTTAAAGATATCAGCTTCTTATTTATTTTGTATACACAACCTGTCTTTCTTAGCATCTTTCTGGTTATTTTTACTAAATAAGGAAATGTTTTATTTCGTTTGTTTTTATTCACATAGCTTTTCACCTTTTTTAAAATTAGTACTTACCCTAGAGATTGCACTATACAACATTAATAAATTTGAATTTAAAATAATGCCTTTACCATTTTCTGAGTAATGAAAAAATGGCAACATCATGCACTCTCTCCTGAACTTATATGTGATTGTTTTTATGCCTTTTAATCGTCTCCATATTACAAACTTCACAAACATTTTTATTACTGTTTGATTATATATAGTCAATGTTTAATAAATATACCATCATATGAAAACTTTCTACTACTCACATTTGTACATTATTTTCAAACTTCCTTCCAGGCTATGTTTCCTTCTGAGTGGAAAATATCCTTTTCCATTACCTTTAGAGCAAGTCTGCTGCGGGCAGATGTTCTCCATTTTGTTCGCCTGGAAAGGTCTTCATTTAGGCTTCCTTTTGTCTTGAGAGCTCTTTTCTGGAAGCATAAGGAACATAACTGTGTAGTATTGTGGGTTCCATTCTTTCTTTTGAGAGGCTAGCTATCACAAATCGATGGACCTGGAAGGTTCTTTCCGTAGCCGAGCTACCTCTGTATCCCCTGCTTTCAGATCGTTGTCTCTGTTTTATGTTCGGCAATTGTCATACCATATCTCTGGGTGTAGTTTATTTGTATTTATACTGTTTGAGGTTCCTGGAGTTTCTTAACTCTATGAAAGGAACTATTTTATTATTATTTTTGGAAAGTGTTCAGCCATTATCCTCTTTGAATATGGCTGCTGCCCCATTCTCACTCACATCTCTACCTGGAACCGAAAGAACATATTAGACCTTTACAAACTACTAAATAGGTCTCCTATGTTCTTTCCTTACTTTCCTTATTTTATTTTTGCCATTGTATTGTGGATATTTTGTTCACAATCATAATCAATTTTATAAAATTTTTATTTAGTGGCCTCTGCTATTAATTCTATACTTTGTAATTTAGTATATTAGAAGCTCTATATTTTTACTATTTTTAAAATAGTTACCATTTTTTTCTGCCAAAATTCTTGGTACTGTCTTTTTTATTCTTAAAAGAAATAAGCAGTTATTTTGGCCTATGCCAGCTTTTTTCATATTTCTCAATGAAGGATAATTTCGCAGGGTACAAAATTCTACATGAATGTTTACCCCTCTTAACACTTTAAATATTTCTCTCCACTCTCTTCTTGCTTGCATATTTTTTCCTGTGGAAAAATGGGCAGTAATTCTTATCTTTGTTTCTCTACAGAAAAGGTGTTGTTTTCCTATCTCTGTCTTCTTTCAGGATTTTTAAAAAATCTTTTGTTTCAGTAGTTTGAAAATGGTATACCTAACTATAGTGCTTTGACATTGATCCTGCTTGGTGTTCTCTGAGGTTTCTGGATCTTTTATTTGGTATCTGACATTAATTTGAGGAAAGTGTCAGTCATTATTATTTCACGTATTTTTGTTCCTTTCGCTATTTCTTCTAGTATTCCCGTTATGTGTATGTTACAATTTTGCAGTTATCCCACTGTTCTTGGATATTGTCATATTCTTTAATCTTTTTTTATGCTTGCTTTTCAGTTTTAGAAATTTTAGTTTTAAAGGCAGGATTCTTTCCTCAGGTGTGTCCACCCTACTAATTAGCCCAGAAAAGGCATTGTTTATTTTCGTTAACACCCTTACTGGGTTTTTGCTCTCTAGCATTTGTTTCTGATCTAGGATTTCCATCTTTCTGCTTACATACTGTCTACTTGATCCATTAAAGCCTTTGGCCTATTAACTATAGTTGTTTTCAACTCCTGGTCTGATAATTCCAACATCCCTGCCCTGCCTGGTTATATGTTTCCCTTGTCTCCTCAAACTGTGTGTTTCTTTCTTTCTTTTTTTCCTTTTGGTATGCCTTGTGAATTTTTTTGTGATAGTTGGACATCATGTACTGGGGAAAAGGAAATGCTGTAAATAAGACTTCAGTAACATATGTGGTGGTGATGTGTTGGGGCTGGGAAGAACTCTGTAATCCTATGATTGAATGTGCACCTCTGTGCTGTGAGCTTCGCATGTGCTTGTCAGTACTTCCTTCCTCAAGTTGGGCAGGTTAGCTGGAGTGGGCTGGAGTTGGGTAGCCACCAGCTGTAGGATATTTCTCTTCCCGCAGGTTAAGCAGACTCCGATAATACCCCAGCTGGTTAATATCTGGTTAACTAAATTCTCCTGAAGGCTGACCTCATTAAGAAGTGTAAAATGTCCCGGTGCATGTCAAAGTGCATGCACTTTTTCCCTCTCCGGGCTGGAAGAACGAGGGGATTTTTCTCAGATGTTCATTGTGAGAACCTAGTAAGATCATCAGAGAAGTGGAGGGCCCCAAACACTGGGTCCCCTGAATTTTGTACCACTTCCTCTAGACCACTCAGAGCCTCCAGCAGTTTGTCAACTGCAGCTCTGGGTTCCCTACCCGCCACTGGCTCCGAGGATGTTTTCTTCCCCAGTCGGTAAGTTGTGACTTTGTATTTGCCTGTCTGTCCGTTTTTTTTTAGGCAGTGGTTTGCTTTGTGTTCTCACTTCTTTTAATGATTTAAGGAGACTTGTTAATTTTCAGTTGGTCACTTTCTTGTTAAGACAGCTATTTAACTTCTAAGACCCCTACAAGCTGGTTTGGGTTCACCAACTTTTTAAATTACTGAATTTTATAAACATATGTATATAAGTGGCAATGAGGGCCTAAGAGGGCCAGACCTCAAACTTTCATTTTCTCCTTATTCAGCACTTTGAATATATTGCACAGCTACATATAATTTGTGAGGTGGGAAATTATTTGAAAAAAAATGGAAGATTGTGGTCATAACATTTTAGTTCCTTTTGTTTCAGATGTAACTTATTAGTATCAAAAGTTTAGAGTTTTGAATTTCTGGGAAATGTGTAGACATTAAAAATCTCATACGCAGACATAAGAAAAAACAAATTTGGTAGAAATATATACATTTTGTATACATAGAAAATCTTATTTAGAGAGTAGAAAAGCCCTTTCTTTGTAAGTGTCAGTTTCACTTCTCTCTGGCCAGTTGGCCGAGCTGGCCTCTGGTCCACCCTGAACCCCACTCTGGGCTGAAGCCTGAAGAGTAGGGCGCCAGCGTGCCCGCCTAGTTGGACACTCTTGGCATTCATCATCCCTGGCCTGGCAGGCATGCAGGCCTGTCCATCTCCCGCATGCAGAGCTATGCTGGGAGAAGACTGCTCTCCCCATCTCACTCTCCTTTTTCACATGCACCCTTCTCCATTCCCCTCGATGCCCTCTCTCTGTCCCTGTCTGGTCCGGAGCCTGTGTGTAAGGGAAGTAATATCTCTATGTCCTGTACATACAACTGCTCTCGTAACAGTCTCTGTTGTTGCTACTGCTGCTCTTTCTAAGATTTATGCCAAACCCTAGCTGTCAATCCCTTATTTTCTCTGTGGCTCTTGTCCTGTCACCCCAAAGTTCTTAAGACTGCTGAAGTAGCAGCAGAGGAGACTTGAACCACTGAAGCAGAAATTTTTTCTCCTAATGTTGCTCTCCTAATGCCCTCCTAAACTTTGCTGTATTTATGCAAATAGTGTATTACCACAGAAATGCCAGAAAAATGTGTTCAGGGTTGAAAGGACTATTGATGATTTCTCCCCCTATTCTAACATTATATAACAAGAGAGGACATTTTTAAGACTCTGTCTTGTCAATTTATCTACTTCAGGAGAAGCATAGTTAAGCTGATTGACTGAAACATGATCACCTTTTACTAATTTATTTCAAAGAACCCAGAACATCTTTTAAATCACTTTCTTTATTCAAATACCATATTCTCTCTACCCTGCTCTCTTCTCGACTAGATGGGGACTCAGGTGGACAAGAAAATATCCACATTAATCACAGGATTCCAAAGCACAAGGAACTTTTGATAATTCACAGGGCAGGTTTATGGTGAGATTTTGGCAAAAGTAAAAGGTATAATCTGCCTCTCCAACTGAATTTTATATTTGTTTTTAAAAGTTAAGTTGATTTAGTTCTGGCATAAATAGAACAATTGTAATGATTTAATTACAACTCAACTTACATTATTGGGTTCTCCCTCCTCCAGTCTCTCAATTTCTTGGTATTTCTATTGGAACTTAAATTGTACACACCCGTTTAGCAGCACTGTGAGAGCACACACTGTGTCTCCATTTCCATGTGATTTTACCTTACAGTGGGATGCACGTAAAGCCCTATATGTCTTAAGATAAATCTATAAAGATTTTGGTGTCTTTTCAGTTTCTGAAGTGAGCTTTCCTGTATCTCATTTCAGAGCATATCAAAGAGCACAGGTGAAGGATAAGATGCTTTCAAGTCTTAAAGTAACCATTACAGTCCTACAAAAAATCGAATAAATTATTTTCATTCCAAATATTCATGGTGGTATATACTGATATTAAAAATGATTACTCACAAGTTTCTTTTGCCCAGATGAATTGTCCAATTATAAATGTTGGACAAAATAGAATTTATCAAACTAAAGTAACTTCAGATGAGAAAATTCCAAAACAGTCCACAGTCTTGTGATACCCAAGATGTATTGCAAGATGTTTTGTGTGGCAATACAAAACAAGTGTGAGGAGGTGGGAAACGAGTACATAATGTCTCCTGAGTTAATGTAATTAAACAGGAACAGGTGCCAGGTGCCACACTGAAAGTGTGATATAACAGTTTCTATGTTATTTTTACCCGATCCCCAAATTAACAAACTTAGTTTTGACTCAGACTGAGAGGCCTCAGCTGACATTTTTTAGTTTTGCTTGAGATCACTTTAAATGTCATTTGCAAATATTCACAAAAAGAGAGAAAATGCATGGTCAAGATTAAAATGACACAGACTAAAGCCACTGAAATAAAGTCTGATGTGAGAAGTTTTTTCTTTTTCTAATATTATATCTGCATATTGAAGTATGTGAAATTTGTGTTAAAATGATGAATGGTAACTCAATATTGATAGCAAAGTGAGAAAAAGAAATGACTGTAAAATATTGATGGTCCCATAGAGCTTAGTGAGGAACCTCCTAGTTCCAAAAATGTTTCAACTCTTTGCTTTCTGAGAGATGCAAAGCCATAAAGTAGGAAAAAAAGAGTTTCAAATTACTTCAAGTTGAATATAATGTGAATGAATGTACTGCAGAAATATAGGGTGGGGAAAAAGTAGGCTCACGGTTGTAAATACATGAAACACACTTTATTTCTGTGTTATTATGTATTAGTTATTTTATTGTTTTCCATATGAACAACTGTAAACCTACTTTTGCCCCGCCCTGTGAAGCAAGGATGTGCACGTAGAAGGAATGTCTCTCAGCCACTTAAGCTAAATAAATAAATAAGTAAATGCAGGCTTCAGTTTTCAGAATAACAACAAGGGAGGTAACGAACATCAGACTATTTCTGCAGGATCCGCATCTTCATTGACTCAGTTCACCCAGTTTCATCACATTTCATTTTTAGCTAACAGGAGCAAGCCTTCCATGATCTGATCAGAATAAACAGGAACAAACTGCTGGCATTTAAAAAACAAGGCAACATGGGAAAAATGAAAACTGACAAAGTAAATCAAACAACATGTCGTATCCATGGAGGGAAACTGAAGTAATAGAGGGGCTGGAAGAAGTTATTCTTTGAAAAAAAATTTTTTTGCTTATAATTACTAACAAGAGGAAAAGATGTTTTTAATACCACAAAGTAAAAACGAGTAACATTTCATAATTGATGATGATTTATATACTCTCATGTTTCTTCAATTTAACTTTTCTTCATACCAAAATTGTACATATTATATAAGTCCTTCTATTGTTCTGGCTTCCTTCCCCGATGTGACTATTTCCCAGAGGTATAGACTTTCAGCTGCCACTTTTGGTATTTATGGCCCTATCTCTAGATAACTTGTTAAAATTTTATTGCTTTATATTTTAGATTTAAGCATTATGTCTTCATTTATCTCTGCTTCAAGTTAAAACAATAACTTTCTTTACCAGCTACACCTCAATATGTCTGCATATGACATATATAACACTATGTGTTAAAATAACTGTTATTTTAATAATAATTATGTTAAAAACCCATACTATTGCCTAACTGAGCCATATGCCATACTACTTGGCACATATAAAGAAATATGAGTGCTTATTTGGTAGAAAAATGTTATAAATTCTTGATATAAAATGCTAAATTCAAATTTGAAATAAAACTAATGAGTTTCAAAAAACTGAAAATGTCTTTCAGGAAATTTATGTGTGTGTGTGTGTGTGTGTGTGTGTGTGTGTATTTGCAAAATATTTATGGGTAAGGTAGATGAAATTTATCAGGTATGAAAAATATTGCATAGTCTTGCCCTGGCTGGGTTGCCCAGTGGATTGAGTGCCCGTCTGGGAACCACAGGGTCTCTGGTTCGATTCCCAGTCAGGGCACATGCCTGGGTTGTGGGCCAGGTGCCTGGTTGGAGGTATGTGGGAGGCAACCACACATTGATGTTTCTCTCCCTTTCTTCCTCCCTCCCTTCCCCTTTCTGTAAAAATAAATAAAATCTTAAAAATATATTGCATAGTGTCTCTCTCTCCCTCTCTTTTCTTAAATTTTATAGAGGGGAAGGGAGGGAGAAGGAGAGGGACAGAAACATCAGTGTGAGAGGGAAACATTAACTGGAGCCTTTCGTATACACCCCAGCCTGCAACCTAGGTTTGTGCCCTGACAGGGATGGAACTGGCGATTTCAGCTTTCGGGATGATGTCCAACCAACTGAGCTGCACGGGCCAGGCATGTCGAAGTCTTTAATATTGTACTACATTAATAATTTTAGTTCAAACACATTTTTTCAGTCAGCGTAAATATAAAATTTATGCACTTTGATTCAATGTTTTTGACTAAAATTTTATAAATTTATTGATGAATCTTATCTATCAAATGTTACAATTATTAACACTGCTAATTTTCCACATTATTTTTGTGACTAAGTTATTTTATCTGAAAATTACTTAACTGTTTGGAATAGCAAACCCAAAAAGTTTTTATTCTTCATAACCAAAAATTAAATTTATAAATCTGTAGTAGAATTTGTCTTTATTAAAATGATTATCTGCTTTTAGTCTCCCATACTGAGGTTCTCTTTGCATTTTTAAAGAGTTTTAGCAAAAAAATTTTTCTGAAAAATATATTTTCTATTTAATGTAATGTTTTCTCCCAAATCTAAAAATGTATTTATTTTTCAATATTTTGCATCTGTAGCATTAAATCAACAGTATTTTGTTCAATTGTTATCTCATTAATATTATATAGATTACTTGTGTATTTTTTCAGTCTTCAGTAGACAAGAATTGTAGCCACAATCTATAATTTAATAAATTTAGTCAAATAATTCTGTTGTGCTCTTATTAATCTACAATGTGTTTGACTGTTTTAGTAAAATAATTTTGTTGTTTTCAAAAAGAGATTATGAAAATTTAAATCTTTATAACTGTCCAATCATTATTAATGAAGAAAGTAAAGAAATTCTCTTATTTGGGCAATATTCAGTCTGTTATCTTTTAGAATCATCATTGATTGATATTCCCAGAAAATTGTTGAGAATGTTATTTAACAGGTGATATTTCATATAGAAGAAAGAACATATTTTTATGCCCAATATATTATATGTAATGGAAATAATAAGTATTTTTCTGTAGGAAAGGAGACATGATTAACATATTCTATCAGCGTAAAGAATGTATCCCCTTGTTACACTTCTAAAGTGGTAAAAGACCAAACCTGGTTAATGATGATGATGGGAAATTACTAATCTTAGGAATGAGTGGGGTGCACTCTATTGATAGATGAGATAGAAACTAAAATGATTTAGCACTGATTGAACTTTCATGTAAATTTCTAATCCAAGCTGCAGATTGACATGTGCCTTTGGATTTAATGAAAAATCACTTGAACCAGTAATTAGAAAACTTAATGTGCTTTAATAAGACAGTGTAATTAGTTCAATAATAATATGTTTGTAAATTGGTCACAATATTGTAATACAAATCTCACTTCTTCTGATTGGGATTTTGATGTGAATATTTAGATATTTTGTTAATTTTCAGAGCATATATTCAACATAACTGTGTCAGTAATGGTTTAAAAATGAGTAACACTGAATACAGTTCTTGTGATTTAAAGCAAACAATTGCTTAAGTATAATTAGTATTGATAATAAGTAGTATTAGGAGATTATATTTTATTAGAAAATATACATTGTTTTCATATTATTTTTATTGATCAGTAAGTTACAATTTGGCTAGTGGGAAGCCCATAATTTTCACTCTTATCTTCTCAAAAGATCCTTGTAGCATCTTTAATTTCCTTGCCCCATATATGAGTTCTCTTCCTAAGTAAGAAAAAAATTTCCACTAAGGGTAAATGTCAAAATTAATTTCAATTAACTTCTGTGATAAGAGCTAGAAAATGCATACTAAAATAATTAGACTTAAAATATTTTAACTCAGTACTTCAAACTAATTTCTTTGTTTCCCTTATAAATTTTAACTACACATTTTTAAACACTTGACTTAAAACAATTAATTGCTTCATTTTTTAAATAATTGAATGCAAAGTCCATTTATTAATGCTATTCTTTTTTAACTTCCTTGGACAATAATTATGCTTTTAAAAATGAGATACTACCTTGGCTGGTGTGGCTTAGTAGACTGAATGCTGGCCTGTGAACCAAAGTGTCACCGGTTCAATACCCAGTCAGGGCACATGCCTGGGTTGTGGGCAAGGTCCCCAGTAAGGGGCACACAAGAGGCAACCACACGTTGATGTTTCTCTCATTTTCTTTCTCCCTCCCTTCCACTCTCTCTAAAAATAAATAAATAAAAATCTTTCAAAAATAAAATAAAAATGAGACACATAACTTCAAAATGAATATTTCAGATACAATGAGATTGGGTTAGCAGATTACTTTGCAAAAACAAGTTTCTCCGATTTTAAATTAGTGGAAAACTGCTAGCTTGTTGGCTGTTGGAAACATATGTTGAATCATTTTTCTCTAGCTATATATTTTTTTAAAATTACTTTTATTGGTTATGCCATTACAGTGGTTAAAGCTGTTTCTCCCTTTACCCACCTCCACCCAGCCCCAGCCTCTCCCCACCTCAGGCCAGTCCCTATATTGTTGTCCTTGGCCATGAGTTGTGCATAGATGTCCCTGGTTAATCCCTTCATCCTCTTTCATGCCCTCTTCACCTTTTCCTTTCAGGCAGCTGTCAGTATTTTTTTGTATCTAAGCTTCTGTTACTATTTTGTTCACTGGTTTATTGTATTCATTAGATTCCACATATAAAGGAGATCATGTGGTATTTTTCTTTTACTAACTGGCTTATTTTACTTAGCATAATTTTCTCCAGGTCCATTCATGGTGTTGCAAAATGTAAGTTTCTTCTTTTTACTGCTTCATAGTATTCCGTTGTGTAGGTGTACAACAGCTTCTTCATCCACTCATATACTGATGGGCACTTAGGCTGTTTGCAAGTCTTGACTATTATAAATTTAGCACTGCTGTAAACATAGTATGCACTTTCTTTTTTATATTGATGTAATTCCTTAATTTTAAATGTTAGCATGGATACTACTAAAATTGCTCATGATGCTTTAAATTTGGGCATTTAAAAAATAATTTAAAATGAAGTGTATGATTTATTAGCCTCTTTTCATAGAACTAGTTTTTTTCCACACTGCAATTTATTTGTTTCATGTTTCATTACTTTTTATTGGTTTTAAACTAGTTGCTCTCTTTTGCTGTCTTTCCCAGAATATAGTCAACATTTTCACTTATTTTATGCTTTTCTTTGTGAAATTAGTAGGTGACATTTTGTAAATATTTTCATTTGAATATTATTTTCTTTATTTCATACTTAAATTATCCTTGTAGCAATATTTTTATTTGAAAAATCTAAGTTTTTTTTATTAAATCTCTAATATGTTGATATCTTTTTTTTGGTTGCCAGGATCTCTCATGTACTGATATAAACATGTTAACATCAACCACAGTTGTTGTGAATCTACTCGTTTTTCCTTGTAATTGTATCACTTGTTGACATATTTGAAAACTCTATCACTGAAAACATGAAAGGGCTAGAATGTATATATATATATATGATATATATAAAATATGTATAGCTTAGTTCTGTTTTTATAGTTAATTTATGATTATACTTACAAATTTTTATTCTATTCCAATATTAAAAATGCTACATTAGCTTTTTTAATCTACTTTACATTTTTTTATTTTTTTATTCTCAAACTTTATACATTTGTTTATATGGAAAAGTATTGTTGTTATTTTTAGAGCAGTATTTTATGTGCCTTGTTTAGAAATTGGTTAAGATACATATTATGAGGTCTGTCCAGAAAGTATTCAGACATGCAATATGAAAAATAAAGATTTACTGAAGAAGATACAAGATACAAGAAACATTGTACATAGGACAGTGATACCGCAGTCCCCTTCAAAATAGGCACCTTGGAACCTCACATAGTTTTCCCAATTGTTATTAGCTGCTCTGTCATATATTCCCAAATCTCATCAATGATATGAAATCTGTTCCCTTTCAAAGGTGATCTTAGTTTTGGGAAAAGCCTACTTGCAGGGGACCAGATCTGGGCTGTAGAGGGGCTGAATCACCTGAGTGATTTGATGTTTTGCTAAAAACTCTCCATGAGACATGATTTACAAGCCAGCCAATCACCAGTTGCAGATAGCTGCAGCCTTCTGAATCATACAAATAGTTTCAGTGGAGAAATATTCAAGTCTAACACAAATGATGCAGATTTGATAACGCTACTAACTCAGTCATTTTGCATGTAAAGGGCACACAGTTCACATGCTCACTTGTTGGAATCTACTTCCCCCACTGACTACTACAGCGAAGTCATCATTGTTCATGCATGCACATTCCAGTCCAGTCTTCCTGGCTGCGGGGTTACATCCATGTCATGCAAACCATTCTTTTTTTTTTTTATCCCCCCTTCATTCCCCTCCACCCTGAACACCCTCTCCCACCCACATTCTCCCCCTTTAGTTCATGTCCATGTGTCATAAGTTCTTTAGCTTCTACATTTCCCCTACTATTCTTGCCCTCCCCCTGTCTATCTTCTACCTACCATCCATGCTACTTATTCTCTGTACCTTTCTCCCTT
>CM052540.1:53562230-53618908 GCA_028533065.1 Trachops cirrhosus | reverse complement strand
AATTATTTTTGCTTTGCCTTGTTTTATTCTGGAAAGCAAAATTGTTCTGAAAAGTTTCGCAAGAAATGCCATCTGCTACTTTGTAATACATGACTTCCTGAGTTTCCAATGCTTTTGTTCTTTGCAAAGACATTGACAAGTGTTTTGTTCTGTGCAGTGTTTAAGTCTTTATATGGTGAATGGCTTTTCAGCTATTCTAGAGCATAGGGCAGATTGGCGTGTTGTCCAGTAATCAAGATAACGTCCTCTGGGGTAAAGGGCCTGCATATTTGCTGGCAGTCCTAGTAAAAGGTTTTGGTTTCCTAAGCTCAGAGTCCCCCGCCCCTTCTGTGATGCAACTCACTGTGTGTGTAGAATTCAGCTGATTTTCACTGTACTGCCTGTGGGACTGAGATATGGGGGATTTGTGAGAATGACTCTACCTCGGTACCCTGACCACTTTGCACCTTTTTACATAGACCATATAAGCGAGACGTGACGGCAACTGTTCTAAGTCTTGACTGAATGTCCTGTGATACCCTGTTAGATGAGATCATGAGAAGCTTGTGAAGAGCTGTTATGAGGCCATTTTGCATTTGCCTCCCTTTTCACCTGGGAGGATGGCATGAGACATTTTTTTCATAGCCTTCCAGTTTCACGTGAGTTATGAAGCTGTCTGCCTTGACTTCTTAGGATACAGCTGCAGGCTCTAAATCTGCTTAGCTGCAGCATGACATCAGGCCCTCAGCAACAGGGTCTCCCACACTTACGCTGTATTGTCATGTAATCTTTCCCTTCTCGTGTGTGTTATCATAAGGGACAAATGACACAGACACAGGCACCTCTGCTTTTCTTGAGTTTTGCTATCTATGTAATATTTATAGTGTTAATTTTATTTTATTATTTTAAGTGTATTTTATTGTATTTCCATTACTATTTATCCCCCTTATGCCTCCTCCCCACTGCAGTCACCACACCTGGTGACCATGTCCATGAGACCTTTTTCCTTTTTGCTCAATCCCTCTACCCCCTAACTCCCTCCCCAGAGCTGTCAGCCTGAAGAACATTATGCTAAATGAAATAAATCAGTCAGGGATAGACAAATACCAAATGATTTCATTCATATGTGGAATCTAATGAAAACAATGAACTAACAAGTAAAATAGAGACAAATAGTGTTAATTTTAAAAGGGCTTGCCCTTTTTTGCTGGCTGAATTTTTCAACCTTGCCTTTATAAGGAATTGGCAGAAGAAAATGATGAGATTAACTGTGGTTCCTACTATTGGTGTGAATAATAACTGTACACTGTCTTTGATCCAGACAATCTTGTCTTCTCCCAGCAACCGTGAAACTGTGACGGGCACATTTTTTAGCTTGAAAACGGTGTAAAATGTCAGGTCTTTCATAGTTCTTGAAAATGACATTGACTGGAATTGTGTCACATGAGACAAACTCCTGAAAACGTAACAACCAAAGCCCATATTTTAACTAGTAACATGCTTAAGACATAGAGTAAAATTTGTAACTCTCACTGTAGTTTCCTTAGATAATCTACTATAGTTTTACTTAATTTCCTTGCCTGACACTTCTTTAAACTAAAGAAACTCTATTTAAATTATGTAAGTAGTTGACTTTTTTTTTTTTTTCCAAAAACAGCATCTAGAGGGCATCAGGAAATATGTTTTAGACCATTTAAAAACTCTTTGGGTTCTTTCCTCTATGCTCAGGAAGTCATTATCTGTTGAAGTCAGGAGCACTTAAACTGCTTTGAGACTTTAAAATACAGATGTTAAAAAAGTTATTAGTTTAAAAAATGATCCTTTTAGGAGTTGAATGTACTTCAGTGCTAATTATAGCTTTTAATGATGGTAAAGTGCCTTGGGAGACTTTAATGAAGAAAATTGCATGACTACATTTCACTGTAAATTTTCCTTTCCCATACACAGTGTAAAGATAAAGAAAATGTGTTTGAACACCCAAAGGACAGAGCTAATTGTATAAAGTTCACTAAATGTTAACAGTTTCCCAGTGACCCGGAATTCATGTAAGGGAATTAAAGACAAATGTTCTGAGAAATCTTTGGCGGTATTATTTTCCTTGAGTTAAAAAAAGTGGGCTGAGAAAAATTTAAATAATAATATTGCTTGCTTAGCCTATAATAGATGTTATTTAAGTCAAAAGTACTGGGAAAAGAGACTATAATTTGTGATTCTATTATGGGAAATAACTGCTTGCTTCTAATTGACTTGCTGAAAACTTTGTGATTTGCCATCCATATACCTGTAAATTAAAATTACTCACAGAATCTTAAAAGTCAGGGTCTTTGGCACTGTAATTTATAAGTTTACATCATTAGTAGTCAAAATAGTGTTCCCTGAAAACATTATTTCTGGACTTGAAAACTACTTGAATTGCTTCATACAGTCGTCCATTTGTACTCAGTCATTTAACATTTCTTTCTCTAGTTATTTGCTCTCTTGTTGGTTGCTACAGTTCAAGAGGCTAAGTGGTGCCATTTCTCTTAATTGTTGTCAGATGTGAGCATCGCATTATGGGTAGAAGAATAAAGTGTTCTTCCCTTTGGAAATAGAGCAAGGCGTTTTACAAGGTAATTTATCTCTTCCACATAATTAAATGACTTGTCTAAATTAGGTATATCTCCAAAACTTATCAGTTCAAGTAAGAAACATTTGTTTCCTGTTTTGTCTCACTATTGATACTTAAGACTACAGATGGGGTTTTGGTTTTTCCATGTCCTTAGAGATCCCGAGTAATCTCCTTTGGACTGTTCCCAGTTTTAGTTTTAAATCTGTAAAATTATATAGTTATATCTTGGAGGAAAGGGGAACAATTATAGATGTGTCAAATGGTTTTAATGACAAATATCTTCCATTTTCAAATATTCCATCTGTGAACCCTGTCAGAGATTGAAGTCCAGACTGAATAATAACATGATCAGTAAAATCTCTCAAAGTGATGCTCTCACTATTGAGAGCTCTTGCTCTTGTCTTTTAAGAGTTTATAGACCATTTGTCATTTTTCAAATCAGGCCAATAATTAGAACTACAGTAACAATTTAATAATTAACATTTAATGAAGACTTAATTACCAGGAACTTTTCTAAAGCCCATCCCAATGATATCAAGACTCTAAGAAGTGAGTTAGGTTTATGATTGATGGTTATACACAGACTACACATTTCCTATTTTATAATTCCTACAGTAAAGGTAAAATAATAAAAAATGCAATTTTTCTATACTTTATAGAATTAATTTGATATAATTAATTTCAAAGCATCTAAAATAATGTCTAGGTAGCTCTCCATGGACATCATAGGATAAATACAGCAATGAGTTTGTGCTCTGTGATATATTGGGTTGGCCAAAAAGTTTGTTTAGTTTTTTCCATATGATGGCTCTAGTAGTGCTTAGTTGTCTTTAACTTCATTTGAAACAATTTTGTTAGATTGTGTTGTGACAGCTGTCATATCAGCGTGCATAAAACTTATCAAAACTGGTGAATAGCATTTTCAATGTTGCACATGGAAGAAAACAGGCAACGTTTTTGATGTATTATTCTTTATCATTTAAAGAAAGGCAAAAAACACAATTGAAACACACAAAGATTTATGCAGTGTGTGGAGAAGGTGCTGTGACTGATCGAACTTGTCAAAGTGATTTGCGAAGTTTCTTGATTCTGTTGACATTTTGGTCTAACAATTCTTTGCTGTGGGACTGTTGTATGCATTGGGAGATGTTTAGCAGCATCCCTGGCATCTCCCCACTAGAACCCCATAGTGGGAGATAGCTGACACACTCAATATATCCAAATCAATAAAGTTATTGGTGAAAATGAAAAACGTGTCTTTTATTTTATGAAAAAATCTAAATGGACTTTTTGGCTAATGTAATGTATGGTTGTCCATTAAACAATGTATCAATCCAATATAATAAAAGTGGGAAATAGGTGCAATGATAACTATATGCTAATTAATTTCTCTTCTTTCTTTTACATTTATTATTATTGTGTGGTTTTTGAGAGTAAGTATAAAGAAATTGTGGCTGTTGGTTAGGGGTAAATGTCTACACCCTAGTATTACCATGTTGATGTGTAGAGGACTGTATATAAAAGAGGCAGTCTGATTTGAAAAATTGTGGATAAAATAAAAAAAAAATTCAAGGTAAACATGCTGGTAAACCAATCAGCTTTTAGAAAGTTAAGTGGTGAATAACTATGGAATGTAAAGCTAAGATATAATCCACAAAATACTACTTTTATGATGGAAACCCCTATTTACTGAAAGCTTCTATGTGGTACCTACTATACCATATTTGACAATGAACACCTTTGATTTCTAGAAAATGACGCAGAATGTATTTCTCTTCCACTCCAGAGTTCATGGAGTTACTGTCATGTAAAGGGCATTTTTCTGATTTTCCTTTTCCCATAGTTTCTTTGTTCCCTTATTTTTTCACCAATCCCAAAGTTATTTGTTTATTTGCTTGTTTGTTGGATTTGTTGGTGTGTATGTTTATGTTATTGTTTTTATTGTTATTCTTGTTAACTTTATTCTACCTAGGTGTGCTACAAAGTCAAAACTAATTTTCTAGTCTGCATCCTACTATGTCAAGGAACATCCTTGCTGTCCTTTGTAGGTCTTTAAGGTTTTTCACATTCATCAGAAAAAAACATTTAGAAACAAACAACTTTTTCTTTGTAATATTCACCATTTGTTACATCACAAATTGAAAATTACTAATTTAAAAGACTCCCTTCTCCTCAGGATTAGAATGACGCAAACAGAAGGAGAGAGATAAAGATAGCCCTATCACACTTACAGGACTAGAAGGAAACCCAAGCCTGATCTTTTTGTATTCAGAATCAAAAATTAGAGAAAAAGGGATTAATGTTAATTATGTTAATCTGCATAGCTTTTTAAATATTTTGAATGTGCTGGACTTCATGGGCTCAAAATGAAATACAGCTATGTTTCACTATTTTAAAATGTGTTCTCTCTGATTTTCTGTCACAATTTCTGAATATATATAATGAAGATTTCTATAATTAGGAAATATTTGCATTTATTAAAACTCCCAATCCAATATAATATAAAAACCCAGTCTCATATATGATGCCAATAATTTACCTTTTCTTCAACTCCATTCTTTCCTTTGATTCAGGAGAGAATCAGTGGCAAAGGGAATTTTAGTTAACTCTTCAATACTTCCTTTTTATCTCCTCTGAAATTGAGTCATGACTAGGAGAGGATAGAAGGAAAGGTGCTAGAGCTGTCTCTTGTGTTGTTTTAGTGCTCTCTTTGGGTGATATTTGCTGGCCATCATGCTTGCTCTTTTTGCTTTACTGCATTTATGTTGGATTTTTTACCCTCTCCAGTGACACCTTGCACCATTCTCTGACATGGGACACGACATTTCCCACTGATTTTTGTGACACCACCCTCACCCTCACCTTCCATTCTGTGGTTTTCTGCCACACAGAGCTTACTGCTAAAGTTTTTCCACACTGGCGACCTCCTAGTTTGGGGCCCCTCACAAACGGACTCACATCTATCCCCATGGTGTTCATTTATTCCATAGAATGTCACACATCCTAGTTCTGCTAACTGATAAAAGTACAATTTATTGAAATGACAACCAATATCTTTATCCTGTGTTTGAAGCTGATACAGCTTGCATTTAGTCTTTATATCTATTCCTTGGTAATAAATATAGACCCAGAAGCTGTGCTCACATGTGTCCCAATTTCCAGGTCACACATATCTCTGTCTCCAGAAGACTCTCACTTCATATGGTAGGTTAAATAATGTGCCACAAAATATATCTATGTTCTGATTTTCAGCCTTGTGAATGCATTACCTTATGTGGCAGAAAGAACTTAGCATATATGTATTAGATCCCACAATGGGTAGATCATTCTGCATTACCAAGGTAGGCCCATGATAATTGCCCAGGTCTATAAGCAGGAAGGAGGAGGACAGAGAAAGAGAAGGATATGTAACAATGGAAGCAGAGCTCGGACTGATGTAGACAAGGAATGCAAGCAGATTCTAGAAGCTGAAAAAAGCAAAGAATGGATTTTCTCCTAGAGCCTACAGAAGACATGAGGCTATAGAAATGCCATGGTTTTAGTCCTTTTCATATTTCTGATCTCCAGGACTATGTAAAATAATAAATTTGTGTTTCTTTAAGCCACTACATTTGTGGGAATTTGCAACAGCAACAGTGGTAAACAAAAACACCATGCTATATTCAAGAAGCTCTATGAAGATAGTTCTATAATTTTTGCAACCCCGCAGTTTTATAACTGAAGACAGAAGTGCCTGGCTTTCCTTCTTGCAAAAAAAAAAAAAAATCTATAGATACAGTTTGGGGAGTAGAGGAGAAAAGTCAAAGTACTTTTGTAAGATTTATCAATGAATCTCCTTCTGACTTTCTGATTTCCCCTTAACAGTTTGACAGAAGTAATAAAGATAAAGATTCCAATTCCACCTGTTCTGTCTAGTTCCTGCATAGATATGTATAATCTCAATAATTTTGGATGATGTATAAATCAGGTTCCCAGCAGAAAATAAATGGCACACAATATTTTTTAAGAAGTTTTTAATAATAGGACACCTGACAAAAAGTGAATTTTAAAGAATGGTACAGTACTGCATTGGGCTCTGACAACCTTAAGAAACAAGAGGAAGAAGCGTTAGTTAAGAACTTGAGAAGAGAGTTAATAGAGACGCTGCCTTGAGTAAGGTTGCAACCTTCCCTGGAGCACTGAGTTTACTCCAAGGGGAATGAATCACAGACCTTCCTCTCTTATACTTGCTGTATCTGCCAGTGTCCCCAGTTGGCTAAAACCACAGAGGAGCCAGAGTGCAAGAGAATTCAATCAGTTTCATGTGGGGTAGAAAGAGGAATTGAGAAAGATAAAGTTGGAGAGTAACCTTGATGAGCAAATGAGAGCTCTCACACAGAGTCATCATACACAATTTTTCTAAGTTTTAGAGCTTCATCCAAAATTCTGGAAAGTAGGAAAAATAAAATTCAATGATGTAATAAATAATTATACAAAATGGGAAATGTTATAATAGAAAAAGAAATGAGTCACTAAGGAAACATGAGAGAGAACATTTCACTCCATTTGGAGACTCAGGTTAAGTATTTTTAGAATAGAAAACATTAGTCATTTGCAGTGATTTTTAAGCATAAGTGGGTATAAATCAAAAGGGTCATGAGAAGGGGATCATTGTAGAAGAAACGTTTCAATTAGATCTTATTAGTAAAACAGGAAACTAAAGTTTGAAAGATAGTTTGACTTTTTATTTCATTCCTGATGTTTCTGCATAAAATTGTATTTTTTTACTTATACTTTTTTTAAAGAAGAATTTGACTCCATTTTTTATATTTTCATAATGGCTACTTTTAGGCCCCACTCATTCCCTTCTCACTCTCCCTTTTTATGGACTTCCTTCATTTTTTCTTTTTAAAAATTACTTATTTTTTCCTTTTTATCCATCTCACAATTCCATTCCATTAGAAAACTCTCTTTTCCTCTATATCTATGAGACTGTTTCTGCTTTGTTTTGTTTATTTTTATTTAGATTCCACATATAAGTTGAATTATGTTATTTGTCTTTCTCCATATTACTTTATTTCACTTAGCATAGTTCGCTTTAAGTCCATCTCTGTTGATGTAAATGTCAAGATTTCATTTTTTGTTACTAATTAATATTAATATAGAGTCATGTGGCATCTCTATTTTTAATTTTTTAGGACTCTCCATACTGTTTTCCATAGTGTCTTCACCAATTTATAATCCCACCAATAGTACATGAGGGTTTCCTTTTCTCTACATACTCTAGAACACTTTTATTATTTTTTTGATGATAGCCATTCTGACAAGTGTGAGGTGATATATCACTGTGGTTTTGATTTGGATTTCCCTGATGGTTAGTGTAGTTGGGCATCTTTTCATATGTCTGTTGGCCATCTGTATGTCCTCTTTGTATAAGTATCTATTCAGGTTCTTTGCTCATTATATATATGTAAAATATATGTTCATATGTTATCACATATATGAATATATATTTTATATATACAAATCATATATAATTTATATTTATACAAATATATATATATATTTGCATTGGCATAAATGTTTTATTGTTTTAGCATTTGACATTTATTATTATTATTGTCCTTTTTCCCCATTGCTCACCCCTACCCCACCTCCTCCCACTCCCACAGTCAATCCCCCACCATTGTCCATGGTCATGAGTCTTCCAATCATGTTCCACTGCTTGCCCATTCCCCTTCTTTCCCTTGTTATCCCCTTCTACCCTGCCTTCTGGTCACTGTCAGTTCTTTATTTCAAATTTCAGGTTCTGTTTTGCTCATTTGTTTGTTTAGTTGATTAGGTTCCACTTATAGGTGAGATCATATGGTATTTGTCTGTCACTGCCTGGCTTATTTCACTTAGCGTAAAACTCTCTAGTTCCATCCATGCTGTTGCCAAGGATACGAGTTTCTTCTTACTTTTTACTGAGTAGTATTCCATTGTGTAAATGTACCAGTTTTTTTATCAACTCATTTACTGCTGGGCACTTACTGTTTCCAATACTTGGGTGTTATAAATAATGTTGTTCTAAGACTATACTTTCAGAGATCATTTCTATACTTTCTTATAAATAATGCTGCCATGAAGGGTGCATAGGTTTTTTTGAATTGGTGTCTCAGGATTCTTAGGTTATAATCCCAGCAAGGGTATTACCAGGTCAAAAGACAGTTCCATTTTTAGTGTTCTGAGGAAATTCCATCCTGTTTTTCACAGTGGCTGTACCAGTCTGCACTCCCACCAACAGTGCACTAGGGTTCCCTTTTCTCTACAACCTCGCCAGCACTTGTTTGTTGATGTGGTTAAGATGGCCATTCTGACCAGTGTGAAGTGGTATCTCATTGTGGTTTTAATTGGCATCTCTCTGATGGCTAGTGATACTAAGCATCCTTTCATATGTCTCTGGGCCCTCTGTATGTCCTCTTTGGAGAAGTGTCTGTTCAGGTCCTTTGCCCAATTTTTAATGGATTGTTTGTCTTCCTGGTGTGGAGTCATGTGAGCTCTTTATACATTTTGGAAATTAAACCCTTGTCTGAGGTATCATTGGCAAATATGTTTTTCCATACAGTTGGTTCCCTTTTCATTTCGCTGATATTTTATTTTGCCATGCAGGAGCTTTTTTGATTGTTGTAGTGCTATTGTTTATTCTTTCCTTTATATCCCTTGCCCTAGAGGATGTATTGGTGAAAATATTGCTATGTGGGATATCTGAAATGTCCCTACCTATGTTTTCCTCTAGGACTTTTATGATGTCATAACTTACATTTAAGTATTTTATCCATCTTGAGTTTATTTTGGTATATGGTGTAAGTTGGTTGTCTAGTTTCATTTGTTTTTGCATGTGCTTGTCCGGATCTCCCAACACCATTTATTGAAGAGGCTTCTTTTACTCCTTTTTATGTCCCCCTTTGTCAAATATTAACTGACTGTATAGACATGGCTTTATTTCTGGGCTTTCTATTCTGTTCTATTGTTCTATGTGTCTCTTCTTATGCCAGTTGCAGGCTGTTATGATTACAGTGGCCTTGTAATATAGTTTGATATCAGGTATTGTGATCCCTCCTACCTGGTTCTTCTTTGTCAAAATTGCTGAGGCTATTTGGGGTCATTTATGGCTCCATATAAATTTTTGAAATATTCTATATCTGTGGAATATGTCATTGGTACTTTAATAGGAATTGCATTGAATCTATAAATCGGTATGTGTAATATGGACATTTTGATGATGTTAATTCTTCTGATCCATGAGCACAGTATATGCTTCCATTTGTTTGTGTCTTCCTTGATTTCTTTCTTCAGTGTTGTATAGTTTTCTGAGTACAGGTCTTTACCTCCTTAGTTAAGTTTATTCCTAAGCATTTTATTTTGCTTGTTGCTTTAGTAAATGGGATTTGATTATTTTTCTAACTTTTGTTTCTGATATTCCATTGCTGTTGTACAAAACTGCCTTCAATTTCTGAGTGTTTACTTTGTATCCCACTGTTTGCCAAATTCATTTATTAGGTTGAGTAGTTTTTTGGTGAAGTCTAAGGGTTTTCTATGTATACTATCATGTCGTCTGCAAACAGTGACAGCTTTACTTTCTCCCTTCCAGTTTGGATGCCTTTTATTTCCTTTTATTTTCTGATCACTGTGGCTAGAACTTCCCATTGTTTGTTGCATAAATTTCAAGAAAGTGTACACCCTTGCCTTGTGCCTGATCTTAAGGGGAAAGCTTTTAGTTTTTGCCCACTGAGTATGATGTTGGCTGTAGGTTTCTCATATATGGCCTTTCCATTATGTTGAGGTATGTACACTCTATTCTCACTTTGCTGAGTATTTTTTATCATAATTGGGTGCTATACTTTATCAGTTGTTTTTTCAGCATCTGTTGATATGATCATGCTTCTTTGCTCAAGATGCCCAAACTCCCTCTTCTAATTGCTCACTTGTTTTATGATAAGGTTAGATTAATTATAAAAGCAAACTTGATTCCTAAATAATATACTGAAACGTGGGTAAAGAGTCAAGAAAGGATTAGGATTTTTATGTATGTTGATATGCCTTTTAAACTAAAATGTCCCTGCTATTTGACAGTTACAAAGTTAATCACAATATTTTTCTTCCTCTAAGTGGGAGCAATCCTGGGCCATCCACTTCCAACACTGACCCCTGTCCCTACGTCTGACCCTCATCAACCCAGGTTTTTCTTCCAGTACCCTTTATGTTTGCTGCTGCTGACTGGTATTGCTACATTGTTTACACTTCAGCAGTCTGAAAATTTGAGGGAAAGTGATGCTTTGAACCTCGTGCCCCTTGCACCTATCTGAAATGATTGCCTCCATTACTAAGTTGCTTTTCAGGCCAATGAAAGTCATTTTACTCATTTTCTTTTTTTCTTCATTTTTCTCTATTTTCATTTTTAACATGGGAAAAATAGTCTTACTTTACCTACCTCAGCAGACTCTTACTTAATTTCACTAATCAATACTTTTATAGTATTTTGAAGATTTTAAAGATGCTACCATGTTTGGTGTTGATTTTTTTATTTTGTTCCACAAATATACACAATTAATTTTTTCCACAGACATAATCTCATGATATGATAACTTTAATTACTGCTAGTTTTCCCATTATTGTCTATGTTATATTATGGTACTGGCAAGCAATGAAACCTGAAAAAGATTCTGAATGTCTTATTCATGTTAGAAAATGAGCAACTTACTTAATACCAGTCTAAAGGATACATGGAAAAAGCCAAAACAGGGTAGGATTGAGGGTGGGAAGTAGGGATGGCTGGGGTGGGGAGGAGTGGTGGGGGGAAAATGGAGACAACTGTACTTGAACAAAAATTTAAAAAAAGACTTAAGGATAAAAGAATACCAGTAAATCCATGGCCAGTGTGGCTCAGTTGGTTGGGCATCATGCCACAAAGGGCAGGACACTGGTTTGATTCCCGGTCAGGGCACATGCCCAGGTTGCAGGTTTGATCTCCAGTTGGGGCATATGCAAGAGGCCAACAATTGATGTTTCTCTCCCTCTCTTTCTCTCTCCCTTCCACTCTCCAGTGTCTGTCTGTCTGTCTGTCTATCTATCTATCTATCTATCATCTATCTACACAGATAGACAAATAAATATATTATTTTAAGATAATACATCTATATATATTAAATATAAAATGTATTAAATATTAAAAATAATGCAAGTGAACATATCCCATAAATCCCATTGCCCTACTGTAAGTCAAATGCATAAATAAGATCAGAAAGGTGTATTTCACACAAGCCAAAGGAGGACAATTAAATTATGAGGAAAGTTAGCTCCATCTAAGAAGAGCATAGCATGTACAGAAGAATATTTATGTAATAAGTGTTCCCACATGAAGATATTTGTGAATGATGGAAAAAGGCTTTTTTGAATTTTTGTTCAGTAGGATGATTCAGTGGAGAATTAAAGCAATCTGTTTGTTCATATTGAATTAGTAGAAGGAAAACTATTTTAAAACTCCAACAAATGCATATTTAAATAGCTCAAACAGAAATTTCCAGGATTTTAGGTACTTGCATCTCATCACTGTTTTACTGCAATATATAAATACTTCAAGGAAAAAACTCTTTTACTTTTTATATTTTAAATATTGAAGTGAGTAAAAAATTTCAGAAATTTACAAAGTTCCATCAGGTGACTAGAGACACATCAGTAGGTCCCAGTGTAATTTAACAACATACTATATAAGAAAGTCTAATGATACATTTTTTTCTGCTTATACTTTCAGTCATTTTTCAAGCCAATGGTTTTTGGGGAGATTTCCTTTTGGAAATTCACTTATTTGTGCTGAAGCAACAGCCTGAAGGTGGCCTTTACAGACAGTGATATAAAGAAAGTCTAATATCAGGAAGCTTAATGACTCAATAGCTTGAAAAACAACCCATTAATTCTCACAGAAAAAGCAAAACAACAACAGCCTTTAGTGATGCAATTTTTTCATTTAGGAAACAATTAGAAATCCCTTGCTTTCTGCTGATGATCCTTTTTAAGTCACTGACAACCTTTTAAAATTAATCCAATAGAGTATTTGTCAAACTTTTTAGATTAAAAATTACTATTATGTGTTGGAAAAGAAGAATAACCTATAGAATTATAGTTTCTAGAATATTACATATATGTGTGTATATAAATATGTGGGATTTTATCTTATTAATACAGACTAAACTCACTTAATGTAGTACCATTGCTTTTGTTTTATGGTTCTTATCATGAAACTTGTGCCTTGTGCTAGGATGGATGTCTCATATATATGGGCAGTTAAATAGATGGGCTACTTCATCTCGACATTTGGAGAGTCTATATTGAGGTAGGGGCTCATTTCATTGCTTTTACCATTTACAACTCTGCCTACCAAAGGTAAGGGTGTTTCAAGTGCTTTCTAATCAAGCATGTACCTTTACTAAAAGGTTGGAATACTTAAGTGCTATATGTCAGAGATTAAAATATGATTTATCTCTGCCATGTAAAAAAAGTCTAATTAGAAATGTACTACATTCATTCTCCTGGGCCAGAGTTGGCCATGAACATTATAGCGCTGCACTGAGAACTATTGCACTTGCACTCTCGCCACTCGGCAAGCAACACGTTCTGTAAACCTTTGTTGACAATGTAATTTCTCTTAGTATTTTGTACATTTTATAGATTTTGAAATATCATTTCAGGTTGTTCTTCAGTCTTAACTGAAAGGCTAAGACACCAAAACCCAAAGAGCATTATGCTATTTTGAGGGTCAACTCAAAAGCTTATTTCCCCAAGGAAATATGGATAATATTCTACCATTTTACACAATTCCACAAAATGATAACAACAAAATCTGAGCACCATATATGCTGGAAGGAAAAAAACAGCAAGTCTGCCACTCTGCTAGGAGGTTGATGAAAACACAATCTTAGGAAAAGTTATGTAAAAAAGACATTTACAAGGTATAATACTGCAGACACTAAACAAAACAAGGGCTAGCATGAGGAAAATAATAGATTTATTTATTTATATCTACTTACACTATATGAACCTTATATTCTCACTTAAGATTATATTTTGAAGATCATTATATAGAGTACATATAGATCTGCCACATTTTAAAATTTCCCATAAAATATTTTATTGTATAGCTCTATCACAATTTATTTAGCCCCCCACAAACTGATGAATTTATACATTGTTGCAGCCTTTTACTATTATTTACAAAAACTAAGAGTAACCCTGGCTGATGTGGCTCAGTGGATTGAGAGCTGGCCTGTGAACCAAAAGTTTGCTGGTTCGATTCCCAAAAGGGCCCATGCCTGGACTGTGGGCCAGGTTCACAGTTGGGGGTGTGTGATATCTCCCATACATCGGTGTTTCTTTACCTCTCTTCTCCCTCCCTTCCCTTCTCTCTAAAGATAAATAAATAAAATCTTAACAAAGCCAAGAGTCAATGTCGTGGGTGGGCACACACATGTTTGTACCCATGTGCCTGTGTTTGTGTAAGCCAAATTTCCAGAAGTAGGCTTGCTATGTTAAAAGCTACATAATTATAAAAATTTGTAAAATATCACCAAATCCCTACCAATGATTTTGTAGCAATTTTGCTTTCCACTGTTGAGTGCCTGTTTCTTTTACTTTTGCCCCTAATACTACTCTTCTCCATTTGATTTTTGTCAGTACCTTAGGAGAAAATTGTTAGCACATTTTTAAAAGTACACACACACTCACTATTGTGCATTGTACAAAAACAAATTTGTGTTCCAGTGGAAAACTATTCATTGTCTAAAGTATACCCTTCCCGGTTATGTTTCCAGCCTTGTCATTATTTTTGAGATTTTGTGTAACTTTTTAAAGTTGTTGATTATTAAGAGTTTTATAAATTCTGTCTTGTCTATTAATGTTTTAACTGACTTGCTACTCCCAAAAGTTATTTTGTCTTTATAGGAATTTATCTGAATATTTTTTATTCCATATTAATATTCTTTTGATTTTTTGAGCCGATTATAACATCTGCCTAGTTCTGTTGTATCACTGAGTAAAACAAATCCTTTAACACAGTTCATTTTTATAGTCATATGAGTCATGGCTTCACCTTCTTAGAAAAATGCTTTACTGTGTTATGTATGTATATATGCACATATATGCCATGTAGCATATGTATGCATATATGTATATACTGTACATATATCTATCTACTTATTCATATAATTATACATTCATAATCTTTTCTGTCAAAGAAACATTTCAGGATGTTAGTTAAAACAGGCACTCAAAACTTTATTTAATACTAGGGCAAAAGGATCAAAACTATTGCAACAGGGGACAGAAACTTAACTCCATTGAAACAAAAGGTGAGCATGTTTTTAAAGTGCTGGGGTGAGACAGTGTAAAACTACTATAGGAGGGACCTTGGAGTGGAGTTTGGGCTGTGTGACTTGGCTGTCTGTTAATTTGTGCTTATTGAAGTTAGGCGCTTACCCTCCCATAGAGACTGGGTGAGAGACCCTTTTGTTTTGTTTTTACTTTAATTTTTCAATTACAGTTACTTTTAACATTATTTTTATTGGTTTCAACTGTACAGTGTAGTGGTTATACATTCATATACTTTACAAGTGTTCCCCCAATATATCTAGTACCCAACTGGGACCATACATAGTTATTACAATATTACTGACTATATTCCCTATGCTGTACTTTACATCCCTGTGACTATTTTGTAACTACCAATCTGTACTTCTTAATCCCTTCACCTCTTTCTCCAGTCTCCCAAAACTCCTCCTTTCTTGCAACCATCAGTCTGTTGTCTGGATCTGATCTATGAATCTGTTTTAGTTGTGCTTGTTTATTTCGTTATTTAGATTCCAGATACTAGTGAAATATCTTTCCCTGACTGGCTTAGTTCACCTAGAATATCCTTTTGGTCAATACACATTGTCTTTTTTATGGCCAAGTAATATTCTTTGTATATATATGTACCACCACTTTTTTATCCACTTGTCTATTTATGGCACTTGGGTTGCTTTCCATGTCTTGGCCATCTACAGAATGCTGCAGTGAACATAGGGGTGCATATATTTTTTCAAATTAGTGTTTTGGGTTTCTTCAGATAAATACCCAGAAGTGGAATCACTAAGTTATAAAGCAGTTTGGTTTTTAATTTTTGTGGACCCTCCAAACTATTTTTTTATAGAGGCTATAACAATCTCTATTTCTACCAACAGTGCATGGGGGTTTCTGTTTCTTCATATCTTTGCCAACTCTTGTCATTTTCAGATTTATTGATAATAGCCATTTCAACAGGATTGAGGCAATATTACATTGTGGTTTTATATTGCATTTATATGATGATTAGTGATATTGAGCATCTTTACATATGTCTGTTTGCCATCTATATGTCCTCTTTGGAGAAGGGCCTATTCAGGTTCTCTGCCCATTTTTAAATTGGATTGTCTTCCTGGTGTTGAGTAGTATGAGTTCTTTATAAATTTTTGATATTAACCCCTTATAGGATACATCATTGTTACATATCTTCTCCCATTCAGTACGTTGTCTTTTTGTTTTGTTGATGATTTCTTTCACTGTGCAAAACCTTTTTAGTTTGATATAGACAAATCTAAATCTTTAATCCACTTTGAATTTATTCTTGTGTATGGCGTAAGAAGGTGGTCTAGTTTTTTTTTGTTTTGGGTTTTTTTTTTTTTTTTTTTGCATGTACTTGTCCAATTTTTCCCAATAGCATTTATTGAATAGGCTGCCTTTATTATAGGTTTTTGCTTCCTTTGACAAATATTAATTGACCACATAGGTGTGGGTTCATTTCTGGGCTTTCTTGTCTGTTCCATTGATTTATATGTCTGTTTCTATGCCAGCACCATGCTGTTTTAATTACTATGACCTTGTAATATAGTTTGATATCAGGTAGCACGATACCTTAAACCTGGTTCTTTGTTCTCAAGATTGCTGAGGCTACTAGGGGTGATAGAGACCTTTATGTGTTTATTATTTTACTGGAATGGCTCCTAGGTTATTGAGAAAGATATATCTTAGACATAAGTCTGACAAGAAGCTGGAAGAAAATTTGTGTCTCAAAGGGGCAGGGAAAATATATTTGCAAGTTTTCTAAAAAAGTGGGGGGGATGTCAGGGACCTATAGTCATCAGAAGTTTATCTAAAATTTAGTGCAGCTGAAGAGAACATTAAGACAATCTTGGTCATTTGTTAGGTATTATACTGAATGCTAATAATAGATTCTTAATTCTGATGAACCCCTCTAGAGCCTTTTTCAGTACTCACTTTTTTCTGGACATTTGCCATTCTTTTCCACTGCTCAGCATCTAACCTCCATTTCTGGGTTCACAATTCTACAGCTCCCATCATCAAAGCTGCTAATACTAGTTCTTCCTTGTCCCAGCCTTTTGTGTATGTAAGACTTAGCGCATTTTGAAGGGTCTTCAAATCTGTTATTCCCTTTTCATGATCTAAACCACAATTTGTCACAACAAATAAGGGATTAATAACTGCAAGTTATTAGAATCAAAAGTACTGGCTGTGACCGTCACTGTCCAGTAAGGTAGTAAAAGCTATCAGGAGTGAACTGAAGGTTTACTTGGCAATATTGTAGCATTTCTCCTAGATCTGTGGTTCCCAAAGTTGTTTTTTTTCTTATGAATAATCAAATCACTTAATTTTTATAGTGTTTTAATTTGCTATTTAATGTCAAACAAAGTAAAGAAAAATAAAAAATTTTAGCATGGATTTTACCATTTATCTTTCTATTGTTCGTGCCAGTTTTTTTATTATTTCTATTTAATTGTTTAATTGTTCAATTACAGTTGTCTGCATTTACTCCCCACGCCCCTACCCCAGCCATCCCTCCCTCCCTCCCTTGATTCTACCATTCCCTTTGGTTTTGTCCATGAGTCCTTTGTAGTTGTTCCTGAAAACCCTTCCCTGCTTTCTCCGTTATTCCCCCACACTCCCCTCTGGTTACTGTCAGATTGTTCTTAATTTCAATGTCTCTGGTTATATTTTGCTTGCTTCTTTGTTTTGTTGATCAGGTTCCTGTTAAAGGTGGGATCATATTGTATTTGTCTTTCATTGCCTGGTTTATTTCACTTAGCATAATGCTCTCCAGTTTCATCTATGCTGTTACAAAGGGTAGGAGTTCCTTCTTTCTCTCTGCTGCATAGTATTCCATTGTGTAAATGTATCATAGTTTTTTGATCCATTCATTTACTGATGGGTACTTAGGATGTTTCCAGTACTTGGCTATTATAAATTGTGCTGTTATGAACATTGGGGTGCACGGGTTCTTATGAATTGGTGTTTGAGGATTCTTAGGGTATAATCCCAGCAGTGGAATTGCCGGTTAAAAAGCAGTTCCATTTTTAGTTTTCTGAGGAAATTCCATACTGTTTTCCACAGTGGCTGCACCAGTCTGCATTCCTATCAACAGTACACTAGTGTTCCCTTTTCTCCATATCCTCTCCAACACTTGTTGTTCGTTGATTTGTTTATGATGGCCATTCTCACTGGTGTGAGGTGGTATTTCATTGTGGTTTTAATTTGCATCTCTCTGATGGCTAGTGATTTTGAACATCTTTTCATATATCTCTGGGCTGTCTCTATGTCCTCCTTGGAGAAGTGTCTGTTCAGGTCTTTTGTCCATTTTTTAATTGGGTAGTTTTCAAATAATTCCCTTACTTGTATAGTTAACTAGAGTATGTTCCCAGTACTTACAAATAAGAAACCAATACATTTTACTTGAACACTGCTTTCACAACAAGAAGAAGATAAAGGTTTTACTCTTTTAGAAAGAAAAAGGATCTATATACCCTTCCATATATAAAGTCTCTCCAGAAGGTACCCAACCATATAATATGAAAAATAGAGACATTTATTGAAGAAGATACAAAAAACATTGTACATAGGACAGTTATACCTCAGTTCCCTTAAAGTAGACACTTTGGGATCTCACACAGTTCTCCCAATTACCCTCAGCTGCCCCATCATATTTTCCTGAATCTCATCAATGGTTTGAAATCTCTTCCCTTTCAGAGGAAGTGATTTTAGTTTTGGGAAAAGCCAGAATTCACTGGGCACCAAATCAGGGCCATAGGGGGCCCATGTCACTTGGGTGATTTGATGTTTCTCCAAAAACTCTCCAGGAGACATGATGCATGAGTGGGCATGTTGTTGTGATGAAGCTGCCAATCACCAATTACCCATAGCTGTGGCCTATCTGAGTAGTTTCTGTGGAGGAATGTTTATGTTTAATGCAAAATGTAGTGCAGATTCATTGCTCTATTCTATATCATTTTGAATGGGACAGCCACACAGTGTACATGCTCACTCAACAGCATCTGCTGCTCCCCACTGACTAGTACAGTGAAGTCATCATTGTTCATGCATGTGCATTCCAGTCCATTTTTCTTGGCTGCAAGGTGACATTGATGTTGTGAAAACTATTCTTGTTATATTAACAATGACTGAACTTTTTCTGGACAAACCTCATTGTCTATACGACATTAAGGGAGGTAAATCCACATATGCATTTTGAAATAATTTCTTGTTTTATTGAACACATTTGGTAATTGTCATTGTTTTACTTTTCCAGAATGCATTCCTATAATGTTTCTGCAGGTAACTTTTATGGTTATATTTACTCAGAAAATAAGAAAATGTCAGTGTGACAATTGGAATCATTAGTATTTACTAGTCTATGAGTTTCTCTAATCTGTTAGCATACTTTCAAAATACAAAGAACAGAAATGATTCTTTTTGGAAAGTAAAATTGTAACACGCTTGACTCTTGGCAGATGAATGCTTCAAGTAAAATCCTTGTAAACCAGCTTCAGCACTGTAAATAGGAGTAATCCTCCTGATGACTCAGCCCCTTAGCAGTTATTTGGTTTCCTAAGAAGGCAATGGAGAAACTTTTGAAAGAAATGTACATCTTCCCTAATTTTAATTACCTAAGTATCTGAGAGGCTTTAAAGCATTGACTCATCTATGTTGTACTAGCTTAAACTGTGCCATTATCAGATGCTTCTCTTTGAAGCATTTCATTTATGTTTTTATTTTTTTTTTACTTTTTAAGTTTTGGTAAAATATATGTAATAAAATTCACTATTTTAACCATTTGTATTTATACAGTCCATTGGCATGACACATTGGTGTATAACCATCACTATCATCTGTTTCCAGAACCTTTTTCACCTTGCAAAACTAAGGCTCTGTACCCATTAAACAGTAGTCTCCTGTCCCCCACTTCATGCAGCCTCTGGTAACCACCATTCTACCATCTCTGTATGAATTAGACTGCCCTATGTACCTCAGATAAGTGAAATCAGACAGTATTTGTTATTTTTGACTGGCTTATTTCACTTAGAATTATATCATTAGCATGTGTCAGGATTTCATTCTATTTTTCAAAGTTGAATAACATTCCATTCTAAGTATATACCAAATTTTATCAATTCATGTATCAGTGGACACTTCGGTTGCTTCTACTTTTGCCAGCTGTGAATAGTGCTGGTTTGAACATGCGTATAAGGATAGCTGTTTGTGCCCTGGTTTCAGTTCTATTGGGTATGTACCCAGAAGTGGGATTGTTAGATCATATGGTAATTCTATTTTTAATTTTTTAAAATATTAGTATTTATTTATTTATTTTTAAGATGTAAAATTTCCCTGAATTTATTTTCTTTTATTTTTCATTTAAATTATCTTATTGTTGTTCAATTATAGTTGTCTGTATTTTCTCTCCACACCTTCCCCCACCCCCTCCAAACCCACCTCCCTCCCTTGTTTTCACCCTCCCCCTTGGTTTTGTCCATGTGTCCTTTTGAGGAATCACCTTAGAGTTTTTAATAGCAACTGAAACATTTTTTTACTTTCCCACTTCCACATCTCCAATTTTTCCACATCTTCGACAATGCATGTTATTATAACTTTTAAAAATAATTATTATTATAGTGAGCATTAATTGGTGTCTCATGGTTTTGATTTTCATTCATTATCCTAATTGGTAATGTTGAGCATCTGTGCATGTGCTTTTCACTATTCATATGTGATCTTTGGAGAAATGTTTATTCATCTTTGATTATTTTTAATTGAGTTGTTTGTTTTTATGTTGTTGAATTTTAGGAATTCTGTCTATACTTTGGATATCAATCCCTAATATGATATGTAATTTAACAATATTTTCTCCCTTTCTGTGGGTTGTCTTTTTGATCATTGAGAATATCCTTTGATGTACAAAAGTTTTTAATTTTTATGAAATCCAATGTCTATTTTTTTCCTGTTTTGCCTTGTGCTTTTGAAGCATTTCATTTATTTTTTTTACTTTTTAAATTTCAGTAAAATATATAATAAAATTCACTATTTTAACTATTTGTATGCATACAGATACATGTCATACCCAAGAAACCATTGCAAATACCAATGTCATGAAGATGTTCCCTGATGTTTTCTGCTGGCAGTTTTGTAGTGTTGGATCAAAGATCTAAACTTAAGAGCTATTTGAATTCATTTTGTATATAGTGTTAGCTAAGACTCACCTTCATTTTTTTGCATGTGGATATCCAGTTTTCCCAGAACCATCTGTTGAAGATACTGTCCTGTTTTTCAGGATTATTTTGGCTATTTGGGGTCCCTTGAAATTCCATATGAATTTTAGTATGGATTTTCTATTTCTGCAAAAATATCCTTGGGATTTTTATAGGGATTGCATTGAATATGTAGATTGCTTAGAGTAGTTTTGATATCTTAAAAATATTGAGTCTCCTAAGCAATAAACATGAGATGGCTTCTATTTATTTATACCTCTAGTTTCTTTTTTAAAAATTTTATAGTATATTTTTAATTACCATTTATCCCCCTTACATCCTCTTCTACCTTCCTCCTCCCCCTCCACCATGTTATCATCACACTATTGTCTGTGTCCATGAGTCCTTATTCCCCATCCCACATTATTGTTCTGTAGTTTTAATTTTACAAGTCTTTCCAATTCTGGTTAATTCCTAAGTATTTTATTCTTTTTGATGCTATTGCAAATGGGATTAAGAAAAGTATTTTATTCACATTGAGGATAAATTTTTAAGCTTGTAGAAGTTTTGTCATACTGAAGTATCATGAAGTAAACAGCAAAACTGGAAATATACTTGAGATCCTCTGTTGTTAAGTCCATTTAATATTCTGTTATATTTTAACAGTATAGCCTGTGATGTTATTAATTTTACTACAAGAAAGTGGTAGTTGAACTATTTCTTATTTAGAATCAGAAGGACACTAATTGTGTAAAGTGTTCCAGATTTGTCATTTTGCTACAAATTTTATGACAGAATTCTAATAATTATCCTACCTAGTCAATTGTGGAATCAAAGCTCAAATGGGATAAATGAGCTAGCCAAGGTTACTTTGTATGTTGTGAAACCAGTATAAACAGAAAAGCTTATAAAACTCATTCTGTATTTAGTAGATGTTGCTGTAGTTCATTTGAAACTCTGATGTAGCATCTGGAAAGGGAAACAATATTTGAAAGCTAAGCCTAAGATTTTGAGACTTCCAGTCAAGAACAAAGGCATAGGTAGATATACTTTGCTTCCTTGTACAACCAAAATAAGGATAACAACAAATTTAAAAACAACAAACAACCAGAACTGCCAGAAAATCAAACTGTATGGAAGTCTGACAACCAAGGAGTTAAAGGAGAAACATTTATCCAGACCGGTCTGCCATGACAAAGAAATATAGCCCAAAAGAAAGAACAGATCAAAACTCCAGAAAAGGAACTAAGTGATGACGAAATAGCTAACCTACCAGACGCATAGTTCAAAACACTAGTAATCAGGATGCTCATAGAAACAATTGAGTACAGACTCAAAATAGAAGAAGAAGTGAAGGCTACACAAAATTAAGTAAAAAAAAAAAAATAGGGAACCAACAGTGAAGGGAAGGAAGCTGGGACTCAAATAAATGTTTTGGAGCAGAAGTAAGAAATAAACATTCAACTGGAACAGAAAGAAGAAACAAGAATTCAAAACAATGAGGAGAGGCTTAGGAACCTCTGGGGCAACTTTAAATGTTTCAACATCCGAATCATAGGAATGCCAGAAGGAGAAGAAGAGCAAGAAATTGAAAACTTATTTGAAAAAATAATGAAGGGGAACTTCCCCAATCTGGTAAAGGAAATAGACTTCCAGGAAGTCCAGGAAACTCAAGAGTTCTAAAGAAGTTGCACCCAAGGAGGAACACACCAAGACTCATCATAATTAAATTACCCAAGGTTAAAGATAAGGAAAGAATCTTAAAAGCAGCAAGAGAAAAGGAAACAGTTACCTACAAAGAGTACCCATAATAGTATCAGCTGGTTTCTCAAAACTAACCTGAGAGGCAAGAAGAGGCTGGAAAGAAGTATTCCAAGTCATGAAAGGCAAGGACCTACACACAAGATTACTCTATCCAAGAAAAAAGAAAGATTACCTTTATCTAAGAAAGAATAAGATCAAAACTATGTTAAAGTGACAACAAACTCATAACCACCAACAACTGAACCTAAAAAACAAAAACAAAACAAACTAAGCAAACAACTAGGACAGGAACAGAATCACAGAAATGGAGATCACATGGAGGGTTATTAGTGGAGAGGGGGAGGGGAGAGAATGGGGGAAAAGGTACAGGGAATAAGAAGAATAATTGGTAGATACAAAATAGGGGGGATGTTAAGAATAGTATAGGAAATGGAGAAGCCAAAGAACTTATATGTAGGACCCATGGACATGAATGAAGGGAGGGGATGCTTTGGGAGGGGGGTTGCAGGGCAGTGGGCGATAAAGGGCAGGAAAAAAATGGGGCAACTGTAATAGTACAATCAATAAAATAAAATATAAAACAGAAGCTAAGCCCAAGATTTCTACAAATGAAACAATTATATTCCTATTGATAAAACACTAATATTTTCTGAATGGTACAATCAGGTATTACATTCCTGGTTTGAGATTATTAAAATTATTGTTGGCATACAAATAATGCTACCACAAATTTGCAACATTATAATTGATATTTTTTATCTCAGTACTCAAATGAATAATATATAACTTATTGAGACATTTCAGATGGAAAATCTTTAGGACCACCCAGAAAATATTAGTGATGAATGTAACAGTTATCATTTCTTTTTTTAAATAAATGGCATATTTTTTGTCATCTATAAAATTGTCATGTATTTCTGTAGCTCATCATGTGCCATGTTTCCAATTGTTTGGGAATAATTTTTCTTATTAAAATAGGTTGGAAGTGAAACTGGTCAAAATTTAAAGAATGTAATGTGGCAGTATGAGTAAAGGGCCTCCAGAAAACCATAAACTTCACAGACTCTATCTGAGTAATGTATTTTTAAAATATAAAATGTAGGAATAATGAAATGTGATTCTATGAATTTTCCATTGAAGGAAATAAATAAATTGACTTTTTAAGAAAAGTATGAAATGGAAACTCAGTTTGAAATAGACTACTATAAATTATGAAAAACTGATGCTAAAAATTTACATGGTTTAGTGCTAAAATAGAAAATCAAGTTAAAAAATCAGGATAAAATATTCAATAAACAGATCAGCTTATTTTGTAAGTTAACTAAAACAAACACCCCACATACAATGAACATGCAACCATTTCCCCACACACTGAAGGGAAGTGACCCGAAGAAAATATGCCAAATAGCAATGCTGATTTTCTTTATGTATTAAGGTTGCAGTTCATGGTCATTTTTCATTTTCTTCATTTTAGAACTTTGTTAAAACAGTCACATCCGACATGAAGATCCAAAAAGTTTAAATTTATGTATTTTATATGTGAATCTTTTATATTGAAAGAGAATCTTTTAATGTTCACAGAGAATCATAAAATAAAATATATTTTAAAACTAAGGACACATTTATTTTCTGACAGTGTAAAACACACACAGAAAAACACATTTTTAATCTCCTTTACCCCTATTCTAATTTAATGTTTTCCTTTAGGATTAGTTTTCTACATTGGCAATGCCTATTTTCATTGTTTGTCCTTAAAAATATAATTGAGATAAGCAAGCATTGTGTTGTTTATTTTTCATATGGTATATTTTGTCTATAGTTAACAAATTACCATTTTTGCTTTTTCTGTGTGGAGAGGGTGTTAGAATTTCCCTGAAGGCCTTCAACAGTGGTCTTAGGATTCAGTTATTTTTCAGTTGAGGATTCTATATAATCCATGCAGAGTGGAGCTTCTGAATAGTTAGTAAGGGGAACTGATTTTTTTAAACATTTTTTATAAATTGTTGTTCAAGTATAGTTTTCTGTCTTTTCCCCCCACTACTCCCCACCTTGCTCCCCTGTTTCCACTCCTCCCTTGTTATTGTCCATTTGTCCTTTATAATTGTTCTTGTAAACCTTTTACCCTTTCCCCACATTATCCCCTCCCATCTCCCCTCTGGTCACTGTCAGACTGTTCTCGATTTCAAAATCTTTGGCTATACTTTGCGTGCTTGTTCATTTTGTTGATGAGGTTCCTGTTAATATTGAGATCATATAGTATTTGTCTTTCACTGCCTGGCTTATTTCACTTAGCGTAATGCTCTCCAGTTCTGTCCACACTGTTGCAAAGGGTAGGAGCTCCTTTCTTTCCGCTGCATAGAATTGCATTGTGTAAATGTGCCATAGTTTTTGATCCATTCATTTACTGATGGGCACTTAGGTTGCTTCCAGCACTTGGCTATTGTAAATTGTGCTGCTATGAACATCGGGGTACATAGGTTCTTTTGGATTGGTGTTTCAGGGTTCTTAGGATATAATCCTAGCAGTGGAATTGCTGAGTCAAAAGGCAGTTCCATTTTTAGTTTTCTGAGGAAATTCCATACTGTTTTCCACAGTGGCTGCACCAGTCTGCATTCCCACCAACAGTGCACTAGGGACCCTTTTCTCTACAACTTCTCCAACACTTGTCTGTTGTCTTATTTATGACTGCCAGTCTGACCAGAGTGAAGTGGTATCTCATTGTGGTTTTAATTTGTATCTCTCTGATGACTAATGATACTGAGCATCTTTTTGTATGTTCCTGGACCCTCTGTCCTTGGAGAAGTATCTGTTCAAGCCCTTTGCCCATTTTTTAATTGGATTTCTTGTCTTCTTAGAGTGGAGTTGTGTGAGTTCTTTGTATATTTTGGAGATCAAACTATAAGGGGAACTGGTTAACTGCAAACTGAAGTAAGGTTTCTTTCCCCTAAATAGCTTTGTAAAGGTTTTATAATTAAGTATCTTTTTTATGTCATATTTAAATTTAGGACCAGTTTAAGAAAACAGTAAAGTATTTTAGGTCTTTCTGTGGATAGGGAGAGAGAAGATAGAACAAAGATTAATCAGAAACAAGTAAATCTTTAAAAAAATACTTGAATATTGTTGAATGGAGCAGGGATCATTCAGATGGAGTCTATTACTCATAAGATAAATAGAAACTGAATGCTAAAGGAATGATCTCACACTGAAATTTTTAATTAAATGGCATTCTTATATTTTCAAAATAGGTGTCTAAAATTTTGTTGTTTTGTACAACAGACTAAGAACTTCGCAAACTCATAGCATGCCCAGGCACCTTCTGTTTCAAATACCTTCTCTTATAAATATGGAAACTAAGTTCAAGAAAATACCCTGTATTCTTTAGCATTAGCATTCTGAAGAAAAACAGTTTTATTTCCAACTTAACGTTTAACCATAAAACTAGAAAAGTAATTTAGGAACATGGTCACTGGTGTCCCCAAGCAATTATATGTTACTTAACACAACTGAGACGTAGGAGGTTATTGCAACAGTTACTCATTCATTTACAGTTCTGTTCTATCTCAGCATCCTACTGAAAGGCAAAGTCTAAATGACTGCTCGTGCTAGAGAAAAGAACTAATCTGAGAAATTAAGAGACCAACTCAGAATGGCCAAACCATACACACAAATAGAACCTCATTCACAATCTGTAGCAATTGTAGCCAAAAAGTAGTTAGAGCTCAATCTATAACTATTAGTTTCCCTGATGTCTGTCACCCTCCTTCCAATTTGGGACCTATGAGAGAAAGCCAAATATGCTCCCCTTCCCAATCACATAGGATGTCTGCTAGTATACCACCAAGTTGCCCAAGCTGACAGCCTCCATTTAGAGCACAACTAAAGCCTTTCCTTCTTTTTACCCTAAAGCTTTTGTATTACCCTGCCTGCTTTTGAGTCTCTCCCCAGTGCAAACAGTGGAAGCTGACTCCTTTGCCATAGCAAGCTCTCAGTGAATAGTCTCTGCCTGCTCCCTTTTGGGTGGTCTTCACTTATTCCACATTATATTTGTGACCATAAAATTTATTGGCCATTTTTATCATTTGTGAGAATAAAAGAGAATGCTAGTAGTAAGATTATTGGGATACTAGATGCAATTTGTGAGTTTCTGCATAAATTTGGATGATTGATCTGACCCAGGGAAAACAAACAGGAGCAGAAAGCAATCTATGTTGTGCTTGGATGAGATGAAATTGGACATGAAAGCAAAGAAGCAGGTTTTGTGGGGAGGGGGCAATTTGGGGCTTTCCCAGGAATCTGCTGTTGTATACACTTTACCCAGAGTCAGCTCTCTCTACATATTCACCTTTTCTGCTTGACACTCCTGTGCCCCATGTCTCTTTCCCCTGCAGGAGGAGCACATGATTGCCCACACAGATCCCATCAGCTCCTTCCTTATGAGTTCTTACCTCCTTTCTCCTTTACCTGCTCTATTCTCAGTTCTTTCCTTTTTTTCACCTCCCCAACCTTCCTTTCCTTAGCATCATTATGTACTTCAAAAACAATGAGTAGTTTTTATGGAAAAAATTAGATGCTGTATTGTGAAATTAAACTGTAGTTGGGTCAACCATTTTATTAGCAAAATTAATTTGTTAACAGTAAAAGTGTGCAGTCAACTTTTTAAGAATATAGAGTTGGTAGAGTCTAATCAGATAATGAAACTAAGAAAAAGGGGAAGAGAGAAAGGAAGAGCAAATTATCTACATTTGGGGCATGTTTGTATTGGCTATTCTTTTCTGCATTTTGAATTCATGTTAATGATGTATTTCTATTAATTTACTTTATTTTGTTTCTATAATTCTTTCAGATTGTGTTGAAAACGTTATGTAAATCTATGTACTCTTACTGCTTAACTATGTGACTCTCTCCAACTCTTATGATAATAAAATACTAGCTATACATTATTGCTTGCTATAGCACATGCTTGAGTTAATGAGAAGATGATTACAATCTAAATAGCCCATTGCTACTAACTTCTGTATAGTTCTCTTCAGTGCAAAGGTCATCAGCACATTTTGACATTCTAATTAGTTATAAGGCTGAAGTTTCCAAAAAGTATTGGGATCAGCAGGAGGAACTGCCAGGGTTTGGCTTTTCCAGAATTAACTTCCCTTAATTAATCATCATACATCATTGCAACAAAATGTTAGGAAAATCTCAATGATTAAACAGAGTAAAGCCACATGAAGCTTCAGTTGAACCAAGATCTGATTTCCGTCTAAATCAAGGTTTCTCATTTATGTTAATCATGTGTGAAAAATAAGTAGTATTTTACCCCTTCAAAACATTGCAGGATCTTCAGAACAGGTTATTGAATAATACATATAAAATGGCTATCACAAAACATAGAAATTCCATATTTTATACCTCTTTAATGTATCAAAACAATAGTTCTCTAGGAAATAAAAGTCAATTTTAAAATACTTTCTATATTAACAGTTATTAACTTAAACATGTGTTCTCTATGAATTTTCTTGTTAGCACACATAAACTTTGAAGCTGTAATTAGATTATGAATAAACTAACCAAAAGGAAATTGATTTTACTGTATCAAAGCAATACTTAAAAAGAGCCAAACATGACACCTGACAGCCATTTTATTTATCAAAGGTTTTATGGCATTGTTAAGAGCCTAGCTTTATTAGGCTACAGCATATAGGTGACTTAATGAGGAAATGACCAATTTATCCTAAACCGCAGTAAAATATTGTACAAAAGGACAATCCCTGTCAAGCCCTTGTCTCGGGTACAGCTGTTCTTTGTAATTGTCACAGTACTGCAAAGAGCTGAACCCTGATATATTTTTTCTATAGAAATTCTTTTTTGTTATTTTTTTTAAGATTTTTTTTTTTAATTTATTTATCTTTAGAGGGGAAGGGAAGGAGGGAGGGATGTATGGTTGCTTCCTGTGCATTCCCTGCTGGGAACTGGCCTGCAACCCAGGCATGTGCCCTGACTGGGAATCGAACCGTGATCTCTTGGTTCACAGAACGCGCTTAATCCACTAAGCTACACCAGCCAGGGCAGAAATTCTTGAGTAGTACAAATATTACCTAATTTTTTAAAAGATTTTATTTATTTTTAGAGAGGGGAAGGGAGGGAGGAAGAAAGAGAAACATCAATGTGCAGTTGTCTCTAATGTGTGCCCTACTGTGGGCCTGGCCTGCAACCCAGGCATGTGCCCTGCCTCGGAATTGAACTGGCAACCCTTTGGTTCACAGGCCAGCACTCTATCCACTGAGCCACACCAGCCAGGGGCTAATTTTTTATTTATTATATTATTGGAACATACAGAAATCTGTAAGATTCTGCTCTAAGTCCTTAGTTACTGCATTTTAGATGCTATTTCCATATTAGGAACAAGCATATCGTAAAAGAAATCTCACTGTTAAATCAGCCTCTTTGATAAATTCTTTTTTCCTACAGGCTTTCTGAAACCGGTTCAAAGTTAATTTGTTTTTTATAAACTTTATAAATCACAGGTTAGAGAATGCAGTGGATGCCAAATTCTTATTTTCTCTGCAATCTGGCACAGATCCCACAATGTACAATTGCTTTTGCAGTCAATATCTAAGACATTGTGGACAAACTTCCTTTCTAAATCATACCAGGAGTAAATCACATTTACTTGTCAAAACTATTCAGTTAATTCAAGGTCGGGAACCCATAGTACTTATTGCCTGATACACCCTGCTCAGGTATACTGCCAGGCACAAGGTGAGATTATTGTCCCAGAATCGAATGGGAATTTAGCATGCAATGCTTTATCTCCCACTTCTGCCCCGCCCTCTAGGGAGATTTAAAATTCTGTAATAAGATTTTGAAGGATCCTTTCAGTTCTCTAAGTGAACTCAGCCTACATATATTTTGTGAAGTAATATTGATTTTTAATAAAAGATATGACCTTTCTTCTCTAATGTATCTGAGATCTTTTAAGATTTTCATCCTCAAAAGAGAGATACACTTCAAGGAGTTATTAGGTTCAGCCTGTTTCAGAAATGAAAGCTTGCCCTTAAATGGATATCCTCATGGCCTTGAGTCTATGCAAACACTTTTGGGGGCACATAATTTAATAAAGCCTTGTTTTTGTTATTTATTGAATAGTATAAATAGCTAAAAGAGCTTCCTAAAAAAGCTTTTCATAGAGGTTGGGAGCTGAATATTATATTTTGTAGATTAAGAAATTTTTAAAAAGTGACTTAAAGGTAATTTTTTAAAAACTCTAAAGTTTTTACTCATTTTATTTCATAAACCAGAGTTTAAAAGTAAGATATGAATTTATAGATTATTCCTTAAAAATATATAGTTGTAATTTTATTTCTTATGTTTTTTACATGTTAATAAAACAATATCTATTTTATTGCTTAGAATAAGAAATGAAAACAAATATGACTTAAAGGCAGCATTTAAAATATTGAAATCCCTTTTCACTCATTTTATTTTATAACCCATAAAATATACATGATATACATGTATGGGTTATTATGTAAAATAAATATGTATTATACTGTAATATGTAATTTAAATCACATATTAAATTTTACATTTTTTAAATATACACTTTTCCTGTATATTTTATCCCAACATATAATTAATTGAAAAAGATTATCTTACCTGTTCTTTGCAATAACATCGTTAGGTTAGGTACAAGAGCTTTTGGGGAAACGAGGCCCCTTGACCTTTCTTTGGAAAAGAGAGATTTGGAGAAGGGAAGATATTATGGAAGACTGATTCTTAGAAATAAAAATTAGAGCCTAATAAGGTCTTAATTTGCCCTATCCGAAGCATCCTAAGATTAGAAAACAGAGATCATTTCCATGGTATTTCTTAAGCTTTGTATGCATATTTGCTACTTTTGTTAGTTCCTGAGTATTTACTAGAAGAAAATGTTACTCAAAAAGTTTGAATTGACTTCATAATCGAAATGTCAGAAAACTTTCATTCAGAACCCAGACGAGGATTGAGAGTAAGAAAACAACACAAGGCCGTATTTCTAAAACAGTTATTCAAACATATTATATGGGTTTTGTTGTTATAATCCTTAATGCACTGTCATGTGCTTTTGGTCTGTAGTGAAGCCAAATTGTGCTAACATATTCAATTATTGAAAATGATAGGTGAAAGGTGCCTTTATACTAAGGAAGGCAAATTTTTTGTCATAACATTCAATTATTTTACTGAATTTAATAAACATGTGCATTAGTCAGTCACATAGTAGATTAATAACAACTTAATGGGTGGACTTAAACAACTGCTTTATATAGCAACAAGTTTCATTTTTCTCATTGTTTCTGTGAATCACACCCTCCGGGACAATCAGCCACTATGGACTATCTTACTTCTGAAGCACCTCTCAGCTGATCCTTTCCAGCTTTAGCATCAACATCATGCTGGTGCTGCAGCTCTCCCCTCTTGCTCATTGACTCCAGTGACCTCCTGCATTGTCTACATTCACTTTTTTACCTGCAGACTGTTTTTCACGCTCCAGCAAGAGCGATTGTTACAAAACAGAAAACTCTCTACATTATCCCATGGGGGAAAACAAAATAAAACAAACAAAAAACTCAATGGCTTCTCACTGCTTTCAAAGATAAATACTGTGAGTTAAGATGGTCTCTCATATCCTTATGATCCAGGTCTTGACTGACTCTTCCTGCCTCATTCCTACCAAGTCACAAATCTCTCTGTGCACCAGTCACAGAACAGCCTTTCTGTTCCTCGAAGATGACTTAACTTCCCTGTCGGGATAATCTTCCCAAATTCTGTATGTATAATTTACTTAATTCATCTTTTAGCTCTTATAGCAAACTTATTTTCTTATTGCAGACTTCAGTTCCTCAAAGCGAAGTCCCTATTAGAAGGTGTTATTACAATGTATATTTCTTTCATAAAATTTACCCAAATTTATATCAGACAATTGTTGCAATATTGATTACTGATTGATTGATACTAATACAATGTAAGTTCTGGTTTACTGTGTTTGAGGATTTGGTTAGCATTGTATTAAATGGTCATCACATATTATAGGACAGAAGAATCTGATTAATGTTTATTTTTATGTTTCTCTCACTGTATAAGATGTATCTCTTTCTTTTTTCTTTCTCTCTCTCTCTCCTCCCTCTCCCTCCCTCCCTTTTTCTTTTCTTTTTCTTTCTTCCTTTCCTTTTCCTTTTCCTTTCCCTTTCCTTTCCTTTCCTTTCCTTTCAAGAAATAGTAAATAAAATAAAAAGATGACATTTCTCTTAATTTGTTAAAGTATATATAAATATATACTTAGAAGTTACAATTATTCTAAGGAAAATTAATATAGATGTATATAACACAGGGTAAGCACATTTTTTATCTATGAAGAGTCATATGGACAAATTTAGTATAGTGCAATTATAGTCTGGTTTTCACTTCCCTCTCCTCCTCCCTTTTCTTCTATTTAAAAATACATACTCTTTTAGAATATAAAAAACATTCTTAACTTGAGCCTCTACAAAACCATATCATAGGCGAGAGTTGGTCTGTGGATCGTAGTTTGCCAATGCCTGAACTATTGCATGAAGTCAGCGGTAAGAAGACATTTAGTATTGCAAAGTGTATGAAGTAACACAAAATTCTCATTTGTGTATGAAAATTTAAAGATGAATATTTTAATTTGAACAAATTCTGAAAACATAATGCAAAAAGTGGTTAGGTAAATGTGAATATATAAAAAACATCTAATACACTAAAGTCACATTGTGCATATTCTCTGAAGCCAATGAAATGAAACTAGAGAAGGAAAGAGTAAAATTATTCAAAAATATTTAAAAATTAGGCCACATAATATAAATAATCAATGGGTCAAAATGATAGAAAGTTATTTAGAAAATAATAAGAAATAAAATATGTTGTTTTAGGGATTCAGGTTAAACAGTGCCTGGGGAGAATTTGAGGGCTTTATGTGAGAGAGCCCTGGATGGGTGGATCAGCTGGCTGGACCATCATCGTCTCATGTACCACAGGATTGCTGGTTTGATTCTGGTCAGGGCACATACCTCAGTTGCAGGTTCAGTCCCCAGTGGGGGTGTCTATGGGAGGCAACCAGTCTATGTCTGTCTGTCTCTCTCTCTGTCTCTTTCCTCTCTCAAATCAATAAACATCTTCTCAGGTGAAGATTAAAAATATATATGTATGAGAAAGCTCCAAAATCAATGACCTAATGTTTCTCTTAAGAAAGCTAGGAAAAAACAGCAAAGTAAACCCAAAATAAAGAGAAAGAAGGAAATAATAAGGGTTAGAAAACTAGTTACTAATTTTAAACACAAATAATAAAGAAAATTAACAAAGTCAAATGTTGGTTCCTTGAAGAGATCAACAAATTGCCAGTGATGAGCTAAAAGGCAAGCAAGTAGTAGTGTCAAAATCAATATAAAAATATATTTCATAGTTTAGCAAATATTCAGGAATATCTAGGCACTAAGGCAACATTATTTTATGTAATTATATTAATATTTTCAAAATTACTTTAACATTCAGTGAGACCAGACTATGAAATAATCAGTAAAATTTTGCATCTGGATGTGCAAGTGTTGGGCTGCCTATTTATTGACTGGTATGAATTCTGCAACTGCATAACTCATTGAATCATGCTGTGAGCTGATGTCCACTATGTAAGAATTTCTTTCCATTTATCCTGCTGCTCTTGTTTGCAGTAATAAATCAAAGTGTCATAGGCCATATGCCAAGGAGAAACAGAATTCAATTTTAGAGAAATGTGAAGAAAAGTTCAGATCTAAGCAGGGTGGATTCAGAGACTGTAATCAAGAGTCATCAGCACAAGCCCCAAAAGAAGAACTAAGTAAAATAAATGAGCCAGTTAAAAGCCAGCCATGTCCTGGCCCATGTGGCTCAGTTTGTTGGAGAGTGGGCCCAGGAATTAAAGGTCTCAGGTTTGATACCCAGTCAGGGCACATGCCTCGGTTACGGTTTCAGGCCAGGTCATGTACATACAGGAGGCAACATGATTTTAGTCCCTCACTAAAATCAATAAAATGTGTCCTTGGGTGAGGATTGAAAAAAAAAAAGCCAGCTATGATTACAACTGGAAAAGACCAAGATGTTAATAAAAGATTAAAAAATACCTATATACTGGATCTATCTTTTCCTACTTGCATTTTCTTACAACTTTAAATTACCACATGGCAATGGTTCTTATGCTGCCCATACTGCTAATGAGAATATGAGAGTAAAATGTGGAAGTGTTTCCCTGTAAAATATTAGCTATTGTTTTCTCACATTGGCTGTATTAGAAACAATTGGAAGTTATAATAAGGAGACATTAAACCTATATTTTATTACTCACAGAAGCACACTAAGCCTGATAGTTTAAAATTGTATGGGTCCTTTGACAGACACTTCCTAGTAAAATTTGGTTTTCTTTTATTGTTAAAAGCAAATTTTTAAAAATTTGTAATACAGGCATCATCAATTAAAAATACTATGAGTAGAGAATAATCTGATTTAGATTTAGATTATTTATATGTTCTCACAGTTTATGGTGTGGTTGTTTTCTATTCTCTGGTTGTAGAAAGAAATGTAGGAAAACTAAATTCTGCTTACTATTCTTTTAAAGGCAACACAAAGATGTATTTTTGTGTTTGGACTGAGAACCCATTTAAATTCGACTTTGAAATTAAATGTCAGATGTGTTATACAATTAAAGTTTTTGTCATGAAGTCTAAAAAAAGAAAAGAAGCCACTATATAAGTCAAGCCTATGGAGAGATAACTGATTTTTAACAGATAAAACTCTATTTGTAATCAGTTTGTTTTGAAAATAAAAATAAATCTTTAATTTTTTTCCTGTTCAATCAACTCCTATTTTAAGCAAGTTGTAAGCCTAAACACTAATAATTTTATGTGCCTTGGACAAAATAAGAAGTAAACTTACTGGGTTTAAGTATTTAATGTTTTTAATATACTCTAAATATATATATATACACACACACACTTGTGTATTTATAATATAGGTAACACATGTATATATGTTTTATATGAGAAAATTATATGTACTATATGTGTAGTATATATTAAAACATTTCTCAGGGAATAGGAAAATCAACTGAACATAGTCATTATTTCACAGTGCCACCTTAAAAAATAAGTAACTTTACTAAGAAAGGCAACAGTTGTCATTCTCCTCTAATTCATATTGCCTAGTCATGTTAACCATTTTCATGTCTTTTTTTGACTATTCTCGGCCAATAGGCACGCACCATAGAGGCAGATTGGAGGTCTAGAAATACCCAGAATGTGAATGTAAAACAAAATAAAGAAGGTAAAAAAGAAAACAAACAAACAAACACTAGGCTTATCAAAATTTTTGAGGCAGTGTTTCCTCCTAAAATTCTCCTTAAGGATACAACATGATTTGTTAACCTAGTAAATAGTGTTGGGTTGTTGTTTCACTGGACCCTCTGTGAGGACTAGATTCCTGATTATGAACTATAGTTGATAGTATGGGGGACCTCACTCAGACTTTAGGCTTTTACATTTTATTGTTATACTTCCTCATATCCACAGGCAATATCTGTATTTCTGATGAAAGCCTGGCTAGTTCTTTCAAGGTCCTACTATGTTGGCATTTTCAAGCTTGTTACTCTTAACAATCTCCTTGTCTGTAATCCAGCAAAATCTACTTTAGAAAAAACTGTCTCTAAATAACTGGAAAAATTTGATGAACCACATTCCAACCAAGTTCATCCAGTTCTGTCCCTTTAACAATATTGTGTCATTGGAGAATTCAGCTTTGTTGACAGCCTCTGACCTGTCAGGTAATATGCTTTTCTGAGGAAAGAGATTTCTTTTGTTATTCAAAATAAATGTTTGTCCACATTTGTATCACTTTATTTAAGTTACACCGAATAACTGTCTCCGTTCATGGTTGGTGATACTTCATTGCACTGATGAATGCTCTCTAACAAGGGCTGTTAAATATTTTGGTGTCAAGAGTCCTTTGCTCCCTTAAAAATTTAGAACCCCCAAACAGTTTTATGTTGATTGTATTAATATTTAAAACACTATGAAATAAAAGCTGATTTTAAAATTACTTATTGATTTAAAAATGATAAAATAACCCTATTGCATGTCAAGACAAATAATATATTTTGTGAATAAGAGTTATTTTTCATAAAATTATGAGAAGAGCTGTATTACAATTAAAAAAAATCTCTGATTTCTGGCTTACGTGCTTCCATATGCAATGTCTTGAAATATATCATTTTGCTTGAGGTGTTGAAGGCAATTTACCCTCACACAGGTATGTAAGTAGAAAAGGGAGAAATATGTTATTGACTATTTAAGATAATTTTGGATTTTGTTCTATACCATTCCTAAACTTATCAAATGGTCATATTTTAATATAAACATTCTGATGAGTTATAATTGACATGTAACATTTATTAGTTTCAAGAATGCAACCTCCATAATTTTTTGAGTTACTGTAATGATTCAACATTTATATACAGTCCAAAATGATCACATTATGTGTAATTAATATCCAACACCATATATAATGACAAAATTTTTGTCACTATGGATTCCTTTAGCTTTTCCCTGTTTGAAAATGTTTTATCTCTTTTTTTATTATAAATTATAGACTTGCTGAGTAGAGCGATCCTGGTCGTAGGTTCTTGTTTTTCAATACTTAAAATATGTGATACCAATCTTTTCTGGCCTTCAAAGTTCCTATTGAGAAATCAGCTGACAATCATGGGGGGGGTCCCTTGTGGATAACTTAACTGTTTTTCTCTTGCTACATGTAAGATTCTCTTTGTCTTTAACCTTTGGCATTTTAATTATGATGTGTCTTGGTGGGGGCCTCCTTGGGTTTATCTTGTTTGAGACTCTCTGCACTTCGTGGACTTCTATGTTTATTTCCTTTGCCAAGTTAAGGAAGTTTTCAGTCATTATTTTTTCAAATAGGGTTTTAATTCCTTGCTCTCTCTTTTTCCTATATTCCTATGATGTGAATGTTGTTATGCTTGTTGTCTCAGACATCTCTTATACTATCCCTATGTTTTTGGATTCTTTTTTCTTTCATTTGGTCCCGTTTCTACTACCTTGTCTTCCAGATCACTGATTTGACTCTCTGCTTTATGTAATTCTAGGCTGATTCCCCCTAATGTATTCATATCTGAGTGGTTCTTTTTTATGGTTTCTATAGTTGCTGAAATTCTGAGTTCATCTTTTCTCATAGAGCATTTATAACCAGTATAGAACTCCATACCTGGTAGATTGCTTGATTTCATTTTGTGTAGTTCTTTTTCTGGAGTTTTGTCCTTTTTCATTTGGGACATATTTATCTCCTCATTTTGGCTGACTCCCTCTGTGTGTGTGTGTGTGTGTGTGTGTGTGTGTGTGTGTGTTTCTATACCTGGTAGATCTGCAGCATCAGTGAGTCTTGGCAGAATGACATTATGCAGTAGTTTTCATGTGAGGCCCAATAGCACAGTCTTCCTGGCCACCTGAGCTGAGTGCTCAGGGGTGTGCCTTATGTGGGTGTGTGTCCTTATGTTGTAGTTGAGCTTTTATTGTTGTTGGCACATGAGTTGGCCTGACCCTCACACTGGCAGGCTGTGAGGGTTGGCCATGACTACAGTGGGCAAGCTGTTTTCAGTTGACCTCACAAAGCAGGAGTTGTTTCAGAGGTACACTGGTGCCACCAAGTCTGCTATTTGGGGTTTATCATTTGTGGAACTTGTTGAGTAGTATTTTAGTGTAGTCTGAAGGTGGGCACCAGATGTGTTTATTCTGGAGTCCCTTGGGAGGGGCTCTGGTATGAGGAACATCAGCTCCCATCTGTGCCAGGCTTGGAGCCACCTGGTGGAGTGAAGTGACCTACAGTTGGTTGCTGCTTGTGCTGCCTTGGAGGTTTATGAGAGAAACTATCCTGCAAACCAAGGCCAGCTGCCAGTAGTTCAGGCTTGGAACTTTTTGGTGGGCTGTACAATGTGAGCTGAGGCCACCTCTCAGTTGTGACATGTTTGTGTCTACCAAGTCAAAGATACATTCCATGCCTACACTTGTCTCAAATTATGGCTCACTTGGTGCCTCATGATGGAAGTAACAAAGTATGTTGTACTGGTTTCTGCCTGTGCTGTGTTTGTGGCTACTTAGTAAGAGGAACAGGGCACGCTGAAGCCAGCCGGTGCTTGTTTGAGGTTTTTGGATATTTGAGAGATTTTAGAATAAGGTGAAGTAGATCAATTGTGTGGAAAACCTGCAGAATGTGGCTTGTGCTGAGCATGCAAGTTGAGCTGGGCAGGATGTCTGGGAATCACCAGGGTAGGGCAGATTGTGTTGGCCTGTTGAATGGACAGCTCAGATTAGGTGCCTGCTCGAGCCTGTCTGCTGGTTAGGAGAAAGGCGCCACAAAAGAGCCATGGTCCCTATCAGTGCTTTTGGACTTGAAGAGTGCTGTCTTGATTTCTGCCCCTCCAGCCCTCACCCTGAGGGTAGTCAATTCAGTTACTACCTGTGTATCCCTGGTGCTCTTTGAGCTGCTGCCTCTATTTTGGTGCCCAGCTAATTTTGTATATGAGTGAGCTCATGTACAGTTCCCTCAAGAGGACTTCCTTGGACTCCTGCAGCCCTCAGAAGCAATCCTCTCTGGTTTTTATAGCCAGATGCTATGTGGGCTCCTGTTCCCAGCCTGAGGTTGGGAGGCCCAATGTGGGACTGGCACCCCTTGCTTGTTAGGGGGCCTCTGTAGACAAGATATTCCTTCCAATAGTAAAATTTCTTTCAGAATAATAATTCCTTTTCACTGTTTTCTTATTTCCTCTGACATTTATGAAATGACTGATTCCAAATTAACTCTTATTTTTTTGTGATGTGCTATTTCTTTGTGATGTGCATGTATAAATCAATTCATATATCTGTCATTACTTTTAAAATCTTATGTTTACCTGTAATAATCTGGCAATTCACTGGGGAATGATTAGATGTGAATCTCTTTTTATTCATGTTTATCAGCACTGATGAGACCATTCAAACTAAAGATTCATATTATTCAACTTTTGAAACTCTTGTTATTTACATCTTATAGATTTTAATTGATGTGACAGTCAAAATTAGGCATTTTCCTTCATTTCATATATGAGAAAACTGAATTTTTGTATATGTCTCATATGTGACTATAGTCAGGATAAGAACCAATGTATATGTATGAAAGGTCAGTGACACAAACAATATGGAGAGTCCGGTGATGACTCCTCATTCTTTAAAATTAAATAACTTTTACTTTGGAAATTGTACTGCTGCCTTAAGATTATATATGTGTGTGTATATATATATTCACATAAATACAAAAAAAGTTGAATAAAAATAAGTTTTATTATTTGTCAATCTAAAAAAATTAATGTTGGATAAGAATATTCAGTTACCACCAATGCATACAGACATTATAAGAAGACTGGGAAACAAATCTCATAAAATATACAGAAAGTAAGAGAAGTTAGGCAATTGGGAACATAGCCTAGGTTAGACCAAATGAGTAGTCTCATATAGTTATAATATCATTGGCTTTCCACCACTAAAGAACTGTCACAGTGGACATCACATTCAACTGACTTTTCACTGCAGACATCCTTTTCTCACTCTTGATCTTAACTGGAATGCTTTAGTCCTTCAGCCACTCAGTGTGATGTTAGCTGTTGGTGTTTCGTAGATTTCCTTTAACCGGTGGAGGAAATTACCTTCTATTTATTTCTATTTTACAGAGGCTGGTTTGCAGGAATTGATGTTGGATGTCTTCAAATATGTTTTCTTACTATATTGAAATGACTATATTTTAATTTTCAGTATGTTAATATGGTAAGTCACATTGATTGACTTTTTATCCTCACCCAAGTACATGCTTATTGATTTTAGAGAGAGAGGAAGGAAGGGAGTGGAGGAAAGAGAAAGAAACATCAATGTGAGAGAAACATCAATCGCATCTGACACATGCCCCGCCAGGGAACCAAACCCACAATCTAGGTATGTGCCCTGATGGGGAATTGAACCCTCAACCTTTTGGTTTATGGGGTGATACTCAAGCCAACTGAGCCACACTGGCAAGTGCTGATTGACTTTTTTAAATGTTAAGTCCAAATCTGTATTCTTGGTATTAAACCCCACTTAGTTATGGTGTATTATAGGTTCCATATATTGCTGGATTCAATTTGTTAAAATTTTGTGTTTATGGATATTAGTCTATAGTTTTCTCTCCTTTTAATATTTTTGTCTGAAATTATTATCAGGGTGAATTTTACCTCATATCTTTTTGCTTTTGGTTTTGATCAGCATAAGTAGAAGTTTATTCATTTTATTGTTCTTGTCAAAAACCACTTTGGTCTTATTGATTTTCACTATTGGTTCCTATTAAATTGATTTTTTTCTTTTATCCTTGATATTGTTTTTATGCTTACTTAGAATATAATTTGTTCTTTTTTTAGTTTCTTAAGGTGGATGCTGAGGTCATTGATTTAAGACCTTTCTTCTTTCCTGGAAGAGATATTTAATTTTATAAATGTTTCCCCATATATTGCATTAACAGTATGGTATCCCTATAGTTGATATGTCATTGAGGAGCCCAGGTTCTGGTTAAAACCTGATGTCCCGTAAATGTAAAAAAAAAACAATAAAAGCCAAACTCATAAAACTAGAGACTAGAAAATGAATGCCAGGTACTTGGTGTGGGGAGGGGTGGTGAAATACGATGTTGGTCAAGGCTACAGACTTCAATTATAAGTCTGGGAATCTATTATATAGCCTGGTGACTATAATTAATAATACTGTATTTATTGTATACCTTAAATTTTCTATAAGAGTATAGATCTTAACTGTTCTTACCTTAGAAAAGGTAACTATGTGAGGAGATAGGTGTGTTAGTTATCTCGATATGGTAATCATTTCACAATATACTCATATATCAAATACTCATTTTGTACACCTTTAGAAATCATGTTGTACAACCTAAATGTATATGATCGTTACTTTTAAGTTATACCTCAGTAAGCTGAAAAAAACCCAACTATGTGTGATTATTTTAGGCCCAACCATAGAAAATTACGCAGGCTTTACCTCGCAGGTTTCACAGTGGGGAGCTGCCCTCCCCACACAAGGTCCGGTGCACAGCCAGCATGCCAGAAGGGAATTGCAGTCATGGTCTCAAGTTCTCCTGGCCAGCCATTTCTAATCCAGGTGTTTTCATTCTGAGTCTCTATCTGGGGCATTGCGTGAGGTCTCCTTCACTTACCTTCCAAAGTCTCTTTATTGGAGAGGTAATGGGGAAACCATAAGACACTTCTTTCACTATGACTCTGTATCTAGTACTTTTCCATACCCAGCCCTTCCTTCATCTCTTATTAATCCCAGAGTACACAACACTGCTGAAGCATTTTGTTCAGGGCTCCCTTAAAAGGGAGATTCACCTCACTCTGAACCACTGAGTGCACTGTCACATGAGGGAAAATACTGTAGATGAGAGGAGGGTAGGAACTTCCTCTGGTTTTAGACTCCTGCTTATGCCAATAAAGTGATGAAAGCCTAAATTAAATTCTGTCATATGATTTGTTGCTTTAATCAGCTACTCCAACACCTGGCAACTCAGTGCTCTCTCTCTCTCTCTCTTTCTCCCCCCTATAGCAGCTGAGCTACTGACAGTTGTTTTTATTTACATTCATTTCAAACCATTTTCTAACTCACTGTGATTCATTCTTTGACCCGTGAGTTATTTAGAAATGTGTGACTGTTTTCAAATTTTAGAAAATTGTCTAGTTTTCTGTCTCATTACTTTTGAACTAAAATGCATGTGGTCTGAGGAAATGTTTTGTATCAATTGAATTATTTTAAGTTTATTGAGAGTTGTTTTCTGGCTCAGAATATTGTCTATCTTAGTAAGTATCCCAAGTGCACTTGAGAAGAATGTCTATCTTATTGTTGGGTGAAATAATCTACAAATGCTAATTCAGTTGGTTGGAGAGTGCTGTTTAAGTCTACTGTATCCTGGCTGATGATAGGTCTCCTTGTTCTGTAAATTATTGGGAGAGGGATATTGTAATCTCTAATTATAAATTTTTTATCTACACTTGTAGTTCTATCATTTTTTGTTGATAGATGTACATATATTGCAAATCATCCATTATCTTCTTTTTATAGTTGTTTAAGTGGCAATTTATCTGTTAAGGAGATATAAATAATAAGATAAACTTATATGCATTTATTCTTGGGGTTACTGTTTCTAATATGCTTCATTCCTTTATGTTTATCCATATTTCCATTTGCTGTCATTTTCCCGTTTTCCTGAAATACATCCTTTAACCCTTATGTAAGTGTAGATCTGCAGAAGATGAATTCTTTAGAGTTTATTTCTTTTTTTTTAATGTTCAGAATGTTTATTAAGACATCTTGATTTAATCTTTATTTTTTCCATTACCATTTAGTCATCATTTACGCCCTTCCCCCAAGCAATCACCCCTCTGCTGTCCATATGTTAAAATTTCTTTATTTCAGCTGTATTTTTGAAAGATATTTTTAGTGGGTATTGTAGGCTGACAATTCTCCCATAGTACTTCAAACTTGTCGCTCCATTATCTTCTTGTTCTCATGCTTTTTGGGGAAAAAAGTCTGTCATCCTTATCTTTGATCTTTGGTACAGAATGTGTCTTCTAACTTTAAGATTTTTATTTTTATCCCTGTTTGATCAATTTGATTTTACTGTATCTTGTTGTTGTATTCTTCATATTGTGTTTTGGATTTGTTGAGCTTTGGATTGATGAGATTGTGCTTTCATCAAAACCTGGTTGTTTTGGGCTATTTATCAACAGTTTTTCTGCTCCCTCCTTGAGCATCTCCAAATACATAACCATCAGACTGTTTGATGTTTTTCCACATATCACTGATGCCTTTTTTCATTGTTAAAATTCTCTTTTAACTTCTCATTTTTTAAATTCTTTTTTCTCCAATGTTTGTTTTGGTAGTTTCTATTACTATAGCTGCAAGGTTACTAATTTTTTCTGCTATGTCTAAGTTCATATTAACCTTACTGAACATAATTTTCATCTGAGATAATTGCAGTGTTTAACCTCTAGAAAATACATTTAAGTCTTTGTTTTATATTGTCCATGTTGCCATTTAGGGGCATATGGACTATAATAACTCCATGTCCTTCACTTCTAACTTCTGTGTTAATTCTGTATTGGTAAGCATTGATTTTCTTCTTATGACAGGCCTTGATCTTTGATTTTTTGAAAGCCTGATAAGCTTTGTTGAGATCAGCATTGTACATTTTACCTTGTTTGGGTGCTGGATATTTCTGTATTTCTTTAAAAAGTCTTCAAAAAAATAAAAAAAATAAAAATTCTTCAGCTCTTTTCTGAAATCCAGTTGCATGACTTAAAAACATACTGATCCTGACTATATGGTTTATTAGGCCTGGGCATAGCATAATTCAATCTAGAGTTATTTCTCATTTATAAAGGAAGACCTTCTTGAGTGGTCTCCCCAATTCCTTCTCCAGTCTGACTTCTTGGAGGTACCTGACACTGTTCTCTAATGTTTTCAGATGTTTTCTCCTGGTGTTTGGTAGTTTACTCACACATATTCACCGATTAGCTCTCCCCCAATCTGTGCATGTGTCTAGCATCCTCTTTATGTTCAGTTCTCTATTTAGCAATGTTCTGTGACATCTAGCCATCTCAATCTCTCTGATTTCTCAGCTCTCCTTTTATATCTCAAAGTATCCACTTCATGTGTGGTTTCCCTGCCTCTCTATGAAGCCTGGATCAGTCATAGAGCTTTCCTGGCTTGTTCTGTATCTCTGAAGGATCATTGTTATTATGTGAAATTCAGTATATTTTGAAAATATTGTTTTACATATTTGTCTAATTTTTTAAGTTATTTCAGACATTTTTAAGTAGGGTAAATCCTGTCGTTTCTATTAATTACATCTTTGGGGAAAAATAGAATTCTTATTTAAATGGTTTTAATATGTAAACATTTATCACTCCCCTGGTGGTTTTGTGGTTAGAATTTGGTGCTCTCTACACTGTGGCCTGAGTTCTATTCCCAGTCACGGTTTAACTCATGCCTTGTTCCTGGCACCCATGCTGAAAAGGAAAAGTAAAAATTGACAAGGATATAGCACGAACCCATGCAGTCACTTTAAATTCTCACTATTAAGTGAAATATTACCTATGTTATAAAATTTACCCAGTGAAGTGTATATATATATATATATATATATATATACATATACACACACACATACATATATATACACACATATGAATTTGACCTATGTATCTCCTATGCCATTTATGAATATATACAAACATTTAGATATGGAAAAGAGAAATCAAGCTCAAATTAGGCAAGTATATTGGTGTTAAGTCACAGGTAAAAATTTTAAAAAAATAGAAAAATAATGATTTAGAAAGTGTTTTCATAGTCACGATCCCACACCAATTGAATTAAAATTGCTATGCAGTCAGGAGAACATTTAGTACAAATATTGCCTAAACTGAGCTATCCAAATTGGTAGGTAACTTTGAGACTAGTTAAGGAAAGAAACTAAATAGGTCCAGGTGTTAAGTAATGCTATCATTTATTAGGGTAAATACTATTGCTCATTAGAAGATATATAATATTTTAAGAGGTATTTGATAGAAACAGATATTTAATTATCCATTATTTGAGCTTGCTTTAACAGTCCCTGGATAACCAAATTAAATGATAATTATTAACAGTTAAATTTTTATAAAAACATTGTTTAGTGCATTTGTTTGGGTTAGGTATTAATATTTAGGTCCTTGGATACATGTTGATAATTTATAGGTAACTGATGCTGCTGTGCATTGAAGTACATACAATAATACACTTGAACGCTTAGAGTTTTACATGACCCACTGACTAGTTCTTGATAATATGGCAAGTAATATATCTTCTCCAAAGTATTTAATATCCATTGTGAGACTCTTTCTCAAATTTTACAATGAAAATTGTGAAGAAATCTTTGATTTTAAATGGTGGAGGCAAACCTAGAAACATTCGGAATCACTGAATAACTTTATGATAATAATTGTCTTAGAGAATTGCCCAGACCCAGAGTGGAATTTGCATGACAGAAACATATTTTTTATTTTATTGTTTATTTTGTTAATCCAATGAATTATTTGATTTTGCAGTTATACCTAGCCAATTCTAATTAATATAGAATCCTAATATAGAATCTGTGATATGGTGGCTGATTAAATTATATTATTTGTATGCCAATATTTTTTTAAAGATTTTATTTATTTTTTAGAGAGAGGGGAAGGGAAAGAGAAAGAGAGGGAGAGAAACACCAATGTTTGGTTGCCCCTCAAATGCCCCCAACTGGGGACCTGGCCTGCAACTCAGTCATGTACCCTGACTGGGAATCAAACTGGTGACCCTTTGGTTCATAGGCCCATGCTCAATCCACTGAGCTACCCTAGCCAGGGCTGTATGCCAATATTTTAAATATGGTTATAATCAGTATAAATCAAAAGTTATAATTTTAATTAATAATTATAGTAGGGCATTAAATTAGAAATTATTTGTGTTTATTTCTACCTAATGCAGAAAACAGTTAAGAGATAATATGGTAGAATATTACTTGGCTAAAAAGAAAAATAATGAAATCTTACTATTAGCTGCAACATGAATGGGTCTAGAGGGTATTATGCTAAATGAAATAAGTCAGTCAGAGAAAGACAAATACCACATGATCTCCCTTATATGTGGAATCTAAGGAACACACAAAACTAAAGAACACAATAGTAACAGAAGCTTAGATACATGAAACAGACAGCTGCTGGAAAGGAGGGATAAGGGGAACAGGATGAAAGATGGTGAATGGATTGACTGAAGAATATTTACACACAACCCATGGACACAGACAACAGTCTGGGCATTGACTCAGGGAGGAAAGTAGGTGGAGCTGCATGGATGTGGGGAAAGGGAGAAAAAGGGGGAACAATTATAATAGAAAAACAATAAAAATAATATATATATGTGAATATTTACATATACATACCAACTAAAACTTAATGAAATATTGAAACATTTAATAACAATTAATGAAACATATTAAATGTATGATAATTCAAGTGGGCTTATCATAGCAAAATTTTATAACATTTTTTATATTTGTATAAAGGCATTTATTATTTATTTATTTATTGTTCAATTACAGTTGTCCCCATTTCCCCCCCATTACTCTCCTAAGTAAACTGCAAAGGACCAGGTGGGTGGGCCAGATGGTTGTTTTTTTTTTAAGATTTTATTTTTATTTATTTTTAGAGAGAAGTGAAGGGAGGGAGAGAAACATCAATGTGTGAGAAAAACATAGGCTGGTTGCCTCTTGCATGTCCCTAACTGGGGAACTGGTCTGCAACCCAGGCAGTGGTAACACACACAAAAAAACACATCAGATTCTTCAGGTATGTTGCTCATAAGAATTATCCTCTGACCTTAAGCTATAATAATAATATATATTGTGCTCAGGGCTTTTCACTATTTAGCATGATCAGATCATAGCCACACTTCAATCATAGCCATCTCATCTCTTACTATGTCTTTTATAGATCTATTTGTCTTCATTATTAGTATTTCTGCAAATTCAATAGTGCTTACACACTCAAAATTGCACTACTAACACTTAAGTATTTTATCTGTCTTTATACAACAGCTGCTTGTGTGCTGGTGTTATTTTGGGTTTCCCTGAAGTCCAACCCAGAAGAGATTCATGTAAATGATCTTTGGAATCAATAATAATTAAAGACATTTCCTGTGAGCACTCTAAACTCAAGGAGTATGTAAAATTAGGTGGGCAATGACTCATCATCTAACAGCTCTGCTGGGAAAAATGTGAATCTTATACAACATGATCTAGTTAAAGTAAAAAATATGCCTTATTCAAATCTTTTTTTTGTGATGGCTCTTCTGTGGACTAATCATAATCAAATAAAATTAGAAATACATAATAAAAATTGTGACTCTAAAAATCTAAATTATAGAAAATTAAAAAACACAATGTTCTAAACTTGAATAAAAATATTATTATAAAATATGAAAAAAATGATTTTGGATAGGAGATGTTTCCTTTTAGAAAAGTGACTCTTTTAACAAACAAGTGTTTTACTTATCCACATCAGTCATCACATATGCTATTAAAAGTTGTCCCTTAGAAAAAATAACAAATCTCTTCATGTCGTGAGCCAATGAAACTGCAAACAGCACCGACATCAAACTAGATGTTGATGCCTAAGCTCTAATGGATGGCACCTGAGTATGTGAGTGAAGAGGGCCTGATTATAAGCTGCGGTCCCTCTAATTCCATTGCTGCCCCTCATCTTTGCTTTCTCAGGTTGTGCCCTGTAATGTATCTTTGGTGGGAAACATCACGCAAAGTACCAACACTTATTCCATGAAGTCCTGCTTATTGTCGTTGGTCAATATGTGATACATATATGTATATGGATTACTATGTTAAAGTCAGTATCCTTGCATTTTTTAGGGACCTTACTCAAAGTCATATGAATAAAATACAAAACAAAATCAGATGACACTGGACAAAGAGATATATTTCTCATAAGCAGAAATTTGGGTAACTTCAAATTAGTGTTAGTAGGCAGGGACTCAGTCTGTCTGTTCACAGTGTCTTTTCCCTGAGATCTGCTTCACCAGAGCACTAACAAGGCTAACTGGTAAAATGTTGAAGGAGCAGAAAGAGAATCTGGTAAATGCTGTCGTAAATATGCAGTCACTCTGTCCTGTAGATCATGTGGTACAAATCAGATATTGAGGAAAATAATAAGTAGTTGTTAAAATTAATGTTTAGTCTTGGTTCTGATTTTTAGTGTTTTACTGAGTTTCCCAAATGCTTTCTTGATAAGTCTCTTTATGCTTTGGTTACTCTATATTGTCTCAGAGGCAGAGAATGGAAAGTAGTGAAGGACAAAAGATAAAATGAGTCACTAAAGTAGCTGACACCTCATTAGCTTTACAAAATTCAGTCTTCTTTTCCTTGAATACCATTAAAGCCCTGAGAAGACTAAAAGGTTTTGTCAAATTCCAGGCAATGAGAGCAAATGAAATAGTCCAACTAGTTCAAAAATGCCCTTACCACAGCTGAATCAAGATTAATTTAACAACCTAGTAAGGAATTGTAGGATACTTGCAAAATGTAAAAGAAATTGTTTTTTTAAATATGTGTGTGTGTTTTAACCTTTTTAATTCATGAAAAGTTTGCAAGCAAAACTGTTTCTACACATACCAATCAAATAAGAGTAGCTCCTTTATCAGACATTAAGCCAGCAAGCCTCTCCTAAATACCTACTGTGTGCAGGGCAATATAAAATGTTAACAAGGAAATGCACACTTGTGTAGAAACATACAAAGAAGAGAAGTTGTCCCTATTACAAAATACTTAATGTGGATTGAGGAAAATAAATTGTATGCACAAGTTAAATAGCCAGATAATATACAGTAAGCAAACATAAGACAGTTGAACTATAATATACAAATGTAATTCAAAATCAGAAAATAAAAAGAAAACAATTGGCACAGTAGTAAGAAAACTATCTTGGACTCAATAAAACAGTATTCAATGTGTCTTGTACTTACTTGGTGAATGACCTTGGCAGAGTCAAGCATCTTTCAATTCCAGTCATTCATAGACTAAGAGCAAGTAATAAAATGTACTTGATAGGTTTGATGTAGAGATTTAATGAGGCAAAGAATAGGATTATGCTTTAACAATTGTAAATTACCAATAAAGTGAAAAGTTTTGTCAGGAAGGGCCATTTTACTCTGGGGTGCATGTTACTGCTTTGCTCACATATATAGTTAGAGAAGATAACTGGGAGGGAGCTTTCTACATCATCTCCTACTACATCTTCATTTTACAGATGACTAAACTGTGGCTCACAAAAGTTAAAATAAATTTTATGTCTTATTTTTTAAAAATAGGCTTCTGGAACATAGTAATAAGTAGAAAAATGTAGCTGTCATTACTTCTCACTTAGGTTTTCACAAAATCAACACTTTATGTATGCTTCCTGACATGAGAAATGAAGAGATGGAAAAATCACATACCTACAACTCAAGAAGCTCAAACACTAGAGAGAAGACAACTATTAGTGGCCCCCCTCAAGAAAAAGTGTTTAAGAATTAGTGTACATTAATGGTGTGGTGGTAGAAATATAAGATGAAAGTTCCCTTAATTTAGAAATATATGCCACTATGTGTCTAAACACATGTTAATTTTAGATCATATTCCTATACTTTTCAGTTATATAAAAATGTTCCCTTTGCACATAAGCCAGAAATCAGCCTTCTAATTTGTCTTTAATTGTCTTTAATTTGCCTATTCATGGGCAAAGAAATCACCTAAGAAAATGGCATTATGAAAAAATAATGTTCATAATTTTATTCTAATTTTCTGATATTTACTTAAAAGATTATACCTGTCTAGTATCAATAATAACCAGGCTCTAATAGTCATACATTAGATTGCTTGTAAGACTAGGAAGTCTCACAAAGTCTATTTGTAAAGGTTTCCATATCTAGTTAATCATTTAAGTTTTGCCTTAGCCAGAGGTTATAAGTTCTATTAATTCTATCCAAAATACCAGGAATTCTTTAATGACTACATACAGGTTTCTACAACTTTGTTATTGTACAAAAAATATTTCATTATGTAAATAAGTTCTTACAATCAATTTTTATAGATTGTATATTTAAATAATACAAGAATCATACTACCCTTTGTATTTTCATGATATTAACTGTAATGTCTTCTGTTTAATTCATAATTTTATTTACTAGAATCCTTTCATTCTTTTTTGCTAAGTGTAGAAAAATATACAGACCCCAAATAGTTAAAGCAAACCTGAGGAAAATGATCAAGCCAGAGATACCACAATTCCTGGTATAAAATTATACTACAAAGCTATAGTAGTAAAGACAGTGTGGTTGCTGGCAGAAGAATAGACACATAGAACATAACAGAATAAAGAGTCCAAAATAAAACCCACTACATAATGTTCAAAAAGAGAGCCAAGAATACCCAGTGCTAAAAGGGTAGTCTCTTAAACAATCAGTGCTGGGAAAACTGGATATACACAGGCAGAACAATGAAAGTGGACTCCTATCTTACACCACTCACACAAATTAACTCAAAATGAAGTAACAACTTAAACATAAGACCTGAACCTGTAAAATTGCTAGAATAATTCATATCCTAGAATAAAACATAGACACTAAGCTCCTTGACATTGGTTTTAGTGATGATTTTTCAGATTTGACACCCAAAGCAGAAGCAACAGTTGGGCCTATGTTAAACCAAAAACCTTCTGCATAGCACAGGGAACCTTAAGCAAAATGAAAGGTGAATAATGTGGGGACTCTGTGGTGCAATGGACAGTGCGTTAGACTTCTAGTGATGAAAATGAAAGGTGAATAATGAAATGGGAGAAAATATCTGTAGTTCATATGTCTGGTATAAAGTATAATGAACTCATACAACTCAATAGCACAGAAAATATGATAAAAAGTGAATATATTGTGCTACTTTTTTCCTTTACAAAATAACCAACATAGGGAGTTTAAGAATCCTAGCAATCTCAAAGAGCACAAACATAGTTGTATGATACAGATATACAAATAGGGCTTTGCTTCAAAGAAAATAAAATACCTAGAGATAAACCTAACGAAATATGTAAAAGACCTGTAATCAGACAATTATAAAACACTGAGGAAAGAAATTGAAGAAGATGCAAATAAGTGGAAGCACATACCATGTTCATTGATATGACAAATTAACATCATTAAAATGTGACAGGGCAGGGGAAAGTAATGGGAAAAAATGTGGGACAACTGTAACTGAACAACAGTAAAAAAATAAAAAATGTCCATACTACCCAAAGCAATCTATAGATTCAATGCAATTCTTATCAAGATTCTAATAACATATTTTAGAGAAGTAGAACAAATATTTCAAAAATTTATATAGAACCACAAAAGGCCCTGCATAACAGTGATCCTGAAAAAGAAGAACAAAGTTGGAGGAATCACGCTACCTAATATCAGACTATACTACAAGGCCATAGTTAATCAAAATAGCCTGGCATTGGCATAAAAACAGACGTGTAGATCAATGGAACAGAATAAAGAGCCCAGAAATAAACCCAATAGTCAATTTTTATAGTCAATTAATATTCAACAGAGGAAGCAAGCACATACAATGGGCTTATTTATTCAATAAATGGCGTTGGGAAAATTGGACAGATACATGCAGAAAAGTGAAACTAGGCCACGTTCTTACACCACACACAAGAATAAATTCAAAATGGATCAAAAACTTAAATGTTAGACCTGAAACTATAAAAATCCTAGAAGAAAGGTTAGGCAGCAAAATCTCGAACATGGCTCATAGAAATATTTTATCAGATATATCTCCCCAGGCAAGGAAAACAAAAGGGACTTCCTTAAACTAAAAACGTTTTGCACAGCAAAGGAAATCATCAATGAAATAAAGAGACAACCCACAGAATGGGAGAAAATATCTGCCAATACATTTGATAAAGGGTTAGTATCCAAAATTTATAAAGTGCGCACATAACTCCACAACAACAAAAAAACAAACACCCCAGTTAAAAATGGACAAAGGACCTGAATAGACACTTCTCCAAACAGTACATACAGATGGCCAATAGACATAGGAAAAGATGCTCAATGTCACTAATCAGCAGAGAAATGCAAATAAATACGACAATGAGATACCATCTCACACCTATGAAAGTGGCTATCATCAATAAATCAAAAACAAGTGTTGGCAAGGATGTGGAGAAAGGGGAAGCCTTTTGCACTGTTGGTGGGAATGCAGACTCTTGTAGCCACTATGGAAAGCAATATGGAGAATACCTTAACAAATAAAAAATGGATCTGCTTTTTGACTTAGCAATCTCACTTCTGGGAATATATCCAAAGGAACCCAAGACACAAATTTGAAAGAGCATAAGCACCCTTGTGTTTATTGCAGAGTTATTTTCAATCGCCAAGATATGGAAGCAGACCAAGTGTCCATTAATAGATGAGTGGATAAAACAACTATGGGACATATACACAATGGAATTTTACTTGGCCACAAAAAAGAAAATTTTACCCTTTGCTATAGCATGGGTAGATCTGGAGGATATTCTGCTAAGTGAAGTGAGCCAGTCAGAGAAAGACAAATAGCATATGATTTCAGTCATATGTGGAATCCAATGAACAAATTGACCTAAAAAAGCAAAACAGAGACAAACTCATAGATGGAAAACAGATGACAGCTAGTGGAGGGGTTAGGGAGTGGAGGGATTGAGAAAAAAAAGACCTCATGGTCATGGACAACATGGTGGTGATTACTGGGGGGAGTAGGGTGTAAGGGGACTAAATGGTAATGGAAAAAATATAATAAAGATTATAAAAAAAGGAAATAGGGCTCCAAAAGAGGGATAATTTTGCTGAGCTGGACAGCTATCCCTACACTGCAGCTTGTAGCCTCATGATTATTGAACAGCCTCCGGAGATTTATGTAGTCTCAGTTGTCATGCAGAGTAGTTCGGTTAGCGTTCTGTAAAAAAAATTGGATCTGTGCCTGTGCTCTTAATGTTCAGTTCATCAAATCTAGCTAAATGAACAAGAATATAGAAAAAATGTAGTTTTGATGTAACAATTCCATTTGCTACTCCAACTAATGGGATAATACTTACTTAATTCAATCATTCAACAAGCATAAATTCAATTATTTCTTCCAGTTACTCTGTTAGGAATATCATTTGTGGTTTTTCCTGGAGGTGAGGTAATGAATTGGACTACCTCTCACACATATAAGCATACCATTTATATTAGTTACTTATAAATCCAAAAGGGTCATTTATAGACTCTATTACAGCAAAAATAATAATTTTAGTGTTATATGAAACAAAAAGTACCTTCTTTGAAGCAACAAGACGAGGTTCTAGTTCTGAGTATGGGATGCACAACAGCCACATGTCAACCTCTCTATAGCTCATTTGTTTCTTCATTGTTGAAATGTTGAAAATAACATCTCTCCTGAAACACCAAAGAGATTTTTGGAAATTACATACAACTCATACCATGCAAAATATAAAGCACTAAACATTTAAACTTCCATTAAATATCTTTTAACTTACAAAGTTTCTTTCATGATATCACAATGGTAGTATCTGTATCCGTTCATGTAAGCTTAAGTGGCAAAGTTCATAAAATGGACATGAATCTTGGTAAAGAATGAAGCTTTAGAATAAAGCTTCTTGAAATTGTTGTAAAACATGGATTGCCTTCCTTAAGTGTTTCATTTTCTTAAATTCCAATCCAATGTTATTTTCATCTTTTTGACAAAATAATGGCAAAGACTTGTCTTTCTTGCCCATAAGAACTATACATCTGAAAAAAAAATTTTAATCACTGTTTAATTCTGAATCACACACAGTGTGTTCCAAACCATAAACATCTCATGTGGAGCAAGCTATTTTCTAGGTATTGGAATTTCATGTCAAAGTACAATTTTTATGATAAATTTAAATTCCAATCTACTGGAAAAACTGCCAGTGCCAACAAACAGAATGAGATACTTCTGCAAAACCACACTTTAGTATCACACTAAACTTGAAGTTACACAACCTCAGGTAACATTTCCTCAACTCCAACTGTACACAGTGTGAGGTTTTCCAATTAGGCAATTCTGTGTGTGTGTGTGTGTGTGTGTGTGTGTGTGTGTGTAACTAGAAAAATCACACCACAGAAACATGACTGTATTAACTATTTTTAATGACTAATAAAGAAAATATTGCTACATTAATGTTTTTATGGAACTACTGAAACATGATATAATGATGATAGAGATCAATTCAATAAATTAACAGAAAGCAACACTCGCAACTCTTATTTTTATAATCCAATGATATGATTGGATTATAAATGAAATGGCATTGATAGCATTCTGAAAGAGCCAAAGATAATATAGCATTTTATCCTTATTAGTTTTTTTGAGTTTTCTTTAAATTCAAATATTCTATTTAGATTTTAAAAAATGTTTCTTTAACATGAAGTATTGGGAAATTATTAGAAATATAAGAAAAGCAATTTTATGTCTTCCGTATAAAATACCATATTTGCATACTTACACCCATTTAAACAAATTTGACATCATACTGAATAAACAGTTTATCTTCCATTTAATTTTATGTTTTCCTACAATAAAGGTTTTTATAGAAAGGTTACAGTGTCTATAGTCATTTGAATATATCAAATATACTTTATTATAAAACATTTAGTATATTTCTTATCTAATTTGTACTGGTATGTATTCAAATTGAAATATCTTTTGTAAGATGAATGTACATTTTGTATTGTGGAATTTCTTTTCTGGTAAATTTTTATTTTTAGTAATGTAACTGTAAATGGTAAATTTTCTATACACATATTATATATTATATGTAAACATATAATAAATATATCTTATATATTAAATATATCATAAATGCTATATATAATTTATATATGTATATTATATATTATAATCATATAGTATAATATAGTATAAATATATAATATACACCATATATCTAATACATATGATGTATATATAACATTTATATACACACAACTCTATTACCATACCTGCAACAAAAGTGAAGAACAACCTTGAAATGTGTGAACTTGAAATACCTTCAAAACTCTGAGTTTAATTTTTCTCTAATTTCTCAACTCAAACTGTAAGCTTTCCTGTCTGGTCACATGGAATAAAGTCAACATGATCACCTGCAGAGCGGCAACTATAAAGGATTTAGACAAAAATGTAGCTTCTGTGATGTATTTCTCAAATAAATTACTTCTCTTAGAAGACTGATGCAAGAAAAATAAAACCTGAGGATGAATGGGTAGGAATAACTTATGAAATCATCCTCCATTTAACCTCCTCTCTGGCTCTTGTGTGTCTTAAAAAAAATTGCCAAGGCAGTTTCATTTAACCAGCTGAATTTAAATTGTTCCTGGAGGCTGATTTTGTAAAACTTTTTTGATATTTTATAGTTGTACAGTTTTATGAGCACCATAAATGCCACAGACCTCAGAAACAGCATAGCATTTCAACAAGAACATCTTTTCCTGGAATCAGGATGAGGTTAGGATTTCTGAAATCTATTAACACTAGTAGATTAAAATTTCACTGGATTACCTAATGTGACCATTACTTTAGTGTCATATTACCGAGTACTTTTATTATAGATCTTTATTACTTAAATATTTTTAAGCAAATAAACCTGTATATAATATAGTACTTTTAGGTGTCTATTAGATTAAAAACCTAGCACTACATCTATAAGCACAGAGACATTATTGTACCCTTCAGAAGGAACCAATCCCTAGGGCATTGACCCCCTAGGGAAAGAACTTTTATTCTTTTCTATCAGGGCACTAAGGCACTTTAAAAGAATAAATCTAAAATCTTACAGTTGAAACTGCACGATGACCAGCAGATAATGTTGGCAGAAGAACAGAGTGGATCCAAGTTGCTGCATCTGATGTATTCTACTACACTCAGTGTGTTTCATTAAAAAAAATACAACCCAGAATATGACACTAAAAAAGGCATAACTTTCATTTTGATTCCTAAAAAATAACAGGGATGTTGCTGCTGTTTTACAGGTTTTAATATTTTTCTATAGAATCAAGTCCCTTTTTCTACATACTATATTTTTAAATGGAATTGTAGTAAAGCAAGTGAGATCCATAATGGCTGCAATTTCCTTTATTACAAATGAAATCACTCCTGCTGTGATGTAAAGTCCTCTTCAGCACTTTTGCTTTTCACGAGAGAGAAATAGTTGCTTATTCTATTTTTTATTTAATTTTTGTTGTGAAGATTTTTTTAATATTTCATTTTTCTTTTTTATTGCATTTTTCCACTACCATTTATCCCCTTTATACCTCTCTGTAGATGAGTGGATACAAAAGCTGTAGTACATTTACATAATGGAATATTACTTGGCCATAAAAAATAAAATTTTATCCTTTGCAACAGCATGGATGGACATGGAAAACATCACACTAAGTGAAATAAGCCAGCCAGAGAAAAACAAATACCATGTGATTTCACTCATATGTGGAATACAATGAACAAATTGAACTAACAAGCAAAATAATTGTTTGTTCTAAACCTTAGCACTACCACTCAGGACAGGATGACAATCTCTGGATATACCTGCAATGCCTTTGCCAAGTTGAGATTTTAAAAAGATGTTATGGATTTCACAAATACATTATGTAGTTTGTGTTGAGAAGCCAGAAGCTCACACAACACTAGTGGAGATAGTAATCAATATTTCAGATTAGCTTGTAAGAGCTGTATTTTAAGTGTATAAAAATAATGAACCTGAGCCATATCCTATAAATTCCATAAGGAAAATGGACCTATGAGAATTGGGTGTCCTTAAGTTGATAGCACCAAATTATTTTGTCCTTAAATATACGGGAACAGTGTGTAGTTTGCACTTTCCATTACCAAAGTAGAAGTATAAAGAGTAAAGCATGAGATGGTGGACTTTGTCTGCACTTTATCAGCCTGTCTAGGAACATATGACTGGAGTGACATTCCTAGCCAATTGTCAGATATTAGGTACCTAAACT
>CM052540.1:53509207-53561730 GCA_028533065.1 Trachops cirrhosus | reverse complement strand
GATCAAAAAAGGTGAAAGGTGAAATGTCTATGATGTGACTGGGAGGTAAAGTGGGAAGTTATTTAAAGTGCTAGAGGCTAACAGAAATCTGCAGGTAGATTTATGCTGAGAAATGGAATGATCTGACTTGTAATTTCAGAAGATAATAATTCTAGCTATTTTGAATGAAATGTAATACATTGCCTCAAGAATCCACAACCAGAGTTTATGTTTTCTAATTAAAATATCTTTATGGTTTTAGACATTTAAAATAACTTTTTCAAAACACTAGCAGAACACTAAGCTATTGAAACAAATTTCAGTGGCCACATACAAAGAGAATATCAATATTAAACTAGCAATTTAAAAAAGTCCTAAAAAAGAACCACCATCAAATGTTCAGTTTTCAACAACAACAACATCATCATATATACAAAGAAAAAGAAAGCATGGCTATATACAAGGAAAAATTGGAAATTATTTCTGGGGAAACTCAAGTATTGGACTTAATTAATAGGGTTTTACATCAATTACCTTAAATATACTCTAATTTGTAAAGAAAGCCATAGTAAAGAGCTAGTAAAAACAAGGAAAATAATGTTTGACCCCACAAAGCATATTAACAAGGAGACAGAAATTATAAAAAGGAATGAAATAAAAAATTCTAGAGCTGAAAAGTACAACTGAAAGGGGAAAATCACTAGAGGAAATGATCAGCAGATTTGAGGAGACAGAAGAAAGAAACAGCACACTTAAAATAGGTCAGTTAAGACTGTAGAGTCTGATGAACAGAAAGAGAAAAGAAAGAATAAAATCTATAGTCTAAAAGCCCCTGGGGTACCATCAAGAATACCAGCATTCACAAAGTGGGAGTCCCAGAGGCAAAAAAGAAAAAATGATAGGAAGAATATTTGTAGAAATGATGGCCCCAAACTTCCCTAAAATGATTTAATATGTGAATCTATACCTTTAAGAATCTTAATGAACTCCAAAAATGATAAATGTAAAATTATATCTGAAAGCCAAAGGGCAAAAAAAGAGAATCTTGAAAGCAACAAGAAAGAGTTGACTTTTACATGCAAATGACTAGAAGAAAGTGGAATGATGTATTTAAAGTGCTGAAATAAAACACTGATAATATGTTCATATATGGCAAAATTACTCAAAGATGAAAAATATTAAGAAAATTTTATTTTTAAAAAACTGACTTAGTTACTATGGGCCTACCCTACAAGAAAAGTTAACATGTGTACTCTGAGCTGAAATAAAAGAACAGTATATGGCAACTAGATGCCATATAAAAAATAAAGAACAGAAAAAAGGTAGCTACATAGGTTAAAATAAAAGCTAATTACATTGCACTTTGGTTTTCTAACATTTTTTTATCCTATGTGATTTAAAAGATAATTGTAAATATATATGTTAAGGGGCACAAAATGGACAAAGATATAATTTTCAACATTAAGAAAATAAAGGGAAGAGAGCTGTAAAAAGTATAGTTTTGTATATTATTGCAACTAAGGATTTATTAATTCAAACTTGATAGCTATAAAATAAATCTTTTAATTGTAATCTTCAGAGTTGCCACTTAGAAAAAATATGTATAGCAAGAGAATGGAATCAAATGTTACATTAGAAAACACTGAACCCAGGTGACGGAGCTTCCTATAGTCTATACTGCCACAGCCCTCCAAAATAGAAGGCATTACTGCATACCTCTCCCCTCACATTTTTATTGACAAGAGGGATCTGTCAGGTACAATGTTTCAAAATGGGCAAAAATGAGAACATGAGGATGCCAGCATCTGCTAACTTCCAGAGCACCTAGAAACCCTACTGCCAGTTACCATTTGCCTCAGTAACCAAGGACGCCCGAAATCTTTGACACTGACCTCAGTGGACAGAACTGTTGATTGTGCCACAGTACCTCCCTGGAGATGAAGCTACTTTTGCAACCCCAGGGGCCATAGCTACTTTCCAACACAAAGCCAGCAACCTTGCACAAAGAGAAAGTCAGTCCATAAAGTGTGGAAGAGATGACTATTCATTTAAATGAGCAAAGATCAATTTAAGAATATAAATAACATAGAAAATAAGGTAACATGACACCATCAGAGGAACACAATAGATTTCTAGTAATTGACAACAAAGAAATAGAAATCTAAAGTTCTCTGTCAAATAATTGAAAATAATAGTTTTAAGGAAGCTTGACAATCTACAAGAGAGCAAATAGATAACTTAAAGAAATTAGAAAAGCAATGCATGAACAAAAAAATTAAATGTAGAAATCTAAAAGCATTCTAGAGCTGAAGAATAGAAAGAATGAAATGAACAATGCAATATAGCTTCAGCAACAGTTATTAATAAGAATAATTTGTGACATTGAAAAAAGATTATTTGAAATTATTCCACTGCAGTCAAAAACAAAAAATAATTTAAAAAGAGTGAAAACAATTTACATGGATAATAGGACACCATCAAGTAAAATAATATCCATATCATAGGAATCCCCAAAGGAGAGAAGAGACAGATGGAGCAGAAAGCTTATATAATGATATAATAGTTGAAAAATGATCAAATCATGGGAGGCAAATGGACTCTGGATTTGTGAATTTTACGACACTCCAAATGGCATCAGTATAAAGATGACTACACAAACATTAAACAATTGTCAAAATGCAAGGACACAGAGAATTTTGAAATTGTCAAAGGATGATTCATCACATATAAGGAAACTCCCCTCAAAGGCTATGATCAGATTTCTCAGCAGAAGTTATACAGCCAGGAAAGACTTGGATTATATGTTCAAAGTAATAATAATAATAACAACAACAACAACAACAACTTGCCAGCCAATAATACTGTACCTGGCAAAATTATCCTTCAAATGAAGAGATTTCCCAGACAATAGAAAAGTAAGGGGTTTTGTCATCAGTACACCTGCCTTACAAGCAATACGTAAGTGAATTCTTAAATTAAAAACATGATAAACAGCTCTGAAAAAGCATCTGAAAGCATAATTTACTCTAGTAAGGTAAATACATAGACAAATACAGAATAATGATCATTGTAATGGTAGCTTATAACTTACTTTTATTTAAAAGCTAAAAGGTAAATTTTCTTAATGGATACACAATTTAAAAAAACAACACTAGTTACAACAGCACAAAATGGAAGAAGACAGTAGAAATGTAGAGCTTTTGTATGTCATTAAATGTATGATGCTATTGCTTTTAATGATGGGTGATGTCAACATCGGGGTGGCATGAATCATTCCTTTTTTTTTTGTCCCCTTTGATTAACAATGACTTGGACATTTATGACTGAACAAAAACTGCCTCTACAAAATATAGCAGGGTACCCAGGAAGATTCTAACCACCTGCACAACCAAAAGTGGGAGGATAGGGTTTCAGTGGGGCCTGTGGGTCCAAGGGAGTCAGTGAGCCTACCCCACCTACCACAGATAGAAAAAAAAAGAGAAACTGGAGAGCTAAAAACTATGTGGATACCAATGGGAGAAAGAGATATTGTGGAGCTCCAGATTGTCTGAGGGAAGAATCCAACATACAGTCAGAGCAGGAAAGATTAGGTTGAATGCAAAGAGGGGAACTGATAAACTGACCAGTTCCCCAGGGTGATACAGCATGGGGCTTGGCTTTTGATGTTGACATCAGGGACCTCTCCTACGGAAAGGGTGGGAAGCAAAAGTGATGAGTGACTGCCTGGCTACCCCAGTTGTGTGAGTTGTAGTGGGAGAGACCAGTTTCCTTCCTGTAGCACTTATATTTCTGAGGAGGGACCTCCATGATCGGCAGGAGGAGAGAGGAAAGGGAAGAAGGTGAATCAGAATGTAACAGTGCATGGAAGGAATTTGTTTCCTGCTGCCTGCCTTGTACTTCAGCAGAAGGACTACCTATAGACCTCTGGGAATGCCCCACTGAAAGTTCCTCACACTGGGTCTGTGGACACCCACAAAGCGCCAGGTGCTGAGCCCACACCTCCCCCTACTCTGCAGCTGCCTCCTTCTGCCTCCTTTCCAGTGCATCCATGAGAGCAAGCTCTGGGAGAAGAAACCACACACTTGAGCTACCAATGCTACCTTTAGGAAGGATTTCTAATTGTTAGCCCATTGATTTGTAAGAATCAGAGCTCACACAAAACATTAGTTAATCAGTGTGACTGCCACTTTAAATGCAAAAGCAGAACCACGTACCTTCAAATACTATGCAAAATTAATAAAACATGCTTTCCTTTAAAAATATTTCTTTACAGCTGAACACAAATTCAAGAAAAATGATGATCTAACTTTCAAAATATTCAAACACTGTTACAAGGAATTTGAAGGAGTTAACAAGGAAACTCAAAAATGTAATTCAGTGAACTCAGAAATAGCATTACTGAAAAGAAAAAGTTCTTTACCAAAGAGACTAAAGTCATATAAAAGAACCAAACAAATTCTGGAGCTAAAAAAACCTCAATGATGAGATGAAGACTGCATACAATGCAGATTATGAGTAAGAGGACAAACTACATGAAAGAAAGAATAAGTGTTTTGGCAGATAGGAATATATTAATAATTCAGTTATAAAAGGATAGAGAACTAATATTTTTAAGTGAAGAAACCTTATGATGTCTATTGGATTTGATCAGAAAGATAAATATAAGAGTAATTGATGTACCAAAAGTAGAGGAGAGGGAGAAGGGGGCAGAAAAATTTATTTAAAGAAATAATAACTGAGAAAGTCCCAAACCTGGGGAAGGAATTGGACAAACAAATCTGCAAAACTAAGATAATACCTGTCATGATGAAAAAAGACCTTCTCTAAGACATATTATATGGATTCTATAAAATATCAGTAATGGAGGGGATTGACTGTGGGAGCAGGAACGGGGAGCAGGGCAGGGGAGAGCAACAGCGGAAAAGGTGGGACAGCTGTAACTGAACAACAATAAGAAGAAAAAAGAATAAAAACCAAAAAATAATCAATGGTGAAGAAAGAATCTTAAAGGTAGCTAGGGTGGGGGAGTGGGAATAAAGTAACTTACAAAGGAACACCATTAAGCTATTAGCAGATTTCTCTGCAGAAAATCTACAGGCCAGAAGAGAGTAGAATGATATATTCAAAGTATTGAAGGATAAATATTTCTAGCCAAGAATAACTTACCCTTTAGATAAGATGGAAATATAAAGGCCTTCTCATACAAACAAAACCAAAGGGGTTTACCACCACATGACCTGCGTTGGAAGAAATGAAGATAATTCTTCAAGCTAAAATGAAGAGATGCAACGTGTCAACATACAAAAGCACACAACACTGGTATAGGTGGAAAATAGTATTAGAAAATTGTAACTCTATATTAGAATGGTATGTTAGCCATTTAACTATAGCATAAGATTAAAGGAAAAGAGTATTAAAAATAGCTATAACAGATGAGATCGGGCACATTCAGGGTGGCATTTCAGGGGAATGCGGGGGAGAATGGGAAGGGTTTACAGGAACAAATATAAAGGACACATGGACAAAAACTGGGGGGTTGGAAATGGGAGGGAGGAGGGGAGGGGATGGGTGGGTGGGCTGAAATGGGAGTAAAGGATAGAAACTGTATTTGAATAATGATTAAAATAAAATAACTATAGCAATTACAATTTATTAATAAAGTTATAGCATGAAAGGTAAATTATGACATCAAAAATATAACGGGGTAGAGGAAAAGAATGGAGCCTTTATGGGCAAAAGAATATAAGGCTATCAGTATAATATGTACTATTTTATTTATGAGATGTTTTATGTAAGCTCTATGGTTACCACAAAGCAAAGATTTCAGTAAATTCATAATCCATGAAAAGATAAGATGCAAAATATACCACCAGGGAAACCCACCAGTTCACAAATGTAGACAGAAACACAGTCAAAAAAGAGACATGAAAACACTAAACGGACAAAAGGTAATGTGATGGCAGTAGTAGTCCTTAAATGTCAATAATCACCCTCAATATAGATCGACTGAATTCAAATGAGAGGCACAGAGTGGCTGTGGGGATAAAAAACCAAGACCCAATTATGTGCTGCCAACAGCAGACTCATTTCAGATTTAAATACACACACACAGACTCAAAGCATAGTGAAGGAAGAAGATATTCCATGCAAGTAGAAACTAAAATAGAGTTGGGACTTATATCAGATGAAATAATCTTTAAGGAAAAATGGTAATAAGAGACAAAGAAGGTCATTATGCTTCACAAAAATAATCTCTCCACATCACAAAGAAAATAATCTGTGTGTGTGATTCATTCTCTCTGTACACACACACAGTGGGGTGGGAAAAAGTAGGTTTATAGTAGTAAGTACACAAAACATAGTTAATAAAGCTATTGTAATAATCATAACCTGTATGTCTTTTTCCATATGAACAAATGTAAACCCACTTTTGCCCAACCCTGTTTTTTCTATGTAAATATGTATGTATGTATGTATGTATGCATGTTTATAATGATATCCAACATCCATATATATATACAAAATATCTAAATATATTAAGCAAACATTAATAGATATGGAGGGAGAAATAGACAACAATAGTAGGAAAATGTAGTTTGCCACTATCAACAATAGATAGATATTTCAGACAAAAAAATTAACAAAGAAACATTGAAATTAAGTCATAGTTTTAAAAAAGTGGATTGACATATATAGAATGCTGAATACAAAATCAGCAGAATACACATTGTTTTAAGTGCACACAGAATGTTTACCAGGATCAACCCCATAATAGGACAAAATACTTAGCAAATTTAAGAAGATTGAAATCATACTTAGCTTTCTTTTCTAAACACATTAAGAACCTAGAATCAACAAAAAGAGGAAAGCTGGAAAATCTACAACTATGTTGAAACTAAACAACACATTTCTGAACAATCAATGGATTAAAGAGAAAGGGGAAAGTTCCTTATATATAACCTATATAAGGTTATATAGAAAAAATAAAAGCATAAACACAAAATATCAAATTCTATGGGACACCACAGAGGTTCTGAAAGTTTATAATGATAAGTGTATATATTAAGAACTAGTAATATCTCAAATGTACAATCTTTTTACCTCAAGGAATTATAAAGACAAGAACAAATTAAGTCCAAAGTTACAGAAGGAAGGGAGTAGTAAAAATCAGAGTAGAAATAAAAGAAATAGACCCCAGAAAAACACAAGAAAAGACCATGAAAGCTAAGCTGATTCCTCAAAAAGATAAAATTGATAAAACTTTAGCTAGATTCACTAAGTAAAAAAGAGACAAGACTCAAATAAAATAAGAAACGAGAGAGGAGACATTAGAACTGATACTACAGAAATATATAGGATCATAGAGGACTACTATGAATTATTATTTATCAGCAAATTATAAGACCTAGAAGAAATGGATATATTTCTAGGGATACATAAACTTCCAAGACTGAATCAGGATAAAATAGAAAATCTGAACAGATCAATAATGAGTAAAGAGATTGAATCAGAAATCAAAAATCTCCCAACACAGAAAATCCCAGGGTAAGATAGTTTCATTGGGGAATTTTACCAAACATTTAAATAAGAATTGAGAGCAATCCTCAAACTTCCAAAATATCAAAATGGTAGGAAAACTTCCAAACTCATTCTATGGGGCCTTGATTACTCTACCAAAACCAGTTAAAGACAATGCAAGTAAGGAAAACTATATATTGATATCCTTGATGAATACAGATTTAACATTCTTACCAAACTATTAGCAAACCAAATTCAACTGCACATTAAAAGGATAATTCCTAATAATCAAGTGGATCTATCCCTGAAATTTGAGGATTATTTAATATACACAAATCAATAAGTATAGTAATAGAATGAAAGACAAAAATTGCATGATCATATCAATTGGCCCAGGAAAAGCATTTGACAAAATGCAACATCCTTTTAACATAAAACCCCTCAGCAGCTTGGGTATGGAAGGAATGTACCTCAACATAAAGGACATATACAACAAACCCACAGCAACATTAGCCTCAATGGAGAAAAATTTAAAGCTTTTCCTTCTAAGATCAGGAAGACAAATATGCCCACTCTCACTACTTATATTCAATATAGTTCTGGAAGTCTTAGCTAAAGCAGGTAGGCAAGATCAAGAGATGAAAGACATCCAAATCTGAAACAAAGAAGTAAAACTGTCATTATTTGGAGATAATATGATTTTGTATATAGAAAATCCCAAAAGCAACTGACAAACTGCTGAAACATATTAATGAATTCAGTATCTTTGCAGGATGCAAAATCAAGTTAAAGAAATTATTAGCTACATTTTTATATACTAATAATGAAACATCTGAAAAAGAAATAAAGCCATTTCATTCACAATAACATAAAAACAATAAAATACTTAGTAATATGTTTAATCAAGGAAGTGAAAGATGTACAATGAAAATACAAGGCACTAATGAAAGACATTGAAGATAAAATACATAGAAAGATACTCTATGCTATCATTTTGAAGAGTTGATATTGTTAAAATGTTTATATTACTGAAAGCCATGCAAAGATTCAGTGTAAACCCTATCAAAATTCCAATGCTATTTCACAGAAGTAGGAAAAAATCCTAAAATTTATATAGGAGCACAAAAATCCCCAAATAGCCAATGCAATCATGAGAAAGAAGGCTGGAGGATCACACTTCCTACTTCAAACCATGCTACAAAGATATAGTAATAAAAAGTGTGATTCTGGCATAAAAATAGACACATAGACAAATGGAATACAATTGACAGCCCAGAATAAAACCTTGCATATAAGGTCAATTAATATTTAGCAAGGGAGCCAAGAACATCTGATGGAGAAAGGATAGTCTCTTCAGTGAATGGTGCTGGGAAAAGTAGATTAACACATAAAGAACAATGAAAATGGAACCCTGTTTTACAATACTTACTAAAAATAACTGGAAGTGGATCAAAGACTTAAATGTAAGTCCTGATACCATAAAACTTTAAAAAGACAAGGTAGGAAAGAGGCTCTTCAACATGGATCTTGGCAATGATTTTTTTTTTTGATGTGACACAAAAAGAACAAACAACAAAAACTAATCAAATGGGAAAAATCTAACTTAAAAGCTTCTGCACATCAAAAGAAACAATTAGCAAATGAAAAGGCTATTTACAGAATAGGAGAATATTTGTAAACCATGTATTGGATAAGGGATTACTATCCAAAACATAAAAAAAAAACACTTATGTAACTTAATAACACAACAAAAAAGACTTAAAAACAATAAAACACAAAATAAAACAAAACCCAACGATCTGATTTAAAAATGGACAGAGGAACTGAAATATTTTCCAAAGAAGACATCCATAGGGCCAAACAGGTACATGAAAAGATGTTAACTTCACTAACTACCAGGGAAGTGCACACAAAACCACAATGGGATAAAACCTCATGTACGTTGGAAGGCTGTCACCAGAAAGCCAAGACTTAACAGACATTAGTGACTATGTGGAAAAAAAGAACCCTCATATATTGTTGGTGGAAATGTAAATTGGTTCAGACACTAAAGAAAATAATGTAAGTTCCTTTAAAAATTAAAAATAGAGCTAATATATGATCCAACAATACCACCTCTTGATATATGCATGAAGAAAATGAAAATATACAATTCAATAACAAAAAAATCTGATAAAAATGGGCAAATGACATAAAGAGATATTTCTCTAAAAGAAGATATACCATGAAGGCTTGATATAAAGCAAAATATACAGGGAACCAACAGTGATGGGAAAGAAACTGGGACTCAAATCAATGATCTGGAACAAAAGGAAGAAATACACATCCAACCAGAACAGAATAAAAAACAAGAATTCAAAACACTTAGGAGAGGCTTAGGAAACTCTGGGAAAACCTAAAACATTCCAGTATCTGAATTGTAGGAGTGCCAGGAGAAGAACGACAGCAAGAAATCGAAAACTTATTTGAACAAACAATGAAGGAAAACTTTCCCAATCTGGTGAAGGAAATAGACTTCCAGGAAGTCCAGGAGACCCAGAGAGTCCCAAAGAAGTTGGACCCAAAAAGGAACCCACCAAGGCACATCATCATTAAGTTACCCGAGATTAAGGATAAAGAGAGAATCTTAAAAGCAGCAAGAGGAAAGGAGAGAGTTACCTACAAAGGAGTTCCCAAAATACTACCAGCTGATTTCTCAAAAGAACCCTTCCAGGGAAGAAGGGGCTGGAAAGAAGTATTCCAAGTCATGAAAGGCAAGGACCTCCATCCAAAATTACTCTATCTAGCAAAGCTTTCATTTAAAAATGAAAGGGCATATAAAGTGCTTCCCAGAGAAGGTCAAGTTAATGGAGTTCATCATTACCAAATCCTTATTATATGAAATGTTAAAGGAACTTACCTAAGAAACAGAAGATCAAAAACTATGAACAGTAAAATGACAACAAACTCACAACTATCAACAAATGAACCTAAAAAACAAAAACAAAAAATAAGTAAACAACTAGAACAGGAACAGAATGAGAGAAATGGAGATCACATGGAGGGTTATCAGTGGGGAGTGGGAGAAGACATGTGGAAGGGAAAGGTACAAGGAATAAGAAGCATAAGGTAGGCATAAAATAGATGGGCAGAGGTAAAGAATGGTATAGGGAACAGAGAAGTCAAAGAACTTATATGTACAAGCCATGGACATGAACTAAGGAGGGGTGATGCTGGAGGGTTGGGAGTTGAAGTGTGGAGAGGGGAATAAAGGGGAAAAATTGGGAAAACTATAATAGCATAATCAATAAAATATACTTAAGAAGATATACTAATCATCAGGGAAATGCAAATCAACACCACTTTGAGATATTACCTCATACCATCAGAATAGTTATTATCAAAAAGTCAACAAACAATAAGAATGTACAGAAAAAGGAGCCCTTGTGCTAATTGGCACAACACCTATGGAAAACAGTATGGAGGCTCCTCAACAACAACAACAACAAAAAAATTAAAGGTAGATCTACCTGAAAACCCAGCAATTCCACTTCTGGGTATATCAAAAAAGTACATGCACCTCCATGTTTGTTGCAGCATTATTTACAGTAGCCAAGATATGAAAGTGACCTAAGTGTATACCAACAGGCAAATTAATAATGAAGAAGTGATAATTATATACAATAAAATATTAGCCATAAAAAGAAGGAAATCTTACTATTCCTGACAATATGAATGAGCCAAGAGGTTATTATGTCAAGTGGAATAAGGTAGAGGGATAAAGTCAAATATCATATGATTTCACTTACATGTGGAATCTTAAAAACAAAATAAACAAACAAAACAGAAACAAACTCACAGAGAACAAATTGATGTTTGCCAGCTGGGAGGAAGGTGAAGGGGAATATAGTCAATATTATTGTGATTAAGTTTTCATGGTGACAAATGATTGCTAGAATTAGTGGGGTGATCACAATGTAAGGTATAAAAAATGTTGAATAGCTATATCATGTACCTGAAACTAATATAACTAATAATATTATACACTTAATATACTTAAATAAAAAATTTTAAAAACCTGTCAAATAACAGATGTTGGAAAAGTAGAAATCGGAACCCTTGTATATTGCTGGTGGGAATATAAAATGCTAAGCATTGCTGCAGAAAAAGTTTTATGATTTTTAAAAAATAAGTTAAATTAAAAATTACCACAATTCTTCCAGTCAAGATGGCAGACTAGGTAAATGCTCTGTTCACTTCATCCCATGACCACATTAAAATTATAATTCAATAATAGAACTACCACCCTAGAAAATCACCTGTAGCCTAGATAAACAAAATTCCTATAACTAATGATATAAAAAAGGCATTTCAAGACTGGTAATTTGGGCAGATATGAAACCATGTGGTTCCACACCTACATGTGGCAGTTAAGAATCAGGAGTGGTGTCTTGGCTGCAGAGGACCCCCTGAGGATCGATCAAGGGTCTCAGCCCTACAACAGGGTCCCCAGCCCAGAGCACAGTGCTGGGAAGAGGGGTCCCTAGAATACCTCACTGTGAAAAACATTAGGGAGTCTGTTTAGAGAAGATGTAGGGATGCTGGGGACCCAGTTGTTCCCTGAAAAGGCCCAAGCACAGTCATTTACTCACAAAAATATTCCCTAAATTCTGGAGAAGGGACTGCAGCTCAAAGAGTGCCAGGGATATACAAGAAAGAACCGATTTTCTGGTTTCAAGGTGAGGGCTGGAGGGGCAGCTATCTCTGAGGCTAAAGTGGTGAGAGGTATCATTATTCTTTTGGTAAGGCCTCCCCTCAAAGAGCCTACAAGTGCAAGCAAGGGACATCTCTGAGCCTCCATCAATCTGGCTAACAAGGCTCTCACCCTCCCCAGCCCAATCCTCTTTCACAGGCTAATCCACACAAGTGGCCAACATGGGCTCACTCCATGGGCTTTTCTAAAATTCTTAAAGGTTCTCGAATCCAAAACAAACAGCATCTGCCCTTGGCATGCTCTGTACCTTTTGCTAAACAGCTCCAAGTTTGGCAGCCAGCCTCAGATTACAGCATAAAAATTCCCAAGTGCCTCCAAGCCCAGCACAGGCAACTACCAACCAAAGATTATTTTGTAGTTTCTATCAGGTGGTCCTGAGCTGAATGCCGGCAGCACCTGCACCAGAACCCTTCCCAAGAAGCCTTGGAACTAACATATCTCATTTCAGACCTCACAAGAGAATCATCAAATTAGTGCCACGAGTGATACAATCAGATGATTGACTTGGAAGTCACCAGAGCCCCATTTAAATGAATCCTGCATTGTAGGGTCAGCCCCTGCACAACACCTTGTCCACTGTAGTCATGGCCAGTCCTCACAACCAGTTAGGCTGAGAGTTAATCCTGCCCAAAGATGTGACAGAGCAATCAATGTTCAACTACAACAGGACAGCATTCACAAACCTCAATAGGTAAGGGGACTAGGGAGACTGCACCACAGAACACCGTCTATATAAGGCCACTCTGTCAGCACTAGGAGATATAGCAGCTCTACCTAATACATAGGAACAAACACAGAGGGCAGCCAAAATTAAGAGATAAATATGTCCCAAATGGAAGAGCAATATAAAACTCCATAAAAAGGACCAAACAAAATGGAGGAAAGCAATCTACCAGATGCAGAGTTGAAAGCATTTGTTATAAGGATGTTCAATGCACTTACAGGAAGAATTGATTATCTCAGTGAGAACTTCAATAAAGAGAAAACATGAAAAAGTGGACAGGAACAAGTCAGAAATCAAGACTACAATAACTGAAATGAAGAATACATTAGATGGAATCAATAGCAGATTAAATGAAACAGAGGACTGAAACAGTGATTTTAAAGATAAGGTATTGGAAAACACCCAATGAGGAAAGCAAAAAGAAAAATAAATTTAAAAAAATGTCAATGAACATGTATATAGAACCCACAGACAAAGCAAAAAGGGGATAGGATTGAGGGTGGGATTTGGGGGTGGGTGGTGTGGAGGAAAGTGGTGGTGGGAAAATGGAGACAACTGTATTCAAACAATAAAAATTATTTAAAACAAAATAAATAAAAATTGAAGATAGATTAAGGGACCTCTGGGACACCATCAAGTATAGTAATATTGGAAACAGATATCAGAAGGTGAAAAGAGAGATCAAGGGACCAAAGTTTTTTTTTATTTTAATATTAATTTTAATTTTAATTTTAATTGTTGTTTCAGTAGTTTTCTGTCTTTTACTCCATGGACCAAAGTTTTATTTGAAGAAATAATGATGGAAAACTTCCCTAATCTGGTGAAGGAAATAGACAAGTCCAGGAAACACAGAGAGTCCCAAACAAGATGAACCCAAACAGTCTCACACCAAGACACATTATAATTAAAATGCCAAAGGTTGAAGACACAGAGTCTTGGAAGGAGTAAGACAAAAGCAGTTACATACATGGGAGATCCCATGAGTCTGTCAATCAATTTCTCAACAGAAACTTGGCAAGCCGGAGGGATTGGCATGCCATACTCAAAGTGGTAAAAAGCAAGCACTAAATCTATCCCACAAGGTTAGAATCAAAGGGTAGAGGAAGACCTTCCTAGACAAGAAAAAGCTGCAGGAGTTCATCACTACCATACCAGTATAAAAGAAATGTTAAAAGGACTCCTTTAAAAAGAAGAAAATCAAAATAAAAATATGATTAAGGAAACATCACAAAGAAAAATATTCTCACTGACAATGTCAAATACATAATAAAAGCAGTGGGTCAGAAAACTAAATCTAGTAGAAAGGTTAAAGGCAAAAGTAGTGAAATCATGTATAATTACCACAGTGAATTAAGATACACAGAAACAAAAAATTAAAAATAATTATAAAAATGTAATCAAAGAGGGGACAAGTAAAAATGATAGTAATTTTAGAATATGTTCAAACTTAAGCAAGTGTCAACTTAATATAGTTTAGGCTGCAATAAACATAGCTTGTATATATGAAGCACATGGTAACCACAAACCAAAAACTTATATGAAATATACAAAAGATAGAGAAAGGGATCTAAACACAACACTTTATAAGAATTTCATTAACAAGAGAGCAAGAGAATAAGAAAGGAAGAGAGAAGTACTATAAAAATAATCAGAAAACAATGAATAAAATGGCAATAACCATATACCTATCAATAATTAAATGTAATTAAGTGCTCCAATCAAAAGACAAATGGATAAAGATATGGTACATATATACAATGGAATATTACCTGAACATAAAAAAGAAATAAATCTTACTTACCCAACAACATTGATGGACCTAGAGGTTATGCTAAGTGAAACAAGTCAGAGAAAGACAAATATATGATTTTACTTATATGTGGAATCTAAAAAGCAAAATGAATGAACAAATAAAACAGACTCAAACTAATAGACACAGAGGGTGAACTAATGTTTGCCAGATGGAAGGGGTGTTACAGGGCAGGGTGAAGGGATTAATAAATACAAATTGTCAGTTACAAAACAGTCAATGGGATGTAATATCTGCTTTAGGGATCATCAGTAATATTGTAATAACTATACGTAATGTCAGACAGGTGCAAGACTTATCAGGGGAACTACTTCCCATGTTATATAAATGTCTAATCACTATAACTGTATACCTGAAACTAATATAACATTGAGTGTTAACTGTAATTTAAAAATGAAGTTAAATATATTAACTTTAAAAAAAGTTATATATGTACATTAAATAAATTATAAATTCCACTGTCACATACAATCTACAGTTATACATACTGTTCCACTCTGCATTGACTGTTAAATAGCCAAGTCATACTCTTGGCTCATGTTTTTTGGTCTTTTTTCTTTCCATTTTTTTGCCAAGAAACCTTCCAAGGGTTTTCTTTTTATATAGTTAAACCCTATTTTCTTCCCTTATAAATTAAACCATTATTTAAAAAAATTACCACAAGATCTAGCAATTTAAATCTTAGGTATATATGTAAAATTACTGAAAAATATTCAAAGAAAACCTTGTACATAAATATTTTTAACAGCACAGGCATAATAGCAAGTTGTGGAAAATACCCATGTGTGTATGAACTGATGTATGGAAAAGTATTATATACCTTTATAATGAGATCTTTTTCAGCCATTTAAAAATTCAGTATTGATACATGGTATAATGGGAATAAACCTTGACAACTTTATGCTGAGTGAAAGAAGCTGGATTAAAAATCACCTATGATTTTATGATTTCCTTTATATGAAATATCCAGAATAGGCAAATCTATAGGGAGTGAAAGAATATTAGTGGCTTCCAGGTACTTGGAGGAGAATGAATGGATAGTGACTATTTGATTGGGAAGGAGCTTACTTTCGGGGTGATGAAATGTTTTGCAACTAGATAGGTGATTGTTGTATAATATTGTGAATGAACTAACTGCCACAAAATTGTACATTTCAAAATGGTTGATTTTATGTTACATGACTATTACCTCAATAAAAAGGGAGAATTCAGTCCTGGCTGGCATAACTCAGTGGATTGAGTGCAGGCCTGCGAACCAAAGGGCCACCAGTTCAATTCCCAGTCAGGGCATGTACCTGGGTTGCAGGCCAGGTTTGCAGTTGGAGGTGTGTGAGAGGCAACTACATATTGATGTTTCCCTCTCTTTCTCCCTCCCTTTTCTTCTCTCTTACAACAAATAAATAAAATCTTAAAAAAGAGGGAGAGTTCAGAATAGTCTTACAAATATGGTCAGAGAGTAAGAACATTTGCATTTTTTGTTTTATTTACATGAATGTGTACTGTGTCCTTAACACTGTATTAAATTAGTTTGATTAAAGAGTTATGAATATGTGAAGGAATTCCATACTATTGAAACTACGAAACAGTGTTCTATTTCTAATACTACTCTGAGCCTATATTTATTGAATATATATTAGATGCTTTATTTACATTATGCTACACAATCCTTAAAAGAGAAAAGTAAATATGGTGTTTTCTATATCTTAAATGAACATCTGAGGTAAAAAGTGGTGGAATAAATTCCCCTATGTTACCTAGCTACTAATTGTCTGGACCAACTATGTAGCCTATTGTGTTCTCTCTCCAGAAGTTAAATAACAATGTTGGATTAGATGGCTACATGTAACAGAATTCTGTAATTCAATCATTCTAGTTTTCAAACCTTCCTGGTGAAACGGTATGAACAGCACTTATTTATACAATATAGGTTTGAAAATGGATACTTTATAGTGCTGCCGAGACTTGTGCTTCACTGTGGCCACATGTTCAGCAGATAATGCCAATTTACTCCAAACTGCAAGTAATTTCTAAACTAGTAATAGGCACAACTGTACTGGAGGAAAATAAATATAGATTTCTGTGAAAAGTTCTGATGTTGTTGACAATAAGCAATTTAAAACTCTGGTGTTAAAATATTTTACCTTCTAATATTAGTTCAGATGTTGGAAAATAATTTATGTAAGCTATTAATGGTCATGAAGTAATATGAATGAGTTTAACAGTAGATAAAATTATAAACTGCTAGTAATGTCTCTTTATATGATGTGCATTTATATATTAGAGTAGATATATATTATATTAGTAGTTTTTGGAGTGATCTTTGAGTAACTCCCAAGTAGTAAACAAATAAAGGTTTTTCCTTTATTTTTTTCTGATTTGGAGTTTAAGAAAGAACAAAAGAGATTGCATTAAGTGTAACCACTCCCCTTATTTTTGAGTGAAAATGACTATGTATTTTAAGGCAATTAAATCAAACAACTAATTTTCCATGACCAAATTTAAAAAATGTATAGGCTATGTTATGTATTTATAATATTAATTATAGATTTTTAGCTACTGACATGTTATGTGTCCCCTCCAGGGATGGGTCCCAAACCTGAAACCACCTTTGTGAAGCAGCATCTCTGCATGTGTGTTACTCTGCAGACACTCTGCCCGTGATATCCACAACCAGAATGCATTTTAGTAAAAGAACATTTTATTTGAAGCATAAACTGACAGGATCAGGCTTCTACAATGGAGGAATTATTTGTGTGTTTCTTTTGAGTTCCCTTATCTTTTTGTAAATACTATTTCTGGTATTGTGTAAGGTCAATGATCTTCTCATTCTGATTTTAGAACTTGACACTTTATGATTTTAAATATGGGAAACTGAAACTTCTATATTGTTTTCCTTCCAGGGGAACACTATATATCTTAAATAATAAAACAAAGATTACAGGAAAAATAATGGTTTTACAAACTCTTTTGAACATTACTTAAAATATTAAAATCTTTATTGTAATGAAAGTCATTTATGTCTAATATAGTTTTTTTTCTCATGCCTTTTTTAATTTTTACACTTACAATTTAGGATTTTCCATGTACAGCTTGTGTTACTGTTCATGGGTTTATTTTTTTACTGAAGCTTAAATGATGTACTGTGTGTGTGTGTCTACAGCAAGAAAAGAGAGAGGGCTAAAGGCATACACACCTGAAAAGAAAAATACTCAGTAGTCTAAAAATGTTATATTTGGGTAAAGCATAGTTCCATTCTAGGAGATAACTGCTATAAATTGTTTAATTAATACTATTCATAAAACTTTAACTGTATGTATAGATCTATATATAAATGTTCATGTAATTTAGATATCTGTGTTTTATATTTACTCATTTAGTACAATATCATGACTGTGTTTTAACACCAGTGCTGAGGAACTTGATTTTAATAACAGTTTTATGACACTATGTAGATATACCATAATTTATATAACCATTGTTAATTATTACATTTATTCCAGTATTTTACTACCACAAAGGCTGGTTCAATAAAAATTCAACAGGCTTTTCTCACACATATAAATTAAAAAGAAAACATCCTAGAAATTAAGTTTTAGAGTCAACAGGCAAATTTTACATTTTGAAAGATATAGTAAAATGCCTTCAAATGGGGAATTTATTTTAATTTTTTCTTAAAATTATCCATTAATGTTTTAAATGATTTCTTGCATAGAAAGAGATTAAATTCATTAGAACTAGACAGCTGAAACTTATAATGGACTCTATTAAAACAAATGTTTATCCTGACCTTACTCTTTACACAATGTATAAATTCAAAATTGTTTTAAAAGTAAGCATTGGGTTAAGAGAATGAGTTATTATCCACTGTACCAGAAGCCATGATGAAAAAATATATTTTATTATTTCTGAATCCCAAAATATCATAAACTAAGGACAAACTGGTAGCCAATATTTGTATTACATACAAACACAAAGTTTTTATGATTATAAAATATTCCTAACATACACATTGATGGATATTACTACAGACAATTCAAAACTGGGCATATATCTATCTATCTATCTGACTATAAATTTATGATTTCTTGAGTCAAATGGACCTTCAACACTGCTGGTATTATTATCTAGTAATATGAGCTTAATTGTCCACTCAACATTTCATCTCTGCTCTACATGACATTTTGGAAAAGCAAAAGTATGGAGATAGTAAAAAGATTAGTTGTTTCCTGTGGATATTGGGGAGGGAAGGATTAATAGGAAAAACACAGAGGACTTCCATGGCATTGAATGAAACTATAATGGTGGGTACATGTCAATAAATTTATCCAACCCCCTGGAATGCACAACACCAAAAATGAACCCTAAGGCAAACTATAGACTCTGGATCATAATGATTTGTCAAGATAGTTTCATGAATTTTAATAAATGTACTAACTTGGTGAGAGAATAATAATAATGGTGAAGGCTAGGCATGTGTGGGTACAGGAGGTACATGTGAAATCTCTGTACCTTCTCAATTTTGCTGAAACCTAAAACTGCAATATAAATAAGGTATTTTAAAACAGGAATATTCAAATTAAAATTGATGAAATAACTACTAAAGTAAATAATATCCTGTGTGTTAAAAATGCCAGAATAAAATTAAATGCAAATACATATCAGACAAAATTATAATGACCCTCATAGAATAATCCATATATGTGACATTCTCAGTATTCATAATAATGAAGAAATTAACATGTACTATAGGCAATATTATCAATCCATAATATGAGAAGATTTATAGTAGTATATTTTATTTGCATAGTAATAATTTTGAACTCAATGTTTAGCAATGTTATTAGTGATATAAATTCAGCAGTTATTAAATATTGTCTAATGGTTTGCTATTGTTTTTGAAGGGAATAATTATTCTAAAATATTAGAATAATTATATATTTATATAACAAATTTTAGAAGGAACACTCTCTCCTTCTCTGTCACTCTCTGAATGTGTGAAGAGTATTGTATCAAATATCAGTACATTTTAAAAATAAGTCACCCCAAGATTTAATCTCTGCTTATCTCCTCACAATTTTGTTTCACAATTTGGACAGTTCTCAACTGAGAAGGCTTTTTCTCTATTCCCCAAAGAATCAGCAGGGCTCACTCATGCTTTTGGCATGTTAACTGGTGTTGGCTGAATTCATATGACCTACTGAACAAGTATGGCACTTGTGTGGTGCTTTTGTCTAGGACACTGTGGTGTGCCTCTCACAGCCTCTCCACATGCTGTGCTACCTCACATGGCAGCTGGGCTCCAACAGAGTCAAAGTAGAATCTGCAGTCTCTTGAGGTCTTCACTTGGAACTAACATAATATTACATCTACCACATTGTAATGGTCAACAAAATTCACAAGGATGATCTATGTACAAGGGATAGAAAAATTAATTTCACTTATTAATGAAACAGAAAAGTCACATTGCAAAATAAAGTGCCTGTAAGAGGTAGTCATTGAAGGCCAACCCCTTAACACTTGACCCTCGCTGGCTGGACATTTTGGCAGGTCTCAGGGAAGGTACAAGTTGAAAAGGCTTGTAAAGCTCTACTTTGGGGATGAGAAATTTGAGAGGTTAACAAACTACAGAAAGGGAATGACGCCTTTGACTGAGATGCTTATCTACAGATACCATCCCTGCAAACAGGAATTTTAATTTCACCATACTGACATGATTTCCATGTATTAGGAAACAGAATCTGTAGCTCTGGGTTTTATTGTTTCTTAGTCACTGTACTTTCATTAATTGAAACTGGGTGTTTCTACATTAGATTATTACTTGGGATTAGCAATGACATCATTAATTTGAAAATGAATATGGTGCTTACGGTTCTTAAATTCTGTCAGATACTGTTTACTTATGATGCTAAAAAAATAAAAGAAATAGATTACTTGATGGAGAAAGGAAGAACAGAGAAGAAATTCAGAAAGAGAATATGCTTATGAAGATAATGACATATACAAACACCTTACTAATATAAAGCCCCACTAATATCTATTAATTTGAAATTCAGTTTATGGCAAATATATAAGTAGACTCCAAAGACAAGAACAATGTTTCTAATAACTTTTCCCCTCTTTGGCCAGCAACTAAAAATATCAAAATATTGTGTATTATCAAAATATAGTATCAAAATATTGTGTTAAATTTTTATGAGGTGATAAAATGATTGGGGACAGGAAGCTAACTTTTTTCTGAAAAATGAAGGTGTTACAGATCAAATGAAACAAGAATTAAATCAAAATAGCAAGATGATCCAAATAAAAATAAAGTTATTGCAGACCATTGATTCATATATTATCAGTAATATAGTTATGTATACACACATAATATATATTTTACATACATATATACATATATTTTACTTATATATTGCATAAGTATATAAATTTTATCAGATACTGTTTCCCATAAATTTTGTATAAATTTATGGTTAAAGAGAGTTATTGCTCCATTGATTTATGTGTCTGCTCTTATGCCAATACTAGACTCTTTTGATTACAGTGGCCTTGTAATATAGTTTGGTATCAGGTATTGTGATCCCTCCTGTTTTGCTCTTCTTTCTCAAAATTGCTGAGGCTATTCATGGTCATTTACAGTTCCATATAAATTTTTGAAGTATTTGTTCTATGTCTTTGAAATATGTCATTGGTATTTTGATAGAGATTGCTTTGAATCTATAGATTGCTTTGGGTAGTATGGACATTTTGATGGCATTAATTCTTCCAATTCATGAGCACAGTATATGCTTGCATTTATTTGTGTCTTCCTTAACTTCTTTCTTCAGTGTTGTGTAGTTTTCTGAGTACAGGTCTTTTACGTCCTTAGTTATTAAGTTTATTCTTAAGCATTTTATTTTGCTTGTTGCTATAGTAAATGGGATTTGATTATTTTCCTAATTTCTATTTCTGATAGTCCATTGTCAGTGTACAAAAGTGCCTTTGATTTCTGAATGTTAACTTTGTACCCTGACATTTTGCCAAATTCATTTATTAGGTTGTGGAATTTTTTGGTGGAGCCTATGGGGTTTTCTATGTATGCTATCCTGTCATCTGCAAACAGTGACATCTTTACTTCCTCCTTTCCAATTTGGGTGCCTTTTATTTATTTTTCTTGTCTGATCAGTATGGTTAGAACTTCCAATACTATGTTAAATAGAAGTAGTGAAAGTGGACACACTTGTCTTACTCCTGATCTCAGTGGAAAAGCTTTTAATTTTTGACTGTTGGGTATGATGTTGGCTGTAGGATTCTCATATACAGCTTTTATTATGTTGAGATATCTCCCTCTACTCCCATTTTGCTAAGTGTTTTATCATCTTTGGGTGCTGTACTTTATCAAATGCTTTTCCAGCATATATTGATATGATCATGGTTTTTGTCTTCTATATTGTTTAGGTGATATATTACATTTATTGATTTGTGTATATTGTACCATCCTTCATCCCTGGGATGAATCCCAGTAAGAGGAATCTAATCAACAAAACAAACAAATGAACAAAATAGAGCCAGAGTCTTGAAGATAAAGAACAAACAGTGACCAGAAGAGAGGGGGATAACATGGGAAAGAAGGGGAAGGGGCAAGCAAATGAACATTAGTAGAGGACTCATGGGCATGAAAAATGGGGGAGACTGACTCTGGAGTGGGAAGAATGGTGCTGGGGAGAACAGTAGGAAAAAAGTCAGGAAAACTGTAACTAAATAGCAACAAATTTTAAAAAGTTAATAAAAAAACTGAGGTACATTTACATGATGGAATACTACACAGCAGAAAGTGTAAAGGAAGCCCTACCTTTTGGGACAGCATGGATGGAACTGGAGACTATTATTATGCTAAGTGAAATAAGCCAGTTGGCAAAAGACAAATACTTTATGACCTCACTTACAACTGGAATCTAATGAACAAAATAAACTAATGGGAAAAATAGAACCAGAGACATGGGAACATGGAACAGACTGATAACTGTAGGAGGGGAGGAGAGAAGTGGGAATAATAAAGGGAAGAGGAAGGGACTATTCAAAGAAAGTATGAATGACTCATGGACAAAAGAGAGGGATTGATTGTGGGTGTTAGGGGTGGGCTGGGTTGAGGAGAGTGAAAGGGAAAAATAAATTGGAACAGCTGTAATAGATTAAGTGATAAAAAAGAAATAAAGAGTTATTGCTAACAAGAAAATTTTAGTATCAATCAAGGCCCAAAAGAAAATCATAGACACATATATGCACAGAGACACACACACAACTGTCTGGGGTCCATCACTTAAATCCCCTTCTGACACAAGGTAAAGTACTTCATGTTAGATCTCAGTTTAGGCACAGATGGATTTATCAGTTACAGAGTTTAACTTTAACTTTTAATGTACTCTTTATTTTCTATTTTCTCCATTGAAATTATTTCTATCCTCCCAGGGTTTTGAGATATTTTATGATATCTTTGATACTTTCTCCCAACTTTAAAAAGAGAGACTAGCTATCTAGGAATAAACTGGAGGCAATGCTTCAATGATGAAGGTATTAGGTACTGCACCTCCCTCTGAAGTGAATGGCTCCTTCAGGCAGTGGTTTATATCCATAGGAGACTGTAACTTTTCCTTCAGTGCCCTATTTATGTCAAGCATCACTGAATTAATGGGGAACTCTCTGTTAACCTATTTATTCTCCTGATGATTGCTTTCTCTTCCCTTTTAGTGATTCAAACTCTTTATTCTTAATTCAGGTAAGACAGTTACTAAAATATGTTTCTTTCTACCTAAAACTCATAATATGGGCATATGTATGCACTCATATATTTTGGGTTGATTACACTTTGGACTCTAGGCAAATGTTGTAATGGAGGGAATTATGGGCAATGTTAATGTGATAATAGGACATAATATAAAGATATTAACAAAAACCAAAAGCTAGGACATAATCCAGGCTGTATTTCTATCATAATATATATTTATTGATCTGAAAGATTTTTAAAATGATTTTACTTATTTATTTTTAGAGAGAGTGAAAGGGAGGGAAAGAAGCATACATCAGTTGCCTCTCATAGGTGCCCAACCAAAGACCAAACCTGCAATCCAGGCATGTGCCCTGACTGGGGATAAAGCTGGTGAACTTTCACTTTGAAGGACGGACACCCAACCAACTGAGCCACATTGGTCGGAGCTTTATGTGAAACATTTTTAATGCACTTACTATTGAAATTGAAATCTCTGCATCTGACAATTAGAATTGTGTAACAAAACTGTGATGAATAAATCCCCAATTTCTATTCTATAAGGGATTGCCACTATTGGTACTTGACTTCAGACAGACCCAAACAAGTTTTAGTCCATGGAGAAGTAAATGTGAATAGTTTGGGAGCCTAAAACAAGCTGGGATAGGAGGGAGGTTATGGCATTGTTTTCTCTCCAACTTATCTCTGTCTTTCTGGTATACAGACAAACTGGACATTTTTAGGTCTCTGAGAATCCTTTTCATTTTCTCAGTTTAATAAAAAACACAGTCAATATGCCTACATAGTTATTCTCAGCTTTTATAAAGTATACCACTTGTTTCATTCCATGTGTGAAAATCGAAAACTTATTTCTCCCTTAATTCTTCCTTAGGAGTGGCATAGTTACCAGGTTACCTTGGCATATATAATTTAGTAGTATGAGGAAGTCAAACATTTATGTCAAGGCTTTTATGAAAATCATGAGCCCTTTGAAAATATGATTGGAACTATGGTCACTAGATCTAGAGAAATTCAAATACACAATTTTACCTATACCATATACTATCAAGAAGCTTAAAAATTTCATAAATCATGGCCACAGCTCTTCTAGGATCCACTGGCTAAAAAAAGTCCACTCTGGTAGTTGTATCTATACCTATACATCTATGTATATATCTGTACCTTTAATTTGATATAAATTTGTTATTATTGCATAGCTGATGTATAGTTCAGCAATAAGCTCCTGAGTATACAAAACTTACTGGGAGCTGTTTTAAGAAAAATAGAGATACCGTATTTTGCCATGTATAATGTACTCCCATGTATACTGTGCACCCACGTTTTTGGCCCAAACTTTCAGGAAGAAAATCTTTTAATTTTTTAGTTCAATTATTTATATTTAGAAACAAAACTGATTATCATATTCTAGGGTATTATTTTGCATACAGATATCATTATTGCTTTCTAGAGTTACACTTAACACGGAAGCATAAATAAAAATTAAAAACATATAGATATGGAATTAGTACTACCCATGTATAATGTGCATCCTTATTTTTCCCTCAAGATTTGGGCAAAAAAGTGCACATTATATACTGTGAAATATGGTACTTATTGCCATCCTACGTTGAATCCACCTACAACTGGATGGAATACAATATGTACAAAACAATAAATGCATGCTATAAATAAAGAAGAGTCACGCACACTTATATCCAAACATATTTTTAGATATTAAATTTCTCTTTCACTCTCAGTTATTTTCTTATTGCATTGTATGTGAAAGTTTTGGATTGTTTGCCTTTAGGATTGCAGTGGGGTTGGGATGAGTCATTAGAAGAGAGTCTGGGAAGCAAAAATAATCCCAAAAACCAGATTTTTGCAAAAAGTTTGGATTAAGTAAAGGTGCTAAAGGTGTTCTAAAAAGGTATTCCATTTGAGGAGCAGGAGGCAAATTGGAGAGATTTCCAAGGATTAGAATGGGCCAAAGTTCTGTAGACATTCAATATGCCTGGGATCCAAGCCTTGCTTCAAGGCACAATTCTGAGGAAGTTTGCTCGACCTTGTAACAAATGACTGATCACATCACCAGAGACAGACACATGTTGGGGAACCTACATGCTCTGTGGCCTGCAGGTTCTAGACTTCACACAGGAAAAAATTCAAGATTGAGTCCCAGTGAAAGCAAAAGCAAACTTTACTTAAGTAGAGAATGAAAGAGGCAAGGATGCAGGTCCCTAGAGACAGGAACAAGGGGTAAGCACAGGACTGGCTGCCACCACCTGCTAATCCCTTGTTGCAAGAGTGAAAGAGACCCCTTGTGAAAGAAGCGAAAGTACTTGTCCAAGTGGATGTGGGAAAACTCCCAAGTGAGTTGAATGCCACAATCAATCAGTTCTTGGGGTTTAGGTGTTTCTGAGGATGGGTTGTTTCTGAACTTTGTGGAACCAAATTCTTTCTCTATCTTCTCTCTTGGAGGGGCATTTTGTGCCTAGTATAGCCCATTCCTAGAAGTGTTATGGCCTTTGTCCCCCCGGTCTCCCTTCTACTTGTGGTGTCAGTTTTCATTATAATGATGGTATAATGGGTTTTGGGGTTTATCTCGGGTCAGTATTTCTCCCATTTTAGGCTAATCTGGATTTAACCAGTCCTTGTTGTTGACTTCTGTGACCACTACAGAGGTTTGCTGCCATAAACTGTTTTCCTCTGGTCATGCAGAGAGGTGAGGGCTCTGGTGAGAGGGCCCAGGAACTTACCACCTGTGATGTCTGCTCTTGCTTCCTTTTTTCAGGAGCTTTCCCCTAACTTTTTTTAAAGTATATTTTATTGATTATGCTATTACAGTTTTCCCAATCTTCCCCCTTATCCCCCTCCACCCTGCACCCCCCAATCCTCCAGCTTTCTCCCCTCCCTTAGTTCATGTCCATGGGTTGTACATAAAAGTTCTGTGAGTCCTCTGCTTCCTATACCATTTTTATCTTTCCCTGTCTATTTTATGCCTACCAATTATGTTTCTTCTTCCCTGTACCTTTTCCCCCATTCCTACTTTTTATCCTGCCTCAATCACTGCATTTAGGAAGGCAGAATCTGGAATTCTGCCATGAGGACTGGGCAGAGTTTACCCTATCCATGCCCGGCACAAAACTGGCAGGACTTTTAGGGATAAACAAAGATGAGGTAAGAGGATGGATTAAAATTGATACCATTCTTTGATGGTGCTATTAACTGTGATGAGGAACATAGAAGCAAATAAGTTTTTCTGAATGTAGAGATAATGATGAAGTAATTGTAAGTAAAATTATTTTATTTAAAATAACTTAACCAAAACCGTTATTCAGGCAGGCAGAGATGTCTAATGACAAGTGGATATATGGAGCGTAAGAGCAAAGATGACTCTGAAGATGACATTTGGGGAACCATCTTGCATCATGATTAAATACCCAAACAAATTTAATTTAGAAAAATGCTTATATAACACTAATATAAAACATTAATTTAAAAATGACACAATATAGGTCTCTAAGTGTGCAAATATCTACTCTCTATATTGCAAATTTTTAAAGGAATACTGATTATAAACCATCAATACTGATATTGTTAGTTTGATTTCTTTAAATACTTAAATTTTGTGTCATTCACAAAAGAAAATGTCAATGAAATAATTTAAATTTCCATTTATAACCTTCTCTCTACAGAGGAAAACACAGATACATATCTACATATACATGCATGCATGCACACACAGGAAATAACAGAATGAAAGTTATAAAAGTGGTTGATTCAATTATCTCTTGCTTTTTAAAAAAATATTGTGGTAATTAATGAAGCCAAGATAAAAAATAATCTGTAGTTACTAGAGTTAAAATAATGTGGGTAAAGTTGGTTTATGCCATGGGAAAAAAAAAAAAAAGATCTTGCAAGTTTCCTAAGAGAGATTTTCTTAAGAGGAAAAAAAAGTATTATTATGCCCTGTTGTATAAAATATGTAGGATAACATGTTTATTTAATCCAGATGTAAAGATTTTGATGTGGCTTCTTTAACCAAGATATTAAACATTCAGGTGCGCTACACTAAATAATGCTGCTAGGAAGTCGTGTATATATTGTAACTGCACAAAGGTGACAGTGCAATGACAAGCACAATGTCTTTTTATCTGTAAAATGTCAGTCTTTATTAAAACAACATTCAGCTGCCAATACTTTAGCATTTATCTTCCTTAATGTAAAATCAATGTTTCAATGGAAGCTAATTACACTGGGCATTAGCTAACAAAATCATCTTGTCTTTTTCAAGTAACTTGGAAATAAAAGGATCTTTGAGAATAAGTCAACTATGAGTAAATGCTCATTGGCCTGCCAACAATTTATTAAATTGTTACATGGGAAAGGTGATTTATTTGATACAACTTTAATATTCTGCTACTAAAAGGGCAGAAGCATCCTTACATTCAGTTACTATAACTGGTGAGTGGAGGATCTAGCTTTGATTATTTGGGTAAATGAGGATTTACATACTTCTTTGAGAAAAGAGAGGATAGTGTGTTCACCAAAATAGTGTGTTCCCTTGAGTTCTCTTGACTCAAGGGAAACAGGCCAAAAGAAAAGAAGACACTTTGTTGTTTTTCCCCAGATTCTTCCTTTATAAAACTCCTCCACTAACTCCCCATCACCCATCCATATATTTTGGCACATTGACACATGTGGGAAGATTATAAATATGAGAAATCACCAAATAGCAGAATACCCACTAAATTAGGAATGCACAATCTAATTTATACACAATTAAAATGACTATTTAAATAGCAATATGTCATTCTCTTATTCCTAAAATAATTGACAATGTCTATTTTTATCCAGGATGAGGGAAATTAGCCTCTGTTAGCTTCCTATTACTGCTATACAAATTAATACAAAATCAGTGGCTTAAAAATATAAATCTGTTGTTTCACAGTTCTGGAAGTCAGAAGTCCAAATCACCTCACACCATACTAAAATGCCAGCAAGGCTGCCTTCCTTTCTGGAGACTCTAGGATGGAATCTGTTTCTTTGCCTTTTCCAGCTTCCAAAGGCTGCCTGCAGACCTGGTTTTCTGCCCTCCTTCCCCTGTATTACATCTCTGACTTCCACATTTTTGTGTCTCTCTCACCACAAGTAGGAAAGATTCTGTTTTTAAGGGCTGGTATGGTTAGGGTGTTCCCACCTGGATAATCTGGGATTATCTCCCATTTTATTTCCTGAATCTTAACCACAATTGCATAACATTCTCACAGGTTCTGAGAAACACAGTGAGAATTCATTCATTCATTCATTCATTCATTCATTCATTTATATTTTTGGTGGAGGTGTCATTATTCTAATTATCACAATTATATTTCTTTAAGAGCGTTTCTGCTGCTTATAAATCCAAACCATTCAGGAAACTGCTGCATATTTCCATTCTAAAATGGATGCATGAGAAAGGGACAAAGGGCCCAGCCAAATGTAGCCCTGAGAAACCCACATACCTGCCATAACTGTTGATGGAGATAAAAATGGTTCTGGTTCTTTTCCAAATCTCAAACTATTGCTTCTCAAGGACAGAACAGAATTCACTTAGAGAACACTGCATAAACATGACTCACTCTTGGAACTGTAGCTTCTAAGGTTCCAAACTTTGTTAAAAAAGAAAGAATAGAAAGATACAGCAATAAATACTGGTATTAAAGAAAACTTATCCCTCAACAGTTGAATTAAATTTAAATCACTACTATAGGTATAAGTTATGCCTCAAAGTACTGAAGTTTTATAGAAATTTTTCAGTTATCTTTGCAATTAAAATGCTTCAATTATTAAGTAGTTAATGTGCCTCAAACTACGAAAATACCAACCTGTATAATTGCATTAGCAACACATTGCCTATAAAACAACACATTGACAGGCATGTGTGTGCCTGCCAATTTGTTTCAAATAATCTCTGAGAACCTTTATTTTTGAGAACTATACTTTTCAAAAGAATTATAACATAAACAATGCTATGAGTTTACCAAGTCAGTTCATTTTTCTAGGCATAGAGCTGAGCTGTCTGTCTGAACCACCTTGCATCTCAGTGGGTGCAAGCGTGCATCTTCAGGATTCAAGATTGGAGAGTAGATAAGACCTTTTCTCAATTATGTTTCATAAATGAAGAGTGAAACTCCATATTTTTTTCACCTTTATTCATGGTACAGATGAATGTATTTAAAATAGGCCAGTTTCAAAAGGCAGGTGGGCAAGTTAGCAAGCATTTGACTTAAATGAAGAAACAATAAAATCTCAAACTGTGAAGAGTTTGGGGACTTACTTGATATCACAGTGCAGCTTAACATATCTTGACTACTATAGAAATATTCTGATTTTTTAAGTGGTGATGAGTGTAGAAAGATGTTGAATGTTAATGGTATATATACTGACACTTGTTTCACAGTCTTTCTATTTTTTAAAGTTCTCTATTTGTGCATGGCATTGTGCTAAGCACAGATGTGCTACATTGGAAACTGACCTCTATGTAATATTATACATTTTGTAAGTACCTGAAAAATTTTCCTGATATGGTGACATTATATGAAATATATCTACATATGTAATTTCATGTTAATGGATTATTTCATTTGCTATACATATATATATGTATTATTAGCTAAGATGTTCATTGTGAGAAACAACTTCAGAAGGTACAGATTAGTTCTTTTGGTACAGTGTGTGTGTGGCACAACCACACTTCCCATTTTATAGATAGTTATAAAATAAAACATAAAGAATGAAACACCAGTCCAACAACAATGATGGAACAGAATCTATGTCCCATTTTCTGATCCTCACGCACTTTCTATTTTTCAACTTGAATAAGCTCATTTTCTGGTATACACTTGACATTTGGGAAATGAGAGAAAAATCATCTCTCCTGGGAGCAAAATGGCATTGATAAACTTGGCAGAGACCTGGCTGCCATTTGAGGAAATTTGAAAGACATTCCTGACACAAAAAATGCAGTAGTTAAAAATGGAGGAAAAAAAGGAGAACATTTCTCTACAGCATAAAAGTTTTATACTAAAAAATACAGAATCACAAGAAATATGTCACCAAAATTACTCAAAATAAAAACCAGAATTTTTTCTTTTTTTTAATTAACAAACTGATTTATCTTTAAAGGTATAATGAACTGAGATAGAAAAGGGAATGCCGCACTGAACTACAAGTAGGTCAGCTCATTTGAGGTTCTCGGCTGCATGGGCTGACAGCTGGTGGAAAATTATATATATATATATAATATATGAATGATATACAGATTCTAGTGATTTATTGGTCTTTCTGTCCCTAATGCCTGTTATATAAAAACATGGAAAAGAAAACCTATAGTTTTTCCTTTCTGTTTAGGAAAATCCTACGCTGGGGACAGAATGTAATTATGAAGTGGAGTTAGCTGCACCCAAGTGCATGAAACATGGTGCTAATTACATTTAAACACAGAGGAACTATGATTGATGAAAAAAAAGTTTTGGCACTTTCTGGATTTATAGATGTTTTATCTAAGTTACATTACATATTCACCTATCAATTAATTTTCAATATTTAAAAATTTAATATAGCTCCTTTCATAACCAAACACCCATAGACAATTTAAACACCAAAATATTGGCATTCCTCCCCTTTAAAAAGTCCTTTTTAAATTTTGCAAGTAATAAAATTCTAGAAAAGTTAAGGTGACCTGTTTTCAGACTCAAGCCCCACCATGCTTGATTCATGAGACTCATTTGTCCCATTTCAAGGACATCCAGGACAATTCATCACATGTGCCTTCCTAAGTAACCTATTATTTGCAATATTCTATTGGGAAAAGCATGCTTAATTTTAAACTCTATTTTGGAAAACTATATCCAGTAACCTTAACATATCTGAAATATTTCATCTCTAAACCTTGGCTTCTAAGTTTTTCATATTTTTCACTATGCCTGTTATCCTATTCTTGTCACTCTTCCTCCAAGAAACATTCCAGTGCACTCCTACTCAGCAACCTATCTCTTCTTCTCACATCATTATCACTCTTTTCAGAACCAGCTCATGCGAAACTACTACAATGTCCTTCCTACCTCAAACCTCTACAAATCGCCTTCTGCTCATACCACTCCACCAATGTTAGACATGATTTTACTGCTAAGACTGGTGGAAAATATGGCCCATATATTATCTAAATTGGCCAGAGGTGAGAGTGTCATACTCTCATTCATTCCTCTTTTTGCTAATCAGGGCTGTCCGACCCACTGCCCACAGGCCACATGCAGCCCAGGATGGCTGTGAATGTGGCCCAACACAAAATCGTAAATTTACTTAGCATCTAATAATGAAGTGTTTAAAAGTATAAACTTTATAGTCAGCCATACCAGATTTAAATACTAGTTTTAATGAGTATCATATCAAAGTACTTGTTTCATACCATCACAGTTTTTACAAAAATTAAATAAAATACTTATTATTGGGTTGGTCAAAAAGTTTGTTTAGTTTTTTTCTGTATCATGGCTCTAGTAGTGCTTAGTTGTCTTTAACTTCATTTGAAACAATTTTGTTAGATTGTGTTGTGACAGCTTTCATATCAGTATGCATTCAAAAAACCTTATTAAAATTGGTGAATTTTTGTGCAGCCATTTTAATATTGAAGATGGAAGAAAATATGCAACATTTTCTTGGTATATTGACATTTTGGCCAAATAATTCTTCACTGTGGGACTGTCTTATGTATGCATTGGAAGATGTTTAGCAGCAGCCCTGGCCTCTACTGTCTAGAAGTCAAAATATCCAAATAAATAAAGTTATTGGTGAAAATGAAAAATGTGTCTTACTTTACAGAAAAAAACTAAATGGAGTTTTGGCCAACCCAGCATACTGGGCGGCATACAGAAAATGCTTTTATATGTTATTTTTGATAATAAAACATGTTGTTATTATTAATGTTAATTTTAAATCAAACACGATATTCTATTTAATTTTTTCTTAGATGGTCTTGGAATCTATCTTTTAGTTCAGACCCTTATAAATTTCTTGCTTGTATTGCTGAAATATCTTAATAAGATCCTTACTTTTTAAGTTCAGTGCTCAAAAATCCCATGAAAGTATTAGTCATAGCAATTACTTCTCTATTTAAATGCACTCATGGTTTTTGCATTTCTTACTGAATTCTTTTAAACTGAGTAATACATTCAAAGTTTCTTTTTTCCCCTGCCTCTCCAGGTTTACTTCTCATCACTGTTGCTATACATTCTTTGCTACAACCATACTCAATTACTTTTAATACCCTCGATGGATCATGTTCACTGATATGTTTGGGCCTTTGGGCTGAAGTATTTTCTATCCTACCTCAAGTTTATCTTGGTTTGCATGGCACATTGTTTTCTCTCAAAATTCAGACCAAGCATCCACTTAATTGTTTTCTAATCTTTAAATCTGTTTTTTAATCTCTTTTCTGTGCTTCCATAGTATTCTGAGTATTTCTCTATTGTAGCACATGATACTCTATAAGTTAAGCATCAATTCACTTGTCAAAATTGCAGGAATATTACTATCTTTGTTTTCATACTCAACCCAGTGTCTGTCACATCATAAGACAGTAAGAGTTATGACAGAATATGAGTAAAGTAGTATGGAATCCAAGCATCATCAAATTTAATCTAAGATCTCAAAGACAAAAATTATATAGACTTTCTTGTATTCTTTATGGCATATAAGTCAATAATAATTGAGTATTTGCAACTTTTCTTTGCTATTTTTAAATCATTTGTTATTTTTTATCTTTTCCAGAGTAATGAGGTCTATCAGGATTCAACACTGCCATAGCCCTGTGATGACATCACAGGCTCAGGAAGAGGATTCAAGGGAAAATGTTAGTCCATTGCTCTCAAGACTGCTGTAACTTCTAGTGTCTTTACTACCACTGATTCTCCCAACTACAAACAGCACCACAGTGGACAGAACTGAAGCAGTGTTACCAAAAGGAATAGTCACCACTTCGGAAAGTAAGGAAATTGATCATTAAGAATATTAGCACATTTAAATACCACATAAATGTTATTGGGTTCTCTAAAAAAGCGTATTCTGATATCCTATCTTGTTGATATATGTTATCTTTTTAATTGTTCAAGTACAGTTTTCTGCCTTTTACCCCCATCCCAGCCCACCCCCAGCCCTCCCCACCTCCCTCCCATTTCCACACCCCCTTGTTACTGTCCATGTGTCCTCCATAATTGTTCCTGCAAACTCTTCCCCTTTTCCCCTGAATTTCCCTCGTCTTTCCCCTCTGATCACTGTTAGCCTATTCTCAATTTCAGTGTCTTTGGTTATATTTTGCTTGTTTGTTTGTTTTGTTGATTAGGTTCCTGTTAATATTGAGATCATATGGTATTTGTCTTTCACTGCCTGGCTTATTTCACTTAGCATAATTCTTTCCTGTTCCATCCATGCTGTAGCAGAGGGTAGGAGCTCCTTCTTTCTTTCTGCTGCATAGAATTCCATTGTGTAAATGTACCATAGTTTTTTGATCCATTCATTTACTGATGGGCACCTAGGTTGCTTCCAACACTTGGCTATTGTAAATTGTGCTGCTATGAACATTGGGGTGCATAGGTTCTTTTGGACTGGTGTTTCAGGGTTCTTAGGATATAATCCTGGCAGTGGAATTGCTGGGTCAAAAAGCAGATACATTTTTAGTTTTCTGAGGAAATTCCATACTGTTTCCCATAGTGGCTGCACCAGTCTGCAATCCCACCAACAGTGCACTAGGGTTCCCTTTTCTCCACAACCTCTCCAGCTCTCGTTGTTTGTTGCTTTGTTTACGATGGCCATTCTGACCAGTGTGAGGTGGTATCTCATTGTGGTTTTAATTTGCATCCCTCTGATGGCTAATGAGCATCTTTTCATATGTCTCTGGACCCTCTGTATGTCCTCCTTGGAGAAGTGTCTGTTGAAGTCCTTTGCCCATTTTTTAATTGGATTGCTTGTCTTCTTAGAGTGGAGTTGTGTAAGTTCTTTATATATTTTGGAAATTAAACCCTTGTCTGAGGTATCATTGGCAAATATGTTTTCCCATGCAATTGGTTCTCTTTTTATTTTAATACTGTTTTCTTTAGCCATGCAGAAGCTTTTTATTTGATGAGATCCCATTTGTTTATTCTTTCCTTTATGTCCCTTGTTCTAGGGGACATATCAGTGAAAATACTGCTGTGTGAAATATTTGAGATTTTCCTGCCTATGTTCTCCTCTAGGACTTTAATGGTGTCACAACTTATATCTAAGTCTTTTATCTGCCTTGAATTTATTTTTGTGTATGGTATAAGTTGGTGTTCAAGTTTCATTTTTTTGCATGTAGCTGTCAAGATCTCCCAACACCATTCGTTGAAGAGGCTATTTTTACTCCATTTTATACTGCTGCCCCCTTTGTCAAAAATTAATTGACCATAGAGACTTGGGTTTATTTCTGGGCTCTCTGTGCTGTTCCATTGGTCTATCTGTCTGTTTTTATGCCAGTACCAGGCTGTTTTGATTACAGTGGCCTTGCAATTTTAAGTGATGTCTCCAAACCCTAAAATGTAAGCTCAGAGATCTTTATCAAGCAAGAAATTTAAAAAAATATGGAGGGAAATATACAAATTTTTATATGTAAAAGTTCAAAAGTATCTACTTTTAGATGTGCTGTTGTAATAAAATGATAAAGGAAGTCTTTTAAGCAGAAGGAAAATGATACCAAATAGACATATGGAGCTATGCAATGGTATGAAGAACATCACAAATGGTAACTCTGAGTAAATATATAGACTTTCCCCTAAATATACAAATTTATTTAAAAGATAATAAGTTTTAAGGGAAAAAAAAGACAACACAGTGTATGACTTATTACATATGCAGAAGTTTAATAGATGAGTATAATAGCATAGCAGCAGGAAGAAATATATTTTCTAGGATTCTTGTACTGTGCATGAAGTATATCATATAAAGGCAAATTGTGATAAGTTGAATATATATGATAAACCTGAAATCAACCACTTTTATATCAAAAAGTTAGATATATACACTAATAAGTCAAAAGAGAATGAAAATGAAAACATAAAAATTAGACAATTTATATGGGAAAAAGTCAAAAATAGAGGGAAAGGGAAACAAAGTCAAATGGGGAAAATTATAACCAAATAGCAAGAACACAAATTTAAGTCCAACTATTTAAATAATGACATTAAATATAAAGGTTTGAAATACCTATTTAAAAGGTAAGGACTCTATAAACAATATAAAATCAAGACTAATTCTATGCTCTTTACAAGAAACCCATATTAAACATTAAGTTACAAATAGACTTAAAATGAAATATGGAAGAGGGTTTACCATGCTAACATTAATTTCAGAGCTAAGGTGTCTATACTAATATCATACAAAATAGATTTCAAAGCAAATAATATTACCAAGGATAAAGAAGGTATTTGCATATTGATATTGGTAACAATTCATAGGTGTGGATATATGAATCAAAAATTATCATGTACTTAAGAATGGAACTTAAATAAAACAGAGCTGATATGCAAAGAAAATATATACTTTCAAGTATACTCAGAGAGTTCAAAAAATTTCAGTGACAGAACAATTTGAAAAAACTCAGTAAATAACACTCCAACAAACTAGCCATTAGGGAAATGAAAATATGAGCCACAATTAAATGCCACTACATGTCTATTAGAATGGCTAAAAGAATAAAATACTGACAATACTGACCTGTCCTCATGAAGTTATGGAGCAAGTGAGTTTCTCATATATTACTAGTGTAAATGTAAATTTGTACAGCCACACTGGAAATTAGTTTGGCATTTTCTTACATAGTATACACTCACTATACAACCTAGCGATTGTGGATATTACCCCTAGAAAAATGAAAGCATATGATCAAATGAAAAAAAGAAACTACTCTATAAGAATGTTTATAGCAGCTTCATTTTAATAGGGAAAAAAACTGAAAAATGCAAATGGATAAAATTGTGGTACACATACAGTAGAAAAGTATTCAGCAGTAAAAGAGAAAGAACTATTTATACATGCAAAAGCTTGGCTGCATCTCAACAGCAATATGCTAAGTGAAAATAGTTAATATCAATAGATTATATACTATATTATTCCATTTATATAACATTATTTTTTAATTAAAACTACAGTGATGGGCAGATTAATGTTTAAGAGTTAGGGTTGCAGAGAGGGTTACACTATAGTGGGATAGTATAAGCATCCCTTCGATAACAGAATGATAATGGATCTTGATTGTAGTGGTGTTACCTGTGATATGGTTTCATTGCACTGTATAATAAACTTTCTTAAAAGATAAATGCTTTTAAAAACTGTCAAAATCTGAATAACATATGGATAGCAATGTACCGAAGTCTAATTCCTGGTTATGATAAATATATTAGGATTATATAAGTTGTTCCCATTCAGAAAGTTTGGCTAAGGGGTTATGTGATCCCTGTGTATTATTTTTCAGCTTCTCGTAAGTCTCAAATTATTTAAAAATATTAACTGGTCTGGAGATCTCTACCTAAAATTTCTTTCACAGTAGGGGTTCATTTATTTATAATATAGCACAATGATGATATTTTAAATCAGAAGCTCTATTGTTGACATTTTCTTTTTAAATATTTTGCAAGTCACCCTTCCAAACATAAGGCAAGGCATAAAATCACACACACACACCTATTTAACAAAAGCCTGTTTTAGCATATTGCATTATTTATTTTTCTTCTGCACAAGTACTTTTAGATTTCAGTGAGTTGTTACTACAAACACATTTTCATCATTCATGGTTAAGTGTGAACATTTCTGACATTTCTACTCTTTTAAAGTCATATTGATTTAAACTCTGAGACACATAACCATAGGATTGTATGACATCTCTAGAGTTTAAGACTTATCATTCTTTATTTACTCTGATTCACTGCAGTTCAGTAGATTTCCTTGCTGGCAGTCTGGTTTAAGATGTCTGTGGCAGTAATTGATTTCAGAATCAAATGCCAGATTTATATTGATTATTACCATGAAACCACACATGACCATAGTGACTCCTACAACATGTTGGTTAATTTGTATGGCATGTCATGCTAACCCAGAATAATGAAAAGTGACAGCCTGTCTGGCTCAGAGTGATTGTTTTCTCTCCCAATAAAGTGAAAAATAACAGTTGTCAACACCGTAGCAAATTAGGTAATATGGCAGGACCAAGGAGTTTGGATTAAACCATGGCTATAGGTCAAAATTAGAAATGGCTGAGAGAATGATGGATCATATATTATGACTTGCTAAACTAAATTGTAGCTAAAATTTTATTAGCACATAACTGTATTATTAATTTAAAAGAATTCACATGCTTATTTATATTTTTAGTGTTGTTTCATGAACATATCCAGTGTTTCTCAGGTGGTTGAAATGATGATGATCAAACTAGGTATTTGCATTTATGTTCAATAAGGATAACATAATAATCTTTAAGTGTAGGAATGATCATTTTTGAATAATGATGAGTCACATTTAGCATAAAGTAAACCAATGACCAATACCCAAACAAACTCATATTGTAGTTTAGATATTAATTATAGTATAAATTAAACATTTCAAATGCTTGGAATTCTAGCCCTTGAGACATACTACATAACTGAGCTCAGGCATAATTTCTTCTGCGTTGGGCTTCCTTATGTTTTCAAACAGATATACGAGTCTTGAGTCTGCTCCCATGCCACTCTTTTAACATATGTTATATTGTTTTAAAACTGTTTGTCTATTTCCCATGATTATTTGAGTTTCTCTTGAGGAAATGGATTTTGTGTTGATATGTTAAACATTCACAGCATTTAACATAATTACTGGGACAAAGCAAGCACTGAAGTTATTTTTTCCTCTGAAATAAATAAATATACAATTAGAACCTGCCAATTGGGAGGAAAGAGCAAATATTTCTGAAGGGACTGGAAAACGTCATATGAAAATTATCATTCTATGAGTAACTGAGGGCTGCTAAAAGATGTACACTGAAGGTATTTTCTAATTAGTACATGTAGTCAGGTTAGTCAAACTAATTGTATATGTTGATATAATCCATCATTTTTGGAAATGATTATGTCCAGAAATAAAGAAAATAAAACAAACCAATCAAAATATGGAAAATATATTACTTAAATATAAAGTCAGAAATACCTCTTATCTCAGGTGTAAAATGCTTCAAAAAATGTCTTTTGTCCTAGTAATGAGAATGAACAAGCTAAATAGATAATCTACAAAATCACAGGTTTTAAACCCAACAATCTTTGGTCACAAGATAATCATGGCAACTGAATTCCAAAGGTTGATAAACCCATTCAAGAGGACTAGGCACACAAACTGATTTATATGTATCAGAACATGGGAAGGAAATAGGTTCACCATGGAAGGTGGGAAGACAAAAACAGCTCATTTTTTTTTAAATCTTAAAGTAAATTAGTATGCACTTTTAGGATCATTGGAAGTACCGAATACAAAGTTAATGCGTACCTTCTCATCATTTCTTTCCAGGCCTTCAAGAAGTACTCATGAGAAACAATGGTTGTAGGGCTGGAGACGTGATAGGCACCTGTCCCCCATGATCCAAGTATTCAGGCCCTGCCAATAGTTAAAGAGGAACAGGGAAATCTGAAGATTCCCTAGAAGCACTTTAAACCCTACATTAGTATAAGGTGCTGGTGAATACTGGGCAGAAAAGTCATCAATGCACTGACATTTCTCTTCTACAAAGAAAAGGGCAGCTACTGGTGGCACAAGGGTGGGAAAGCAGCCTGGATCTCTGAACCTGCACTGATAGCAGGCAGATGTAGCCTGCCACTGTGGGAGCGGCCGGAAATATGCCAGCTGTAGACATTATAAAAAATAGGGGAGCAGAGGTTATTTGCCACTGTGGGCAGACAGGAATGATGAATGGGTCCTATCCCTGAAGTACAAGTGCACAGGGCCTGAGACTGAGAAGGAAGCAGGAGAATCTTGATGAGATAACAAGCAATTATAGTACATTTGAAGAGGAAGGACAACAATGCAGGGTGAGTCATGTTTGTGATGTAGGTATGCTGAAGTCTGCAGAGCAAGAATATTGATATAAACTCTTTGGCAGTTTGGTGCTCACATTAAGCATAAGGCAGTGGCCATCTATCCCTTTAGAAATTTGAGGCTTATGTGGCACTAAAGGTAATTATAGAAACAAGATTACCCATACTTAGCTCGACTATAGTATAGATTGACTTGAACCCCACAGTAATTGTCTGACAAAAAACAAATATGTCCATTTCAGGGTAGGACATACATATGAGGTCTGTCCAGAAGGTTAGGGTTAGGGTTTTTCATATTTGCCATAGAATATGAGAAAGAGGCATTTATTTAAGAAGACACAAGATATAAGAAACATTCTACATAGGATAATGATGCCTCATTCCCCTTTAAAGTAGGCACCTTAGTACCTTACACAGTTCTCCCAGTCACCATCAGCTGCCTTGTTGTATTTTCCTGAATCTCATTGATGGTCTGAAATCTCTTCCCTTCCATAGGTGATTTTAATTTTGAGAAAAGCCAGAAGTCACAGGGCACCAAATCTGGGCTGTAGGGGGGCTGAGTAACCTACACTTTTTGATGTTTCACTAAAAAACTGCATGCGCTATGATGCATGACTGGGCACATTGTATTAATGAAGCTGTAAATCACCAGTTTCTCATAGCTGTGGGCTTCTGAATCATTCCAAGAGTTTCTGTGGGAGAATGTTCAAGACTAACGCAAAATTTGATGCAGATTCATTGCTCTACTCAGTAATTTTGAATGCAATGGCCACACAGCACACATGCTCACTCAACAGCGTCTACTGCCCCCACTGACTAGTACAGTGAAGTTGTCATTGTTCACACATGTGCATTTCAGCCCACTCTCCTTGGCTGCCAGGTTGCATCCATGTCTCACAAACTATTCTTTTATATTAACTATGGCTGGACTTTTTCTGGACAGACATCATATAGGTTGTTTAGGTCAGAATCTATTATTCTTTTATACACAATAATTGGTATTCAATAAAAGAAAAATAAAAGAGACTTCCAGTTATAGCTCCAACACAAAGATCTTGAAAGTTGTCACTCTTGACTTTAATCAAGAAAAAATCTAAATAAACTGAAACTGAAGTTCCTTTTTGTCACCCATCAATCCTGAGCTCCCCAAACTGTAAGAGATGGGTGCATAGAGTCTCAACCAATATCTGTTTACTTGAAGCTAAAGATGCTGGACCTAGTAACTGGTAGTAACACTTAGGTGGTAATATTGAGCAATTGTCCTAGGCTAAAATTGGAATTTCTTGAGAGAGAGATTTATGGTGGTTTTAGGATCAAGGGAGTCTGCTCATATTCATGGATTTCATACCTCCAGGAACCCCAATAGATTCTCATGGTGAAAATTCAAGAAATATTTCATTTTGGTTCTGGCAAAAGAAGGGGAATAATGATACCTGTGAAATATCCCTAAGTGCCTTCTTCATAACAAAAACCTATGGAAAAAGAGCCCATTCCACTTGGGAAAATGATATTTCTCCCAGTCCCGTTCAATGTAGCCCCAGAGATGAGGAACTAAAGAATACTTGTGAAGGTCATAGCGTAGAGATAAAATCCCATTAAAATAATGAGATTTAATGAAAATATCATGGAATGATTCCCTGACCCCACATCTTACCACCAAACCAATATAACAACTGTGGTTTACAAATGAAAGAACCATAAAACTCAGACCCACTTGAAGGAGAAGGTTATAGAAGAAAGTCCAAAGTTAAAAGGGGAGACAAATCCAATAAATTAGAGGAAAATGTAGCCAGTGGCACTTACAGCTAAATCAAACATTACAAAACAAATCTACTCCTAAACAGAATTACAAAAAACCTCATACTAAAGGCCTTTTTATCTCAGTTTTTCCTACTGAGTAAATATGTCCAGCTTCCAACAAAAGAAATGTAAGCCTTCTAAAAGGCAACAGGAAGCAAAATAAAACCAGACTATGATATGACTCACATGTAATAATTATTATAAAACTAATATTAACAATTATGAATCTGTTAAAATCTCTAATGGAAAAATATACACCATACAAAAATATATAGAATATTTAAAGCCAGAAATAGGAACTGTAAAACAAAAAAATCCAAAATACTGTTATAAATAAATAAATATTTAAAAATATTGTAACAGAAGTGAGGAATGTATTTCTCTCTTTCTCTCTCTCCCTTAAAACTATGGTACATTTATGTGATAGAATACAACATGGCCATGTAAAAGAAGAAAATTTTACCCCTTGCAACAGCATGGGTGGACCTGGAGAACATTATTCTAAGTGAAATAAGCCTGTCAGAGAAAGAAAAATACTGTATGATTTCACTCATATGTGGAGTCTAATGAGCAAACCAAACTAAGAAGCAAAAAAGAGACAGACTTATAGATAGAGAGTAGGCTGACAGCTCTGGGTGGGGGTTGTAGGAGATGGAGGGACTGAGCATAAAATTTTAAAAAAGAGAGAGAAAGTAGTCATGGACATGGACAACAGTGTGGTGACTCTGGTGGGTACTGGGATGGGTGAAGGTGGTAGAAGGTATGGGGGGATAAATGTAACTGGAAAAATACAGTAAAACAAAAAAAGGAATGACTTTCTCGAGTTGTAAATAAACTGGACATGGACAAGAAAAGAATCAGTCAGTTTAAAGATAGGCTAATAGAAACTTCCCAAACTAAAATTTAAAGAGGAAAAATGAAAGAAAACAACAGAACAAAATACCCAAAATGGAGGGACAATTTCAAAAGCATAGCATAAACAGAACTGGATTTCCAGAAAAGAGATTATGGAGAAGAAGAAACACTAGAAGTAACAAAGTTTAAGAGTTTTAAAAAATTAATGACAGACAACAAATTACAGATACAAAGCTCAAAAAACACCAAGCAGAATAAGTACCAAAAACAGATGCCATAGGCATATCACAACCAAATTGAAAGAAGCTACAGAGGCAAAAGACCACCCTACCTATACAGGGTAAAGGATAAGAGTCACAGTAGCCTTTATGTCAAGAACCATGCAGGCAAGAAAAGAGTAGAGTGAAATATTTGAAGTGTTAAAAGAAAAAAATCAATTGAAAACTCTATATCCAGAAAAATTTTTTTCAGTAACAAAGCTTACATAAAGCCTTTCTTAGTTGTAAAAAATGGAATATTTAAGACTAGCCTAGTTGCTCAGAAAAGATATCTTCTTAAAAAATTTTCCATGGAGAAGGAAAATTATATAGAGCACAAATTTGGATTACATAAAGAAAAAAAGAGCATTGAGGATTGAATAAATTAGGAGAAAATTTTTCTCTTTTCCTTAAGTTATCAAAAATATATATTTTAGGTAATAATAAAAATATACGGGGTATTGTTTGCATGTGAATAAATGAAATGAATGACAGCAATGTCATAGAGACAGGAGGGTGAAATTAAGAATACTATGTTACAGAACACTTGGACTACTTATAAAGTAGTAATGTGTACTTTTAAGCTAGACTTAGAGTATTTAATAATACATATTGCAAAATCTAGGGAAACAGCTAAAAGCAATAAAATAAATATATAAATGTTATACTCAAAGAAGAGTTAATGAAATTCTAAAATACTCAAAAACAAAGAAAGCTCTCTCCTCATAAAAAGTGTAGAAATAAAACCAGGAGCAAATCAACAGAGAAAGCAGTTACAAACATAGTAGACATTAATTCCACTGCAACAATTATCACTTTAAATGTGAGTGATTTAGATACATAGACAAAATACAGAGGTTGCTAGAGAGGACAAAAATCAAGACCTTAATATATCTCTGTTCTAGAGAAACTCACTCCAGTTATAAATGCAAACTGGTGCTGCCACTTTGGAAAAACAGTATTGAATTTCTTCAGAAAACTAAAAATGGAACTGCCTTTTGACCTGCCAATACCCTTGCTGTGATTATATACTAAGGATCCTGAAACACCAGTTCAAAAGAACTTATGCACCCCAATGTTCATAGTAACACACTTCAAAATACCCAAGTGCTGGAAGCAATGTAAGTGCCCATCAGTAAATGAGTGGATCAAAAAACTATGATACATTTACACAATGGAATACTACACAACAGAAAGAAAGAAGGAGCTCCTACCCTTTGAGACAGCATGGATGGATCTAGAGAGCATTATGCGGTGAAAGAAAAATACCATATGATCTCACCTATAAGTGGAACCTAATCAACAAAATGAACAATCAAGCAAAATATAACCAGAAACACTAAATTAAAGAACTGACAGTAACCAGAGGGGAGGTGGGAGGGGATAATGGGGGGAAAGGAGGTAAGGGTTTGCAGGAGCAACTATAAAAGGACACATGGACAAAACCAAGGGGGTGTGGGATCAAAGGAGGGAGGTGGGGATGGCTGGGGTTTGGGGGAGTAGTGGGGGAGAAATGCAGACAACTGTACTTAAACAACAATAAAAAAAGAGACTCATAAAAAGTAAAAGGATGGAGCAAAGTGTGTAATACTAACACTAATCAAAGAAAAGCTGAAGTAGCTATGTTAATTTCAGACAAATCTGATTTCAGAACAAAACAATTATGGGTTTAACAAGAGAATTACACAATAATGAAGGGGTCAGTCCTCCAAGAAAGCACAACAATCCCCTATGGGTTGCATCTAACAACAGAACTTGATAATTCATGAGCTAAAGCTGATAAAACCAAGGAGAAAAAGACACATCAGCTATTATAGTTTGAAATTTAACACTCCAATTTTAATAACTGATAAATCAAGCAGTCAGAAATTTGTTTAGGGTATAGCTGACTTGAATAGCACTATCAGTCAAATCAATGTAATAGATTTTCATAGAATATTGCAAAAAACTGTAGAATACACATGCATCTAAAGTTAATATAGAATTTTAATAAGATAGACCATACTGGGTGAGACAAAAATACGTTCATAATTGTATGAAAAATAATGCAATAAATAGAAATAAGAATAAAAAGTTTTCACATATAATTGTAAACCTACTTTTGCCCCACACTGTATTTTGGGGCCATAATATACCTTAGTAAAGTAAAAGAATGGAAAGCTTACAAAGCCTTTTCTCTGGTCACAATTGAATTAAGAATACATGGCTGAACACTTCAGTCTCAATCCATGCTGAGATACCTCAGCCTATACCAGTGCACAGATTCTGGTGCATTATCAGTTTAATTAATCCACCTTTAAGAACCTTTGTAGAGTTCTGGACAAGATGGAGGCATAGGTAGAAACCCTTCATTTCTTCGTACAACCAAAAGGAGGATAACAACGAATCTAAAATCAATAAACAACCAGAAGTGCCAGAAAATCAAATTTCATGGAACTCAAACAACCAAGAAATTAGAAGAAACAGTCAGCCAGAACAACGAGACCAGTAAGAACCTGTGGCGAAGCAGGGACTGTGTGGCAGGGCTAGCTGAAGGGGAAACTGAGACTCAGAGCTGACTGTGGATGACAGCCGTTGCCGCGGTGGGGGAGACTCCCTGTCCTCACACTAGAGTTCGTTGAAAAATGAGCTAGAGCCCAGCAGGTGAGCTGCATTGTTCCCTCTCTGGTCCCTCCCCCACAGGCTCACAGTGCAGCAAAGAGGGTTGTCCTGCCCACGTGAATGCCTAAGGCCCTGCCCCCTTACAACTTAACAGGTGCACTGAGACAAAGAAATATGGCCCAAATGAAAGAACAGAGTAAAACTCCAGAAAGAGGGCTAAGTGATGAGGAGATAGCCACCCTATCTGATGGAGAGTTTAAAGCCTTGGTAATCAAAATGCTCACAGAACTGATTGAGCTTGGTTGAAAACGGAAAGAACAAATGAAAACTACCAAAAATGAAAAAAAAAGAAAAATATTCAGGGAACCAACAGTAACAGGAAGGAAACTAGGACTCAAAGCAATTATTTGGAACAAAAGGAAGAAACAAACATCCAACCAGAATAGAATGAAGAGACAAGAATTCAAACAAATGAGGAGAGGCTTAGGAACCTCTGGGACAACCTGAAACATTCCAGTATTCGAATTGTAGGGGTGCCAGAAGGAGAAGAACAACAGTAAGAAATTGAAAACTTATTTGAACAAACAATGAAGGAAAACTTTCCCGACCTGGAGAAGGAAATAGACTTCCAAAAAGTCCAGGAAGCCCAGAGAGTCCCAAAGAAGTTGGATCCAAAAAGGAACCCACCAAGGCACATCATCATTAAGTTACCCAAGATTAAGGATAAAGAGAAAATCTTAAAAGCAGCAAGAGGAAAGGAGAGAGTTACCTACAAAGGAGTTCCCATTAGGCTATCAGCTGATTTTCAAAAGAAACCTTACAGACAAGAAGGGACTAGAAAGAAGTATTTGAAGTCATAAAAGGTAAGGACCTACATCTGAGATTACTCTATCTAGCAAAGCTATCATTTAAAAATGGAAGGGCATATAAAATGCTTCCCAGATAAGGACAAGTTAAAGGAGTTCCTCATTACCAAACCCTTATTATATGAAATGTTAAAGGGACTTACCTAAGAAATAGAAGAAGATCAAGCCCTGGCTGGTGTAGCTCAGTGGATTGAGCGGGGGCCTGCAAACCAAAGGGTTGCTGGTTTGATTCTCAGTCAGGGCACATGCCCAGGTTGTGGGCCTGGTCCCCAGTAGGGGATATGTGAGAGACACAACCACACATTGATGTTTCTCTCCCTCTCGCCTTTCCTTCCCTTCTCTATAAAAATAAAAAAAAGTTTTTAAAAAAGTCTCTTAAAAAAAAAGATCAAAAACTATGAACAGTAGAATGACAACAAACTCATGAATATCAACAATCTAAAACAACAAAAACAAAAACTAAGCAAACAACTAGAACAGGAACAGGATCAGAGAAATAGAGATCACATGGAGGGTTATCAGTGGAGAATGGGAGAGGACAAATGGGGCGGAAGGTACAGGGAATTAGAAGCATAATTGGTAGGGATAAAATAGACTGGGAGAGGTAAAAAATGGTATAGGAAACAGAGAATTCAAAGTATTTACAGGTACAACCCATGGCCATGACCTAATGGGGGATGGTGGTGGCTTTGGGGGTGTAGGGTTGAGGGGGGATAAAGGGGGAAAAATTGGGACAATCATAATAGCATAATAAATAAAAAAGAATACATGGATGAAAAATGTCAAATATTGGAAATTATATTTCTAATAACATGCTTTTTAAAATCCTCATCTGAGGATATATTTATTGATTTTTTTAGAGAGAAGAAGGGAGATGGGGAGAGAAAGAGAGAGAAACAAGATCAGTTGCCTTTGGTACTTGACCCAAACAGGGATTGGACTCTCAGTTTAGGTAGGTGCCCGGACTGAGGATGGATCCTGCAACTTTTTGGTGTCTGGGACAATGCTCCAACCAATGGATCCATGCAGCCAAGGAGATGAATGGTTTAAAGAAGAAATATTAAGAAATCTAAAAATATTTGGTATGTTCAAATGAATACACAGCTTGTAAAATATGAGGGGTGCAGGGAACACAGTGCTTAGAGGGAAATTTATAACACTGAATGAATATATTAAAAAACAAAAATATCTAAAATCAATAATCAAGACTATATTTTAGGAAACTGGAGAAAGAACAGAAAAGTAATTCTTTTTTTTTTTAAGATTTTATTTATCTTCAGAGGGGAAGGGAAGGAGAGAGGGAGAGAAATATCAATGTATGGTTGCTTCCTGTGCATTCCCTGCTGGGAACAGTCCTGCAACCCAGGCATGTGCCCTGACTGGGAATCGAACCATGATCTCTTGGTTCACAGGCCCGCGCTTAATCCACTAAACTACACCAGCCAGGGCAGCAAAGTAATTCTAAGCAAGTAGATTAAAAGAAATAAATAGGGAGCATAAATTAATAAAATGTAGGAAACATAAGTATAATAAAATCACAAGTTGTCTCTTTGAAAAGATCAATTAAATTAATAAATTAGGCTATTTTAGAGAAAAATACAGGAGACAAAATCATTATAAATGCTGATTAATAAAGGGTTTCAGTTAAGAAACAAAACAGGGATTATTAATAGTGTTCCCATAGTCATTAAAAGGATAATAAAAACTTACTATTATGTACAACTTTAAGTCCATAAACTTGATATTATGCCAACTCTATTCTTTGAATGACACAAACTACTAACATTTAAATTAGGAGAAATAAATGCTCAAAATGTGTCTTATCAAATAAAGTCAATTTTTATTTTAATTGGATTTATTAGGGTGACATTGGTTTGAAAACCATATAGGATTCAAGTGTACAACTCAATAAAATAGCATGTGCACACTGGTAATAACCTTAAAAAATGAAGCCGTAATTCTCTTTCAGAATACAGAAGGAGAGATAACAGTTCCAACTTTCAAACTCATTATATGAGTTTAGCATTACTCAAATCCCAAAACCTGATAAAAACATGGCAGGAAGGAAAACTACAGGCCAATATCTCTCATAAACATGTGCAAAAATCCTCACAAAGTAGTAGCACATCAAACCCAACAATGTATGAAAAATTATACATCTCAATCAAGTGGGATTTATTCCAGGTATCTAAGGATGGTTGAGTATTTGAAAATTAATATAATTCAGCACATTCCCAAGCTAAGGAAGAAAATTATTTGATCAAATGACTTAAGGCAGAAAAAGCATTTGACAAAATTCAATACATATTCATCATAAGAAACTCTCAGCAAACTAGGAATAAAGAATTTCCCCACCTTGATAAAGAACATCAACAGGAACTTAGAGCTAACAGTATGGTAAGAAACTATACACTTTTCTTCAAAATCAGGAAAGAATCAAGGAAATAATCTCTTTACTTTTGACATCACACTAGATGTTCTAGTTGTGCAATAAAACAAGAAAAATATGTAGCATATACCAATTGGAAGTGAAGAAATAACACTGTCTTTAGTTGCAAATTCCATGATCGCTTATGTAGAAAATTATAATGATACTATGGTGCTGGCGAAAGAGTAGACGCACAAGTCAATGGAAATGAATGGAGACATCAGAAAGAGACCCACACAATTATAGTCAACAGTATTTGACAATGGATCAAAGACAATCCAGTGTAGAAATAATAGACTTTTCATTTTTAAATAAATGGTGCTGGAACAAGGATGTCCATGTGCAAAAGGAAAAAAGGAAAAAAAAAACCCACAAATATACAAAAAAGAAAAAATGACCTAGATAATGAACTTTCATAAAAATGAACTCAACATTGATCATAGACCTATATATACAACATAAAACAATTTCCAGAGCAAAACATAGGAAGCAATCTATGTGAACTTGAGTTTATTATTGATTTATTTATTTTTAGAGAGAAGGGAAAGGAGGGAGAAAGAGAGGGAGAGAAATAGCAGTGTGTGGTTGTCTCTCATGCACCCCCTACTGGGTACCTGGCCCACAACCCAGGCATGTGCCCTGACTGGGAATTGAACCAGTGACCCTTTGGTTTGCAGGCTGGCACTCAATCCACTGAGCCACACAAGCCAGCACTGAACTTGACTTTAATAATAATTTGTTGATATAATACAAAACCACGATCCACCAAAAAAAAAAAAGATAATTTGAGCTTGAATAAAATTAAAAACTTCCATCATGCAACAGACAGCATAAAAGCATCAAAAAATAAATCACTTATGTGGAAAATCATTTGTAAAATATATAAAAACATACAAAGAACTCTTAAACCTTAGCATTATACATATATATTTATATTTATATTTTATATATAAACAATCCAATTAAAATATGGACAAAGTATAGGAACAGACACTTCACCAAGGAATGTATTTTTTGTGTATGTATACACACATACAAACTCACACAAAGTACATGCAAGTAAGCATATGAAAAGATGCTCAACATGGTATGCTATTAGGAAATTTCAAATTAAGAGAACCATGAGATACTAATACACACCTATTAGAATGGCTAATATACAAAACATTGACAAGGCCAGTAGCTGACATGGATGAGAAACAACAGAAATGATCAATTATTGCCTCTGAGAATATAAATGGTACAGGACTTTAGAAGACAGTTTGGCAGTTTTAATAACTAGGTATAGGCTTACTATATAGTAAAACAATGTCACTTCTATGTATTTACCCAACTTATGAAAGTTATGTCCATACAATAATCCACAAACAAATATTTATAGCATCTTTGCAATAACAAAAATGCTGGAATCAACTAAAAATACCTTAAATATGGTTGAATGGATAAACTAACATTAGCATATCTATTCAATATAATACTATTGAGCAATAAAAAGGAATGTGCTCTAAAGCCATGCAAAGACAATGAATCTTAAATGCATACTGAGGAGCAAAAATAAGCCAGTCCAAAAAAGAAGAGACAAATAACCCTACCTACTTTATTATCCCAATTATGATAGCATTCTGAGAAAGGCACAGCCATAGAGGCTAATTGGCTCAGTGATTCCTAGGTATTTTGAAGTGGGAGGTATAGGGTTGAATATGTAAAATATGGGAAAACTTTGAGGGTGGTGAAACTATTCTGCATAATACTGTAATGGTAGATACATTACACTATGAAGTTGTCAAATCCCATAGAATTTACAACACAAAGAATAAACTTTATGTGTGCAAACTTTACAAAAAAAATCATTAAGGCTGTTGGAACAATCCCATGAAGGCACATGAATTATTACAAAATAATTTAACTATATTACAAATGTATGAAACAACCTCACTGGTGTGGGTCAGCAAGAAAGTTGCTTACCTAAGTAACTTGAAAACAAATGGAATAGGTACATAAGTACTGAATTCTAGTCGTTAAGGTTTCTCTCCTGATGAAGGCATGGGTGAAAGTTTGTTTTTTTTTTTAACTATTTTATTTATTTGCTTAATTTTGGAGAGAGGAGAAGGGAGGGTCAAAAATCAATTATAATTTAGGGACTTTCTACAAAATACTTGATCAGTATTCCTTAAGACCTTCAAGTTCACTGAAAACAGGGAATGTATGGGAAACTGTCACAACCTGAAGTTGCCAAAGGGTGCACAGTGATTAAATGCAATGTTACCTTGGATGGGATCCCAGAACAGAAAAAGGACACTAAGTGAATACTGAGAAAATATGCAGATTTTAGTTAATGATCAATATTGGTCATTAATTATAACAAGTGCATCATACTGAAGTACAGTTTGAAGTATAAGGAAAACTGGGTGCAGAGTCTATGAAAACTGCTTGTACTCTTTTTGCAATATTTCCGTAAATTTAATTTTGTAGTAAAAATTACTATAAAAATTGATGTATACATTTTTCATATATAATCAGGAATAATTTGTCTCTAGTAAACCTATACTACATGAGGTTTCAGGGGAATTTGTGGAGGTTTATAATGATATGTTTGTAACATATTTGACATCAAGAAAAAAAAGAGGGTTTTTAAATTGAAATGATGCTGTTGTGTAAGATTCTTACATTGTAAGTGAAGCAGAAATTCAAGCTAGAGAATGATAAATTAATACTGCATATATTCTATAAGTAAATCTCTAAAATAATAAAAGAAATATGTGCAGCTGACATGTCAATAAAGGAGATAGAAGGGCATAAAACTATTTTTTTATTTTAAAGAAGACAGAAAAGGGAAAACAGGAAAATGGAAAGCATGTAGTCTAATGGCAAACATAAAACCAAACTTACCAAGAATTATGATAATTATAACTGAAATAAAACTTTCAGATAAAAGCAGAGATTGTCTAAGAGTATTTAAAAAAGTAAGATGAAACTAAGCCATTTGGAAGAGATGCATTTTAAGTCTAAAAACACTATCTGGTTGAAAATAAAAGATTGGTGGGGGCGGAGAGTGTAACATTACTTTATATTTATACTAAGCACAAGACAGCTGGTATAGCTGTTATTTATTGCAGACATACTAAAATTCAAAACAAGAAGTATTAACAGATATAAAGAGGTCAAAAATATACTAACATACCTAAATAAAAATGTTATCTAAATAAAAGTAATTCAAATTATATGTAGTAAATCTTCTCACCCAGAAGAAAAACTTTGTATCCTTCCTATCCTTATTTATGCTTGAAATTAGAAGTCATATAAATATTATGCAGTTATCTCAGATAAAGGTTATTCAATGTTAAATAATTATCCAATGTAATTTAGCAAAGTGGTGATTAAATTACTCTTAAGGTATAATTTACGTATAATTTACCAGCTTGAAATACATAAACTAATGGTTTTTGATAAATGCATAGAGTCTACATGCCCATCACAGTAAACGATAACCATAAATATAACATTGTTTTTAAACCATTTGTCATATGCAGTCAATATTGTGCAATGCAGTTATCCATATTTATGGTTACCTCACAATTTCTGTAAAAAATTTAAAGTTATAGGAATATATCAGATAAAATATAAGTACTGCTGACTCCATTCCTGTTCTGGCCCAAGTTATTTCTTGAAAAGTATTGGAAAGTCTTAAATAGATATTTTACACCTTTTAAAGGTAAGTGGTATTGTATTTTACATATTTTGATTAGGAACTTGATTATGTCACCCAGTATACACACACACACACACACACACACACACACACACACACACACAGATATCTAATGTTTTCTGTTAGGACTGAATACATTCGGTTTCCTGAAGAGCAGCACAGAATCTCTCAATTATGGCTATTTTATGCTCCAATAGCATGGAAACCCATGTTCCCAATCTCTCTTTGTCTAAAACAAAACTCAATTTGGGTTAGTTTTAATTTCTTTTTTTTAAATATAGTTTATTGATTATGCTATTACAGTTGTCCTATTATCCCCCCTTCATTCCCCTCCACCCTGAACACCCTCTCCCACCCACATTCTCCCCCTTTAGTTC
>CM052540.1:53483597-53508707 GCA_028533065.1 Trachops cirrhosus | reverse complement strand
CCACTTGTTGTTTTTCCTCTTCTCCTTCTGGTACCCCTATAATTCGGATGTTGGAACATTTAAAGATATCCCGGAGGTTCCTAAGCCTCTCCTCATTTTTTTGAATTCTTATTTCTTCATTCTTTTTTGGTTGTATGTTTTTTTCTTCTTTCTGGTCCACTCCAATGTTGTGAGACCCATCTTTCATTCCAACACTATTGGTTCCCTGTGCATTTTTCTTCATTAAACTTATTGTAGCCTGCATTTTTTCATCTAATTTGTGACCAAAATCAACCAATTCTGTGAGTATCCTGATCACCAGTGCTTTGAACTATGCATCTGATAGGTTGGCTATCTCTTGGTTGCTTAAAAGGATGGGTTCTGGGGCTTTCAATTCTTCTTCTTTTTGAGCCATCTTTTTGCTGGGTTCTTTTTTTTTTTTTTTTGGTCTTATTGAGCTCTTGTAGTGAGGGGCGGGTCCTTAGGTGTTCACCAGGCTGGGCACCCCAGTGGCTGGGTTGTGATGCTGTATGTGGGGGCGGGGTCCGAAAGGAACAATGGTGTCTGCTCTGCTCTTTGCAGGACCCCAGACCCCTCCACCGCCCTCTGCAAGCCAACTGGGCCCCTCTGGCACCAACTCTGGTGTGGGTGGGCCTGTGCACCCTGTGGGACTTTCCTTCTCAGTCAGTGACCCAAAGCTCCATTTCCTGGTGCCAGGACCCCAAGCTGAGCGCCCTGCCCTGCTTCACAATGGCTGCCTCGCTGGGTGTGACGGTCTCCACTCCCTGGCAGGGGCCCACCAGCCACCTCCGCTTGTGCGCCCAGGGTCTGCCTGCTGCCTGGTTGTTCAGCTCTCTGCTCTGCGTCCCCTGCCAGGCCCGACTCCGCCCCTCCCACCAGTCTGGATGAATGCATCTATTTTTAAATCCTTGGGTGTCCGACCTCCATACACCTCAACTCTCTGTCAGTTCTGGTTGCTATCCTACTTCCACATTGTTGTTGTACCCATCCTGGCCATGTGAGGAGGCATAGTGTGTCCACCCATGCCTCCATCTTGGCCGGAAGTCTAGTTTTAATTTCCATATACTGAGGGGGCACACTGTACATAAATAATAGTAATTTTAATGATATTTTGTATTTGTTTATTTACTTTCTAAATTGCTCTAATTTCTATGTATGTTTTAGAGATTATTATAGTATTCTGTATTCCCCAAACCTAGAACTGTTGGCAAAATAAAGACTTGTTAAATGAATGTTACACAACAGGTAAGAACATGTTCTGGCTATTTATTTGCTATAAAAATCACTGGACTTCACAGTCCAGTTAGAGCTCCTAACAACATGATAGATTTATCTTTCTGTGATTTCTAAAAATAAATATCACAGTGATGCTGTATACCCTCAAGAAATTAAAAATTCATATAAATTAATTTATATCACAGTTTCACATGCATTTATGCAGCACCCTCAAGGTTATAAACATGGAAAAATTGTAGGAGACAAACAACCTCACTAAAAGGGCTAATTTTGGTGGTTAGGACACATAAGTCCATCATAAAATAAGATAATATATTCTAGAGTAGCTAAATTGAAATCAAAGATAGATTACTGAGGGTGTCAGGAAACACTTGAGAGGTGAAAATGAACTAGTGGAGGAAAGGTGAGTAGGGTATAAAAGTGCTAGAAGAACTCACAAGGACATTTCAACAGCTGCAGAATAAAAGGAGAAAGTTTATTTGTAAAGGTAACAACAACTGTTGTTACCAAGTGTTACTGAAGAGAATAGTACATACAAAGAAACTTTGTTAATACTGAGAAACACAGAGGCTATAGAAAGATTAAACACTGGTTCCTGGAACTGACAATGAGGAATTTTGATATGATACAGAGAAAGAGGTTTTTTTTTTTTTTTTTTTAATGTTTTGAAGGGTGAGTTCAAATACTGTACATTTACTGATATTAAAATTATCTTTGATTCTGAGAAAGGCTCACTGTGAATAGTCACAAGACAACACTATTTATTGAAGGTTTGGTAAGAGAAAAAGTTTATAGGTTGAGCAGCCTCGTTGTTAGTTAATGCAGTTGTGATTGGGTGAAAAAGGTGACCCGTTTGTAGTGAGAGGAGCAAGAATTCAACCTGTAAACATTCTAGAGTTAAGTACCAAATAGATAGAAATAATAAATCTTTTAAACATATTTCTTATCTTCAGCTGCAGAAATTTATGAGTATATAGTAAATGCTCTATTTATACTGACAAAAGCAAAGTATGAAACAAGAAGATAAATTTGATACCAAAAATTTGTTGAAAGTACATATTTCCTTCCACTGTGAAATTGTAGACTCAAGTCTAAATACTGAGCAAATCTTAGATTTTAATCTAAATGTTATTTCTGATACATAGTCTTTTCAAGTTATAGCATACATTACATTTAAAATGCTTTCAATTAGGCTGTATTGGATTACTTAAGTGAACATAGCTGTTCACTTAAACGTAAGGCTGTTAAGTTTTCTCCTTAATCAGTTGATGAAGCTTCTGTTGCCATTTCTCTGTATTATACAGTGGGTTACAATTTCACTTAGATTTTAAACTTACCTATTCAGGACATAATTAAAATATGAGTGAGATAAAGTTTACTGGAATCATAATAATTTAAACAGTTGCTTAGGTTTCCTTATAAGTCAGTATTAGGAATATATTTAGAAGTAAGAATGTTCATTTTGGTGGCAAAATATTTTGTGTGAAATATATTGAACAGAAAACACAACTTTCTTTGGACTCCATGTCCAAGTAAATTTTAAATGAGAATTTCTTCTGTAAGATGATGCTGAATAGGTTCTCTTGGGTTTGATTTGCATATTTTAGAAAACAGGAATTTGAGTGCTCCCAAATTTTCCATTTACCTGAAAAGTAAAAAGTAGTTCACCATTTAAACTATATCTTAATTAAGAAGCCTGTAGCACTGGTTGGTGTGGCTCAGTGGATAGAGTGCCAGCCTGTGAACCAAAGGGTAGCTGGTTTGATTCCTAGTCAGGGCATATACCTGGGTTGTGGGCCAGGGGCCCCTGTAGGGGGCACATGAGAAGCAACCACACATTGATGTTTCTCTCCCTGTCTCCCTGCATTCCCTTGTCTAAAGTTAAATAAATAAAAGGTTTAAAAAAAAGTTTGTAAAAATAAGAGCAGTTGCTACCTTTCCAATGCTTACTACTTACTAGAAGATCCTGTAAAATAGTATAATAAGAAGTTTGCTGTTTCTAAAATATATATTCCATATTATAAAACAATAATACAAAATAGTGGAATTTAGGAAACAGAAATAATATGTTTCAAAATACAACAAATACTTATCAATATTTATTTCATGAATGGAAAAAAAAGATAAACTTTTAAAAGTTTTTGTGTTTATTTACCTATTCTAAGAAACATTATTTAGAGTATATAGTCATTGCATTTGTGACTTTTCAAAGTAGACTTTTTTACAAAAAAAAGTCAACTTTTCAAATTTTCTGCTAGTTCATTAATGTTTTAGTGACAGTCTATCAATTGTATTTGCAAAAAAATGTATTGCAAAAGCTAAAATCACCTTTTGCCAATTGAGAAAATGAACAGATTATTTACATACTTACAGATACTTGGAAAATAAAGCTCCTAAAACAGAAGGTCTGGGCCAATGCTGTTTTCTGAGTTTACTTCTTCCATGTGTTTTAAGTCCATACCAATTATACCAATATAAATTTTATCACTCCCTTCCCAGTTCTTTTCCTTCAATAGTCAGAGTGACTACATTACTCTTTTCCCCATCACAGAAAACTGTGCATTAGTGAATCAAACCACTTCTTGATGAGGCTTTACTTTTTTTTCTTTTTGGTAATTTTATCCTTGGTTGCAAAGGAAAAAAGCAATCTTAAAACATTGCTTTGGAATAATAAACTAAAGCAATTATAAACATATTTTATTAAAATTGTAATTCTGGAAATGAGTGTGCTAATATCCCATCTGTATCATTTGGATCACTGATGTCTAAAATTCTTTGCTAAATTAATATTTCCCACCTATACAAATTACCATATTTTTGCTCTCCCGAATATCAATGTATTAAACTTCACCAATCCTTATGTTTTATATGCACATTTAAATGTGAATATGGGACACATGTTTGTCAGCCTGTGACATGTGTTTAGCATTGTAGAGCAGCTTGCAATTTCATGGTAAAGCTTGTATCGGAGGTGAACCACTGCCATAACTTCTTTGACCTGGCTCTCCTGGGTGTCAGAAACCAAGACCTTTGAAGTGAAAGTGATGCCCATTTTGCTTTGCACCCATATTAAAATATGATATTGAAATGAGGAATGAGACATTTTCACATACTTGTGTTCATAATGTGTCATATTTCTAAAATATAAGTCTGAGGGTAGAAAAAGATGAGTGATATACCATTTGATACTTTTGTATAACATAGGATATGTGATTGGCTAGCCCTAAATTATAATCTAGTAATTTTTATTCTATTATGAAATATTCTTAAAATTTTTGTAATCAAAATTTTAAATATAAACATGCAATGCAAATGACTTGATTTTATAGTGAACTCATTAAAATTATGATTCATTCATACAACATAATGAAGTTTTTATTGAAAGCATGAGGTAAATACATGGTCCCACACAAATAATAATGCCCCCTTTTGTTGGGAACCACCCTGCCTGGTTTCAGAATCTGTAACCCCCACATGGTTAAGTTTGAGTGGGTGACCTTCAGACCAGAAACCACTAAGGAGACAAAACTTATTTCCCTGGCAAGGGCGCCGCTCCTGCTTCTTTTTCTTCACCCTGCCTGGCCCCCAATGCTTGATCAGTTAGCTAATGATGGGTAAGATTCCCCAAGGGGCAATGACAGGCACAATCATGGGGAGGCGCCAGGGAAGGACTTGGGGGGCTACAGAAAAGGGGGTGATAGACCCTCACCCCTCGGCTTTGACATAGCCTGACTCCACATTCTGTCTTGGAGAAGTCTCCTAATCTCTTGGCTGCCTTACTTCCCCTGCCTGACTTGAGCCTGAAACAATGACAGAGGGCCATGCAGCCCTGTGCTGGAAAGGGCAGGTTCCCTGGGTGATCAGGCCTAAGAAAGAATATGTAGAATCCTGTGAAACCTGCTTTGTTTAGAATGCTCTCAGTTAAATGATAAAGGTCTGAACAGGAAATGAGTTTGTCTCCCAAAGTTTTGTAGCCCTTTAGCTAACGGCCCCTGATTCAGAATAGGCCCTCAGAGTTCTTTGTATGTCATCTATTGTTTGATCCTTACTGCCTGACAATGATTGATGAACTTTACCTGTATTCCTGTGCAAAATGAACCCAATAAAAGCTCACTGAGGAAAAGGCTCTTGGCCCTTCTCCTCTGAGAGATCCGTCACCTTTCCTCCCCAAGCAGATCATGTCTTGGTAGACCTATTCTCATCTGTGGTGGCCGGGGGTGGGTGGGGGGCCTGCAGGCAGAGCCCCCCATATCCTTTTTATTATAAAATCTCTTATTACAAAATCATAAGTGTGTAATTCTATAACATAGCAATATCACGCTCAAGTACACCATATGAAATTTTAAGTGAAATGTTTACATTAAAACTATAAATTATTATGCCCATTTTATTACCCTACCAACCACACTCAAGCAGGCCTTACTTCTCTGCCAGACCCTGTATAATTACTTCGATATTGAAAATAATATATATATGTATGTATATATATTTCCACATAGTATTTTAGTTGAATTTATTGGGGTGCTATGTTTAATAAAATGATATAGGTTTAAGGGGTATGATTCTATAATATATCATATTATATATTGTATTGTGTTCACCATCCCAAGTCACATCTCTTTCCATAGCCATTTATTCTCCCTTTACCAACTCCTACCTCCCCCTACCCCCACTTCCTTCTGGTAATGACCATGCTATTGTCTATCAGGTTTTATTATATTATTTTATTTATACTTAATCCCTTCACCTTTATCATCCAGCATCCCTACCCCTCCTCTCTAATAGCTATCAGTCTGTTATTTGTATTTGTGAGACTGTTTCTATTTTGTTAATTTGGTTTATTAGATTTCACATATAAGTGAAATCATGTTATTTGTCTTTCTCTGACTGGCTTATACTATTAATTGATACCATTATGAGCATTAAAATGTTTTACATTTAATGTCATTGTTATTAAATGAATAACATGTTTTACATTTAAATGAATAATAATGAATGAATAAAAATGAATGAATTATTTACATTAAATGAATAAAATGTTTTACATTTAATGTTAATGTTATTAAATGAATAACACAAGAAACTTTGTCTGATATTTAAGGAGAAGACCTTGGGAATGGGGAACAAAGATTATTTTTCTTGTCATTTTAAGCATGGCTATTCTAAGAATTTTAAAAATATATATATTAATTTGTTTATTAAGAAACTCAGTATATTATATCTGAGCATGGGGATAATAAATGTTCATTTTTATCTTTAATTTTTTCTAAGTTAAATATTAATAGCTGCCCTAGAATATATAATGAATTAAAAATTCAAAAACATAATCTCATGCCTGTTTCTTCTTATAGTATCAAAACCAAACAAAAAAATTACAATGTTAGCATTACCACCATCAATGTTACATCAGTTTACTGAAATATTTTTTATTTTAATATATAAGGAAAACTACTGGAGAAATATTATAAGAATAAATCATTTTCTGTAAAGTATGTTGTAGAATAACAAACAAAACAATACAATAATACCTAATGGACTGTCGTTTTTTTAACTCTCTTCATAGGTTTCTCTATGTTCATAAACTGAAAGATCTTTTATATAAAAATTATATTAGAAAATGATTAAAACTATTGTCATAAAGGAGTTTTTACATAAGTTAGTTTAGAGTATTGATTGTACTAGGGACAACTTTTTAATATGATATTGAAACAAATCTTTTCAAAATCTACAATAAGAATTTTAAGTGTAGAGTTTTAGGTACTGGGACAATAATATTCTCAAAATCCCTCAAAGCAAAGCAAGTAGACATGCTCCTGTGAGACTGTTCTTGGACCCTTATTGCAACAGTCCAGGGAGATTTCCAAGGGCCCTGAGCATTGTGTGTTAATTTCAATCAATATCTTATTTCTGTAAATCAGTAAACTGTTGATTATCCATCCACATGACAGTATATCCAACTATAACATTCTCCCTCTTAGCAACTGTTTTCTGATGATCATGATTATTTCAGAGCTGTTTGATTTATGACTAACTAGACATACCAGTGCTTGTTGTAATAAACTGTAGTCTAAAAAATTCACATCAAGATATGCATAGATGGGGTTTGCTCTTCACATGTGTTTCACAAATGGTTGCTTTATAGATTAATGCATGTGGGGAATCCTTCACATGCAATTTGCCTTTGCATATATTCTAAAATTGTCATATGATATTCTACATACCAAGATACCATGAAAATGTTTGGGATTTATGTATATTGTTTAAGGATTTTTGCAAATATTATGCCTTTAATAATGATGAAAGGAAATAAGTGGGGAGTTTATTAAACATAAAAAATTTAAAACAATAGAGTTATAGGCTGGTAAAACAGAAATACAGGAACTTTATCTGACTTCATTTTCTAAGCAAAATAAACACTTTAGTCATATTAAGTAGGCTGCTGATATTATTGAGTAGGATTTAGAAAAAAAGTCATCTGATAATTTTTTCAAGCTTATAAAGACCTTGAAAAGGATCAATGAACAGGTCTATGTCTGATTATAAAATCAATGACAAGAAAATTAGACTAAGAAGCTATGGCATGCAGTCTGATAGTTAAAATGCTATATTTAGGTCTTGGACTTGGTAGCAAATAGCAATCAGAGAGGAAGCACATCATCTTCAATCTCATCCAGCTCGAGAGAGAACCCCTGGGTACTGAGTATTGAAGTGTGTGCTGTTGTGGAGGAGATGGAGCATCAGGGTGGGTTGTAACATTTCTTACTACTCACTTTTTTTGTGCAATGCGACCAAACTGATGTTTTAGTTTTTATTATTTTTTTAACAGCTTATGATAAATGTTCAAGTTGATTGACATTATTGTTATGTGAGGTAAAATATTTATAAATTGCTTTTTCCTGACTTTATTTTTTCTACTAGCTGAGGATAACTTGAGGGAATAGAAATAAAATATAATTTTTAAAAATTCAATAACAATATTATCTAATACTAAGTACTTGAATATGCCAAGATTTGGTCTAAGTGTTGCGCATGGATTGATCCATTTGACCTTCACAAACTCTAGGATTAGATAACATTTTTATCACCCAATTGAGAAATTAGTTTCCTTATCTATTTTTTTAGCAGTAAAGAAGGGAAGCCCTAGGAATTTAAAATGTTTTTTAAGGTAATATAAGTTACAAATCTATGTCCTTATTCAAACTCTGTTCTAGAATACAAACAATATAAATCATGGTGCTTTAAAAAATAGAATCTATAAAGAACTCAAACTGAAATGTGATATATTTTCTTCCCTTTCAATTCCATTTTCCTTTTCTCCTCTTTCTGTATCACTCCCATATTATATATTGTTTATTGTAGGCCCCCCTGGAATTATTTTTTCATATAAAATTTCCCTGGCTGGTGTGGCTCAGTAGATGGAGTGCTGGCCTGTGAACCAAAGGCTTGCCAGTTCAATTCCCAGTCAGGGAACATGCCTGGGTTCCAGGCCAGGGCCCCAGTATGGAGTGCGCAAGAGACAATCACACATTGATGTTTCTCTCCTTCTCTTTCCCCCTCCCTTTCCCTCTTTCTAAAAATAAAATTTTTAAAAAATAGAATAGCTGAACATAATCTATATTAAATGAAAGTCACCAATAATTGCTGTTTCTTTGTACAGTTAATAGCACCACTGTGATAATTTCCACTTCATTATATAGGCATTTAAAAAGTTTACTTTTTTCCCAGAGTAAAGGCATCCTCTCTAGTTCAAATTGGACTAGGGAGAGTAATAAGAACTTGGTAGAATGAAGTTCAACAGTAGGGATTGGGCTTCTATAGGGCTTCAGACATATAAAGTAATGGTTGGGCAGATATGTAACTAACTTTTTCAAACTTATATTCATGTTGGGAGTAGATGGGCATATAAAGTTTGGGAAATTTTTCTTTACCTTGGAGAATATATATTCATATCTATAAATCATCTTTTAAAAATTATCTGATTCATAAAGGAGTAATAATTCACATGCTGCCCTAGGAAAAGAAGACATACTATCATTATGTCAAAAACACCAGCTCTTATTTCAGGAATTTTTGGATGGGACAAAATAGGAAAAGGGAGATAATTAATAAGCTGCTGTGGTAATTAGAGGTGACAGTGGCATGGACTAGGTTAGTCCAGTGATAGCCTGGGAGATGTAACTGTACAGGATGGCATGAGTAGCTGAACTCAGTGTTATTCATAGAGTCAGAGCACAATGGGGAAGTTAAAGGTGATAGGGCTACAGGTAGATGATAAATGTTATTTTGTGTATTTGATAGGAATATCTACAAACAGGTGACCACTCTGCAAATGATATAAGATTGGAGATTCAAGAGGGTGATTATGAATAGACCTAGGTTCATAAATAAATGGGTTATAAATAAAGCTATATGTGTGAATTCTATTGGCTAGAAAATATACTCAAAAAAGAAAATGATGGCTTTAGAAAAATATGTGACAGACATGTTTAAAGAGTAGGTGGAGGGAGAGAACCTAACTAGAGCCTGAACACAGAAAAAATATATAAAATAATAAAATGGTTTAGATGTAAGGAAGATTTTTCTCCAAGGTGAGATGAGTAAGCATCAGCAACTGTTGATGCATGGTGAGAATAAGAAATGTTGTAATATGTGTAATACATAGGTTGGCAAAAAAGTCCATTTAGGTTTTTCTGTGAAATAAAATACATGGTTTTCATTTTCACCAATAACTACTACTGTATTTTTCAGACCATAAGAGGCACCTATGTTTTAGAGTAGGAAACAAAAATTTTGAAGCAAAAAATGTGGTAAAATATTTAATAACATTAATAACACCAATACTTCACCAATGTAACGTGAGGGAAAATAAGTGTGTCTTATAGTCCAAAAAATACAGTATATTGATTTGTATATTTTGAGTATGTTGGCTATCTCCCACATGGTATAATACTGATCTTAGTTAATGTCTTGATTAGATCATTATCAACTTGAACTGGTCTACCTGATTGTGGAGCATCCTCCAGTGAGAAATTTCCAGTACACAACTTCGCAAACCATTTTTGACACATTCAATCAGTCACAGCACCTTCTCCATAAACTGCACAAATCTTTTTTTCTGTGTTTTAGTTATGTTTTCATCTTTCTTGAAATAATAAAGCCTAATATGCCAAAAATCTCACATATTTTCATTCATCTTCAATATTAAAATGGCTATACAAATATTCACCAATTTTGATAAGCTTTTTTCAAATGCATGCTGATATGATAGCTGTTACAGTAAATCTAACAAAATTATTTTGAATGAAGTTAAAAAAAGACAAATAAGTGTTAATAGAACCACCTTACAAAAAAAAACAAATGGACTTTTTGGGCAACCTAATTCTTAATGAACATAGAGATGATTTTATAAGCAATGTTATATTCTGCTTTAGCATTATAAATACAACACAGTTAGTATTTGTCTATTGTCATTAATTTATTATGAACTGGTAACTGGAAAGATTCTCAGTAAATGGGAAAATTATTTTGAATGGATTCACTTCAAATAAAAGGTGTGCAATTATAGAAGAGTAATTAACTTAGAAAGCTTTCAAATTTCTATGAAATCATATTTGAGAGCAGCCAATGTTAAAATATGGGAGACAAATGACCTTAATGAACAAAAGTAAACGGAATGAATTTTCACTATAAATACAAATAAGGCAAAAGGATAGGCACACAAAAATGCACACTGACCTGCATTTTCAGTAGTAAACCTAAAGGGAAGTTACAGGAGAAATATAACTAAAATATCCCAGTGACAGTTGAAAATTGTCTTGACTATATGATTACATGAATTATATAAAGGAAGTCTAATCTTTTTATAAAAATGTTTCATATTATTACAATAGATTATATATTTATATAATATCTATAACAAAAAGATATGTTGTTATATATATACATATATTATTTTTTTAGAGAGAAGAGAAGTGAGGGAGAGAAACATCGATGCAAGAGAGAACATTGGTTGCAGCACCCCAACCAGGACCAAACCCAAGCATGTGCTCTGATTGGGAATTGAACCTATGACCTTTTGGTTTAGGGGGCAACACTCCAACAACTAAGCCACACTGCTCAGAGCTGTTATAATTTTTCTTTATGTTGGATTATATGACAAGAATTTATAAACTCAAATTTTAAGCAAATCTTTGAAATGTTGATTGTTCTATAGAATATGCTATTGATATCTTAATAGGAATTGTGTTGAATCTGTAGATTGCTTTGGGTAGTATATGGTACATTTACACAATGGAATACTACCGGCTGTAAAAAAGAAGGCATGCTTATCCTTTGTGACAGCATGAATGAACCTGGAGATAATTATGCTAAGTGAAATAAGCTAGTCAGAGAAAGACAAATACCATATGATCTCATTTATATGTGAACTCTAATAAAAAAAATAAACTTGCAAAGCAGAACCAGAGACATGGGTACATGGAATGGCCTGACAGATCTCAGAGAGGAGGGGAGTAAGTGGAACTGGATAAAAGAAGGGGAAGGGATTAGCCAATACGTATATGCATGGTTAATAGATAATAGTGTGTTGAAGGCCATGGCCAGGGTGGGGGATGGGTGGAAGTTGGCAAAAGGGGTCAATGGACGACATCTGTAATAGTTCAACAATAAAAAAATTAAAATAAAATGTTAATTAATGTTTTCATCATGAGAATCAAAATCAATCATTCATAAATGTAATTTGCCTATTAAGGATCTATGTCAGTATATGTCTATTGCAAGAACTGTACATCAATATAACATTTTATCAATAAGCTGTATTTTAGGCTGAACAACTTGCAAAATGACAAAATGTACTCTGTAGAATTGCTTGCGATAGATTTATTTAGAAATATTATATGAAACTATGTATGATAGAATGGGTAAGAGCAATAGAGTAACTTTCTCTCCTAATAAATACTGTTATAAGTTATTAAAAGTTTGTGTTAAGTAAAAGTTATGATTTAAACATTTTAAACATGAAAATGAATTTAAATATGTTCATATAATTTATTTAAAATAAACAAAGCTACAGTATTTTTCTTTTTTCTTTTTTTATTGGGATGACACTGGTTATACAGGTTTCAGGCACACACTTTTTAAAAATTTTTTAAAGATTTTATTTATTAGAGAGAAGGGAAGGGAGGAAGAGAGGGAGAGAAACATCAACATGTGGTTGCCTCTTGCGTCCCCTACTGGGGACCCAGCTCACTGGGCATGTGACCTGATTGGGAATCAAACCAGAGACCCTTTGTTTTCAGGCTGGCACTCAATCCAATGAGCCACACTAGCCAGGGCTCAGGTGCACAATTCTATGACACATCATCTGTACACTGTACTGTGTGTTTAGTATGCCAAGTCAAGTCTCCGTCCATCACAATTTATCCCCTCTATACCTTCGTCTTCTACCTCCCACCCCCTCTCTCCTCTGGCTATCACCACACTGTTGTCCATATCTATAAGTTCTTTCTCTCTTTTTGTCTTTCCTGCTTAATCCCTTTACCCCCACCCAGCCCCCTGCTCCATAAGCTATTAGCCTGCTCTCTATGAGTCTATCTCTATTTTTCTTGTTAGTTCATTTTGAAGAAAAGCAATTAAAAACAAGAGCAGAAGAAATAATTTAAAAATCTTAATCTAATATAAAGTTTTTTTTAAATGTTAACTTTCTTAAATTAATGTTTTTAACTTCACATAGTAGAAGTCTCAGACTAATAAATTATATAGAAACAAATTAAGGGGTAAAAGATTTCTATATCTTTTCATATCCAGATATACACTAAATTAATTCTCAACTTTAGATTATTATCAAATTCAATTTTCAGTTTGCCTTAAATCTTAAATATGTACTCTGCATATCCATTTTTTTCAGATCTCAATTACTGCAGACTTGGACAGTATAAGTTATTTACTTAACATATTCAATACATGCTATTTTAAATTTTGCTTATTTTTTTTAACTTTCACTTTTTTGAAAAAAATCAACTTTTCTATCTTTTTTCTATAATTTTTGACCTCCTTTTTGCCCTAAACCTACAATACCTATTTATAGCCAAAGTAATCATATTGTTCCCTGGCTTTTATATATCCATGTGTTTAAGAGGATAATGTGAAATACATTTTTTGCAAATTTTCCGTTAAGCATATCTTTCTAAGAAGGATGTAGCAGCCTAGATTTCATAGTTAGGGGAAATGTAGGTACAGTTCACATTATATGTGTTCCACCTATATTTCCTGCCAAGTTGTTAGGCCACATTTCAAATGACAGCACCTGTATGATTTTTTGGTCTCTCTCTGGCTGCCAAAGTGCACTTTGCAGGCCTGCAGCACAAGCTCAGAATTAATGGTCCCTATTCCCCAGGGACTGATAGGAATCAAAGAAAAAATAAATCAGCTCCTGCACCAGTCACGTGCAATAACTGTGAACCATGTTACCCCTGAATTCCCCCATGGGATCACACTTAGTGGCCCATGAGGGAACCTGTTCTGTTGGCATTCCCCCTGCCATCTGCTTTTCCACCTACCCACTCCCTTACAGTTGTTTCTTGGAATAACCTCTCTGATAATGAGAGAAGCCCATCTCTGGGTATGTTGCTGGATAAAACCGAGGAGTATAAATCAAATGCCATGGTCAGAAAACTTAAGAGAAAAATTATCTCTAGACCAAAATGACATTTTCCTCATAGACAGGATAAAAGAGAGTAAACTGTCTCTCAGAGGAAAAAAAAATATGTATATATATAATCTGGAGTAAAGTACAGTCATTCATTTAAATAAAAACTGAAAAAAACTTGAAAATAATTATTAAAATGTATTAAAGGTAGGAGGAAATGCAAGGTAGAATATTTGAACTGTGAGATCAAATGGTAACAAATACACAGAAATGAAGGAGTAGCTGATGCTGACATGTCATTGCATCTCAACTATCTACCTCCTGTGGCATATTAGGACAATGCATGTATATTGCTAGCTTATCATATGAAATATATTTCTCCTGTCTCACTAATTTGCTGCCACATAATTTATTCCAAAGTTACAGGCCATTCCTTCACACTTGGTCACAACCTGGGCAGACTATGGAGGCAATACCCCTGGGTATTCTGTTAATTAAAGTGTCATATTTTAGTAGACAGTGCTTCTATTTTCTAATCACTAGTGGGAAAATTCTTGATGGTACACAGGTAGATTCCCTGCAGGACTGTGGGTCCACATTGCCCACAGTGTTAGTCAACACATTAATCTTTTTCTCCCTCCCCTAACTTTCACATTGCTGCTTACTGGAATCACATCTTAAATAAACTATTTGAGTTTAAGTCCTTATTCTGCCTCTAATTAGGGGCAAAAGTTAAGACACTGGAGAAATATTTGAAAAGCCATTGAACACATACAGTGATATTAAAATTCCAATTTAGGATAGAAATGGGCTAGAAAAATACTGAAAATGAATAGCATGTAAGTTGGAAGTGAAATAATGAAATATTTTAAAGTCCATTCATTATCCAGAAGTAATATAAAGATATAAATTTACCATAATAACTCCATTAGTTGGTTTAGATTAGTAACAATTTAATTAGAAGAAATAAATAATTTCCAAGTACTGTGGCAACATGAATTGAGAAGAAAAATAAAACACTCCCCCCCAGAAAAAAATTATTCTTCAAAAATGAAAAGAAATAAATACTTCTGGAGACAAACAAAAATTGAGGAAACGTGTTGCCAGTACATAATATAGGTCAGAAATGTGGATACACATAGAAAAAGGAAAACTATCAAAGAAGTTAGGTTAAAAAGTTATTTTTCTTATTAATTGATCTAACAGATAATATTTTGCTCAAAACAGAAGAAAGTGCATTTGATTATGCATGTTTATGTGTATATCACATATATTTATATATGCTTATATACAAGTGAAATGAATAACAGCAAAGTTATAAGGGATAGGAGAAAGGAATTAGGAGCACTTTATTATAACATACTGGCACTACTAGCAGAGTGGTGTCTGAAAGTGGCTTTGGGAATGTATCTTGCTAACTCTAGGGCAACCACTGAAAATAAGTATATAAAGTAATATACTTGATATGCTCAAAAGGGAGAAGAAATGAAATCATATAAAATGCTCAATTCAAGCCATAAAATTCAGAAAAATAGTGGAAGGCAAGGTAGGAACAAAGAACAAGGGCAACAAATAAAAACTAACAGATATGGTAGACATCATTCCAACTCGATCAACTTCTTTGTTAAATGTCCATGGTATAAGTGTGCCAATTAAAAGATATCATAAAGTGAATAAAAAATGACTAAACTATATTTTTTCTCTATAAAAAATCCATTTAAAATATAAAAATATTGATAGATTAAAGTAAATGGATGGAGAAAAGTATAAAATGCTAACACTAATCAAAAGAAATCAATAGTAGCTGTATTATGCTTTCAAATAGAGCAGACCTCAAAGCTATCAAGAAAAAAGAGGGATATTACATAATGATAAAAGGGTCAAGTCTCTGAAATGACATAACTCTGAAGTATATACCTCTAATAAGAGAGTGACAATCATGTGATGAAAAAACTGGAAACACAGAGGGTGGCATAGGTATTCAATAATTGTGGTGCTCACATCCTTCCACAAACATAACAAAATTACAGCTAAACTACTAGAAAACCATTATTGAGAACCACCTGAAATGTAGCTGAACAAAAGTCCCATACGGATATAAAGAAGAAGCTACGTTGAAGCCTAGTCCTACACCCACGTGTGCTGGATAAAAATTGGGAGACATATCTTCACTGCAGAGGTTCCTCCTGAGGAATGAGGCTCCTCATCCCAGGGTTCCAGTGTCAGGAAGAGAAGTCCCCATAACTTTTGACTATGAAAACCAGCAGGGATCATGGCTGAGGGAGATGGTAGTCTTCTGAAGTCCCAGGCATTCCTATTAAAGGCCCATGCACAGACTAATTCAGACTAGCTTACTCTGAAACTCAGCACTGTAGCAGCAGCTTGTAAGGCACCAGGAACACAGAGGGAGGAACTGAACTGGCTTCAGGGAGGGTGCTGGACGGGCAGCTGTTTCACAGACAGAAGTACTGGCAGAGGACACTGCTGTTCCTTTGCTGAGCCCTCACACTGCACGGCAGGAGGGATGATATCTGCATCTCTATCAACCAGGTTCACACTGTTTGCCACACTGTGGTGATTCCCTGAAACCATGCCCCACCCAACTTTCTCATGCTGTGGATTTTCCTAAAATCTCCCAATTAAGCATCATCTGGCCTCAGTGTGCCCCATGGCTCTTGCTAAGTGTCCCTAGGCCTGGTATTAGTGACAGCTGGTCTTGGTTTTTAGTTTAACCTCTGCTGGGCACTTCCAAGCCCAGCAGCCATCTACAGATTTCTTTGTAGCTTATGCTGGGTTTCCCCAGACAGGGCACAGGTGGCAGGTGGCTGACCTTGGCCTGTACTTCCTGGAGGCTCCAGAGCTACACACCTAGTAGACAGCTACAGACCACTCCGGAGCACTACCCAAGCACATCCATGAGTGACATACTCAAAGGGAAAACTCAGCAGGCACCAGGGCCCCACGGAAGCAAGTCCTTCTCCTTGGGGTCAGCCCCTGTACAACAGATTCTCAACAGAAGGGTGCACACAGCCCACAGCAGTGTCGAGGTCACCTGAAGCAACCAGCTCGGGTGATAGTGGAGGCTGTGCCACTGGGCCCTACAGAACACCTACTATATGAGGCCACTCTGCCAAGACTAGGAGACAGAGCAGCCCTACCTAATACTCAAAAACAAACAAAGGAAGGTAGCCAAAATGAAGACAGAAAGAAACGTGTCCCAAATGAAAAAACAGAACAAAAGTTCTGGAAAAAAAAATGAAACAAAATGGAGATAAGCACTGTACCAGATTCAGTGTTCCAAACACTGGTTATAAGGATTCCAAATGAACTTAGAAGAACTGCTTACGTTATAAGGATTAGGTTATAAGGATAAGGTTGTAAGGATTCTTAGATGAACTTAGAATTTCAACAAAGAGCACACATAAAAATGGAGATATAAAACATAAAAAATGAGTCAGAAATAAATAATAAAATAACTGAAATAAAGAATACATTATAGGGAATCAACAGTAGCGTATCTAAATGAAATAAAAAATCAGATCAGGAATTCAGAATAAAAGGAAGTAGAAAACACCCAATCAGAACAGGAAAAATAAAAAAAATAATTTTTAAAAGTGAGGATAGTTTAAGGAGCCTCTGGGGTTACTTTAAGTAAACCAACATTTGTATTATGTGGGGTGCCAGGAAAGAGAGAGAGAACAAGGAATTGAAAACCTACTTGAAAAAATGACAGAAACTTTCCTAACTTGGGGAAGAAGATAAACATACAATTTTAGGAAGTGCTGAGAATTCCAAACAAGATGAACCCAATGAGGACCACAACAAGACACATCATAATTAAAATGGTTATAGACAAAAGAAAGAATCTTAAAAGCAACAAGAGAAATGCAGTTAGTTACCTACAGAAGAACTCATATGACTGTCAGTTGATTTCTCAACAGAAGCTCTGCAGTTCAGAAGGGATGGCAAGAAATATTCAAAGTGGTTAAAAGCAAGGACCTACAACCAAGATTACTCTACCCTGCAAAGCTATTATTTAGAATCAAAGGACAGATAGAGCTTCTCAGACCAGAAAAAGCTAAAGGAGTTCATCACCACCAAACCAGTATTACATTAAATGTTAGTCTTTTTTAAGAAGAAGAAAAAAAAGAAGGTAAAAAATATGAATAATACAATGGCAATAAATACATACCTATCAACAATTACTTTAAATTGAAATGGATCAAATGCTTCAATCAAAAGGTATGCAGTTGCTGCATGGATAACAAAACAAAACCCTTACATATGCTGCCTACAAGAGACTCACATCAGATTGAAAGACACTCACAGGCTAAAGGATGGAAAAAGATGTTTTAAGAAAGTAAAAAAAAAAAAAAAAAAAAGCTTAGGTAGCAATATTATACCAGACAAAATACACTTTAAAACAAACACTATGACAAGAGAGAAATAAGGACCCAGCAATTCTACTTCTAGGTATTTATCTAAAGATACCTAAAATGTCCCTGGCTGGTGTTGCTCAGTGGATTGAGGGCCAGTCTGTGAAGCAAGGGGTCGCTGGTTCAATTCCCAGTCCAGACACATGCTTGATTTGCGGACCAGGTCCCTAGTGCGGGGCATGCAAGAAGCAACCATACATTGCTGTTTCTCTCCCTCTTTCTCCCTCCCTTCCCTTCTCTCTAAAAATAAATACGTAAAATCTTTTAAAAAACAATGATACATAAAACACTAAACCAAAAAGAAACATACTGTATATAAATATCTAATCATGGGGTTATGCACTTAAAACTAACACAATATAGTATATCAACTATAATTGAAAAATAAGAAAATATTTAAAAAGGAAAATAACTGAAGAATAGATAAATGTGCTATTACAGTAGAGACTTATCACCACCCTATCAGAAATGGACAGATCCAGCAGGTAGAATATCAGTAGAAGCATAGCTGAAGTCAATGATATCATTGATCAACTGGATATAATGAACGTCTATAGACCACTTTATCCAACAAGAGTATACACACTATTCTCAAATTCATATGGAACATTAACCAAGATCAAACACATTCAGGCCATAAAATACAACTTAACAAATTTAAAGAAATAGAAATCATACAATGTCTGCTCTTAGACAGCCATGGAATTAAATATTAGACTAATAATATAAAGATACTTTGAAAATCTCAGAATACTTGAAGACTAAACAATTCTAAGTACATGAGTCAAGAAAGAAATATTAAGAGATTAAAATTTATTTTTATTTTTAATTTATTTTTTATTGTTGAAGTCTAGCTGTCTGTATTTCCTCCCCACCACTCCCCCTACCCCAGCCATCACCACTTCCCTCCCCTGATCCTATGCCCTCTTGTTTTCATGTGTCCTTTATAGTTGTTCCTGAAAACCCTTTCCTCTTTTTCCCCCATTATCCCCTCCCAACTCCCCTCTGGTTACTGTCAGTTTGTTCTTAATTTTAATGTCTCTGGTTATATTTTGCTTACTTTTTTGTTTTATTGATTAGGTCCCACTTAAAGGTGAGATCATATTTTTGAACTAAATGAAAACAGCTTATCCAAATTTGTGGGATACAGTGAAAGCAGTGCTTAAAGGAACATTTATAATATTTCATGTATGTATTAGATAACAGGAAAGATCTAAAATCACTCATCTAAGCTTTTTCCTTAGAACTAGATAAAGAACTAATCCAAAGTAATAGAAGAAAATAAATAATAAGAATTAAAGCAGATATCAGTGAAATTTAAAACAAAACAAAAACATAGAGAAAATCAATGAACCAAATGCTGATTCTTTAAAATTATCAACAAAATTGAGAACCCTGTAGCCCAATTAACATAAAAGAGATAGCACACAAATCACTAATATCAGAAAAAAAGAGGGATCATGACTACATGTACCATGGAAATTAAAATGAACAACAGAAATTCTATGAATATCTCTCCATACACAAATTTGATAACCTGGATGAAATGGATCAACTCCTTCAAAGAAACAATCTGTCAAAACTCACACCTGAAGACATTGGCAATCTGAATAGGCCTGTATCTACTTAAAAAAAAATGATTCGGCAATTAATACCATACCAAAATAGACAGTACCAGACCCAGATGAGTTCACTGGTGAATGCTACAACACATTTAAAAAAGCAGTTATACCAATTCTCTCCCCTTCTCTTTTAATCTCAATCTCTCTCTCAATCTCTCTTTCTCTCTCTCTCTCTCTCATAAAATAATTCCTTTATGTTCAATCAGTATATACCAGTTCTCTACAATCTATTTCAGAAGATGGAGGCAGAGGGACTAGTTCCTAACTCATTATATGAGGCCATCATTACCCTAAAAATAAAACCAACAAAGACATAATATGAAAGCACTGCAGTTGTAAGGAACCATAAATGAGAAGACTAAAAAACATGCTTAAATTGATTTTATGTTCAAAGGTTTACCTGCATAGGGGAATGATCACTTTTCCTATGCTTAAAGTAGTTTAATACTGTAAGGTAGTATTATCACATGCTTTTCTTTTATGTCTTTTAAATAAACTTGAGGCTAGTATAAAAATGGAAGAATGGTAAAATAATTTATCAGATTATGGCAAGTAAAGAAAATGAGATTTAGATTTTTTTAGGCTCTGCATTCTAGTTTTTTAAGCATTTGAACAGAGACAGGAATTTTAAAAGGATATGAAAACAGAATTTTTACTTTTGTCTTGTTAGAATGTATGTATTCTTTTTCAGAAGTCCAATGACTTAGAACTAAAAACAAGTGAGTGTTTATTTAATTTCCACCCAATATCCCAAAGCCTTAGCTATATCATTCAATTAATGCATTGCAATTTAATTTAATTTTAATTTAATTTTATTATTTTATTTTATTTATTATTGTTCTGTTATAGTTATCCCACCTTTTTCCCTGTTGCTCTCTCCTGTCCCCACCCCGCTCCCACAGTTTAACTTTAAAATAAAACCCATTTACCTCCAAGAGTTGCTTTGTACATTAAATGAAATAATGATTAGGAAAGCATTTTTAAAGTAAAATAACATATTCAGATGCATGGCCCCATACATATTGCAATTAGTAATTTTTATGGTAGTTTGAAGTCCATAATTTGATTTTGTTTAAGTTTATAGTGTTGATGAGGTACCAAATAATCCTCAAGAAAATGCTAGCCGAAAAAGAGAAATGTCTTATGCTCCAAGGAGTTTAATCTTGCACCAGGCCATTTTTAATTGATTTTACTTTTTAGAAGAAATTCCTTTCTTAATGATCCCTGCAAGTATCACGAGAAATTTCATCTCATGTAGGCTTTTCAAGTGTGAGCATTATGCAGTCCTAATGAGCAACTTTCTTCTGTTTCCCTTTGATTTTACTAGAGACTTAACACTCCTCTAAAGATATAAAGATGTCTCACAAGGTGTATCCTGCTGCTTTGGTTAGCATTATTTAATTGGTAGCTTTCCCATGTTATTGATCTTTGCAAGAGCATGTTCATGATAGTATAGCCATTCTGGTTCTGACAAAAAGTTTATAAAAGTTTCTCATAGGAAATGACAAATACAATTATGCTGAGTTCTATCTTTCCTCTATTGGTTTAGGATTTTGCAAAACACACAAGCATAAAAATTTTGCTTTAACCCACCTACTTAGACTATAAGGAGGTGAATCCTAAAATGCACAGACTCGTATCTGAAAGCCACTGAATAAAGAATAAGGCAAAAACCTCAATCATAAAAATGGAGGTTAGAGGAGGGTAGGATGCAGACTCTTATGACTACTTGCAAACTTAGAACTTGAATGCAGTGTCTATATGTTCCATTTTATGTTAACTTTAGTTTTCCTTGTACTGCCTGGATCTTGGTGTGTGATCTTTATTTCATGGAAAAATTATTCTAAGGGAACTTTAAATAAGCATGAAATTTAGATCTGGTTGCCCAGATAGGCAAGGAAAATGGAAAAGAATAATATGTGTATTTTTACATGACAGAAGGGAAAATATAATCTGATTTCATACAAATAAAATGGACTGATTGTTACAAGAAGTCAGTATAGTCTTATTTTTGTGTTTGTGGAAATATTTAGGCACAGTGTCATTGAGGTTTTTTCCTTTCCTGTTTTGGAAGTTAACGTAACTAGATAACGGCTTGATTATTGTACCCGAACACATGCAGAGTCAATGTGTGTCTGCATCCATTCAGTGATGTGGAGTCAGTGATCATCAGATTAAGTGACTGTATGATGGGGGAATGTTAGAAATTTGTACCATTCATCATTTTGATTTATATTTCCCAAAAGAAAAGGAGAAGTCTCTTAAAAATGAGCTTTGTCCTACAGCAACTGTGCTTCCTAATTTGAACTTATTTACTAACATCATATTTAGTGGTCTGCACAAGCTCTGATGATAGTATGCAACCTGGAAAGATACATTTCCACTTTATTAAATTCCTATCTGGAGATAAACTAATTTAACCTAACATAATTCATACACTTGCTGGACCTAATTACCTTACCAATGCAATCTGTACATATAAACACCTGCAGTGCAATAATTAGAAAAAAATATCATCAACTAATTCAATAAAAGTAATTTTCCCCTTCATTACACAATAACTGTCTTTGTTAACTAATTATAGTGTGGCTTACAGCACTTCTAAAAATATTAATATTATTCAATTTTTCCTGCTCCTGTGAATGGAACATGGATATAAGGGCCCCAAGTCTTACATTATTTAAGAGTGTAAGTTATCTGTTTGCTGGGCAATAAATGGAAGCAGCAGGTAGCTAAGACTCTGCACCCATTAATTCTACAATTGATGTGGCCACTTGAAAGGAGGACATGTGAATGAGTAGCAAAGTGAGGTGGTTAGGGAGGCATAATTTTATTTTCTTAATGAAAATATAACATAATGACATTTTGTTTACTTATTCTGACATAAACAATTATGCCAGTAGTGCCACTTTCATTAAGACATTACTTAATTAAGCTTAGCCAACATTTTTTAAAAAGTATTTTCGTAAAACTAAGATAAAGTAGAATTGTTAGCACTATAGAATGAAAGCATTTTCCTGTTGGATTTTCTCCGCTCAGTGTTCGGTTTTAATCCAGATGCTCAAACTTTCTATAGGACGGTAAATTGGAGTCTGGTTTGCCTTATGAGTGAGAGTTCCCATTTATTGCGCCAAAGGCTCCTTCGTACTTTCCATGAGAGTTGAGCATTGGTAAAGGAAGCTGGATCTTTTATCTTGGGCTTATTGGCTTGGTATCTTACTAAAAAGACTTTTTTGTTCTTTAGATTGCATTTTGGGAGGCTATGGAATGCCTCACTCAGGATTCTAAAACAAATACTTATTTTACTTTATTTTGGGCAGATATAATACTTTACCCTACTGAGAAAAATTATTGCAACTTCATTATTACCTGATAGTGAATTTCTGGGAATGTTACCTACAAGTCTAAGTGCTTTTATTACTCTATCAGGAAAATGAGAATTGTTCTCACAAATAGCTTCTCTGTCAGAGAAAAACTGTTGTTGACAGAACATTCTCACTGTCTATGTGTCTATCTATCTACCTACCTACCTACCTATCTATCTAAATAGATGGATTTCACTCAAAGCATTAAAGTTCTATTTCTTCAGATTTGATCAATAATTTATAAGTTAAGCACTCAAAATCATTTAGAAACATTCTGCCATCTTGCCAGCAAGGATAAAAAAAATGTTTACTCTTTCTTTATAGGTTAATTTTCTGTAGCTTAAATCCCACTCATTTAACACAGTGGTTTAACAGACTGCCTGGACACCAGCTGCCACTAACTCTCTGCCTGCTGGCTAAAGAGTAACTTAGCTGCACATAGAGTACATAGCTATGCCAGCCTTCTAGTCTGAAAGTTGCAAAGTCAAGAAATGAGTTAAGGAGTATGATGAGAGAAAACATACTATGCATTACATATAGTCTTCAGGATCAGTATCTTTTATATCAAAGGTATATTTTATACATGATGCAATTTGCATATGACATTTCATTTGATCTTCATGGCAATACTCTAACAAACACATGGCTCAGCAGTATATTAGGTAACTTGCTAGAGTTATATTATTAGTAAATTATGACTTTATTATTTTAATTATTTGTAGTTGAATTTATTAGAGTGACATTGGTTAATAAAATTATATATGTTTCTAGTGTACAATTCTATAAGACATCACCTGTATATTGTATTGTGTGTTCACCACCCCAAGTCAAGTCCCCTTCCATCACCATTTACCCTGTTTACCTCCTTCTACCTCCTCCCACCTTCCTTTCCCTCTGGCAATCACCACACTGCTGCCCATGGGGTGTATTCTTTTATTCCCTTTTAAATTTAAGTAAACTAATTGCAAAATACATGCTTTTCGCTTATATCTTGCTGGCTCATCTCCTATATTTGCTAGTTTTTGATAAGACCTAATAGTATATGCATATATTCATTTCCTCACACACATACAAATATACATGCACACAAATACTCCCACACATGTGCAAACATAGATTTTTGTCTAGCTTTCAAGTCAATTGAAATACAGTCTTTTAAGCTAATCAGTCTATATTAACACATTTTCTGATAGAAGAAAATATGAAATTTTTATGCTAGTTGATGCATGGGTATCAATTAAGACTTCATTTTAAATAAGTGGTTAATTAATGCTATTTTTTCCTTTTTATTAGATATTATAACACAGTTGCACACATCAAAACTACTTTTTAAACTAGTGCACTACAGTTTCCTGGCAAGTTGCAGTGTATTTTCTGCAATTACATGGAATATTCTGAATAATACAATTCAGTGAGACAATATTTTACCTTTATCCATAAAATTGATGATACTGGGCTTAAATACAGGAAAAGGAGAAAAGGAAAGGTAAAACATATATAGAGGTCTTATGTAGTTTTAAAATGCAGTTATATAAAAGCTTTTTATTTATATTGACATAGATGGTTAATTCTTCTTAGAATGTTTCTTGTTCACGTATGAAGAAATGCACATTGCTTTCTATCTGAAGATGGTACAAAATTTGCAACATGTCAAGCTATCCTTTTCTTCCAATGTGTGTGCAGTTATTTTTTCTGTAGTTTCAGATTATTAAATAGTCTAAGAGGTACCCTTATACTGGGATTCAGAAAGACTGGAACCTAAATCAAAATCCTGACAAATCAATCACAAGGCAAAATTTTTTTTT
>CM052540.1:53469639-53483497 GCA_028533065.1 Trachops cirrhosus | reverse complement strand
ATATTTTATTTATTTATTTTTAGAGAGGGGAAGAGCAGGAGAAGGAGAGAGAGAAACATCAATGTGTGGTTGCCTCTCATGTGGTCCCCACTGGGGACCTGGCCTGCAACCCAGGCATGTGCCCTGACTGGGAATCGAACCTGCGATGCTTTGGTTCGCAGCCCGCGCTCAATCCACTGAGCTACGCCAGCCAGGGCCACAAGGCAAAATTTTGATAACATAGGTAACCTCTTACTTTTAGGCCCCTTTCCTACAAAAAGTAATAGCAATAATTTATATGATGAGGCAAAGTTTCCCAGTTTGGGAAATTAGGTGAGGGCAATTTAGTGTTATTGAAAGGGTTGTTACATTAGAGATATTAATTATTCCTGTCCATGAACACTGAAAAAGCATTTGACAAACTCCAGGACCCATTTACAATAAAAATTTTCAGTAGTAACATATCTTTAACATAGTATAGGCCATATATGACAAACCCACAGTCAACATCATTCTCAATGGACCAACTCGATAAGCATTCCACTTAAGTTAGGGAACAAGACAGGCAAGTCTGCTTTCACCTCTCTTTATTCAACAGAGTACAGAATGTCCTGGCCACAACATTCAGATAACTAGAAGAAATAAAGAGAATCCAAACTGGAAAGGAAGAAGTAAAACTATCTTTATTTGCAGATGACATGTTGTTGCATATAGAAAACCCTAAAGATTCCACCAAAAAAAATCTACTAGAACTGATAGATGAGTTAAGTAAAGTAGCAGGATACAAAATAAATATTAAAAAATCAGTTGCGCTTTTATATACCAATAATGAACTATCAGAAAAGGGAAACTAAGAAAATAATCCCATTTACAATTGCTTCAAAATACAATAAAATACCTACAAATAAATTTAATAATATTAAATACCTGTACTCAAAAAATATGACATTGAAGAAATCAAAGAAGATAAAATAAGTGGACTGTCTATACTACCCAAAGAAATCTATAGATTCAGTGCAATTCCTATCAAGATACCAATGGTGTGTTACACAAAACTAGAATATTCCAAAAAATTAATATGGAACCTCAAAAGATCTTGAAGAGACACAGCAATCTGGAAAAAGAAAAACATTTTGGAGGAATCATAGTATCTGATATCAAACTATACTACAAGGCCCTAGCAATTCACACAGCATGGTAGTGGCATAAAAATAGACATATGGGTCAATGAAACAAAATACAGAGCACAGTAATAACCCACATTTATATAATCAATTAATATTTGACAAATGAGGCAAGAACATACAATGGGGTGAAAAGAATATATTTAATAAATGGTGTTTGGAAAATGGGACAGATACATGCAAAAAAATAAAACTAGACCACATTCTTATATCATGAACAAGAATAAACTCAAAATGGATTAAAGACTTAACTGTTAGACCAGAAACCATAAAAATTCTAGAAGAAAACACAGACAGTACAATCTCAGACCCTTCTCATAGCAATATTTTTTCTGCTATATCTCCTCAGGCAAGGGAAACAAAAGAAAAATAAACAAGTGGGACTAGATCAAACTAAAAAGTCTTTGCAAAACAAAAGAAACCATCAACAAAATGAAATGGCAACCCATTGTATGGGAGAACATATTCACCACTGATTCATTTGACAAGGGGTTAATATCCAAAATGTATAACTTATATAACTCAATACCAAAAATCAAAAGTACAGTCCAATTAATTAAATGGGCAAAGGACCTGAATAGGCAGTTTTCCAAAGAGAACATACAAATGGCCAATAGATATGAAAAGATGCTCATCATCACCAGAGAAATGCAAATTAAAACCACAATGAGCTATCACCTCACACCTGTCAGAATGGCTATCATCAGTAAATCAATAAACCAGTGTTGGTGATAATGTGAAGAAAAGGGTACCCGTGTGCACTGTTGGTGGGGATGTAAACTGGTGCAGCCACTGTGGAAAACAATATGGAGATAACTCAAGAATTATTAAGAATGGAATTGCCTTATGACCCAGTGATTCAACTTGTGGGAATATATCTAAAGAAACACAAAACCCTAATTTGAAAGAATATATGCAACCCTATATTGATTGCAGTGTTATTTACAGTAGCCAAGATGTGGGAGCAGCCCAACTGCCTATCAGTAGATGAATAAATAAAAATGCTGTTGTACATTTATTTACACAATGGAATACTACTCAGTCATAAAAAGTATGAAATCTTACCATTGGAGAGAGCATGGATGGACCTGGAGAGTATTATGCTAAATGAAATAGGCCAGTTAGAGAAAGACAAATACCATACGATTTCACTCATGTAGTGAACAAAATAAACTAACAAGCAAAATAGAAATAGGCCCATGCATGGAGACCAGGGTGACAGCTGTCAAAGGGGAGGAAGGTGGAGGGTAAGTGAAAAAAGTGAAGGAATTAAGGTAAAAAAAAACCTCAAATACACAGTCAACTATTAGATGATTACCAGAGGGAAAGGAGTGTGGGGGGAGGGAGAAGAGGCTAAAGGGAGGATAAATGGTAATGGAAGGAATCTTGACTTTGGGTAGTGAACATACAATACAACATGCAGATAATGTGTTCCAGAGTTGTACACCTAAACCTGTAAAATTTTATTAACTATTGTCAACCCAATAAATAAAATCTTAAAAAGAAAGTGTTGTAACTAAAACAAGGGTTAAAGATTGCTATATCCTCTTGCTTATGAGTTAGAAAGCTATATTTTATTTTTCTGATCATGCTGTGGCTTAGCTTGGATTTGATAATGCATTCAGTTTATCTCATAAGAATTAATTAAGCATCTACTATGAACCATGAAATTGAATTAAACATCTGTGTGTGTGATTGCATGATGTGTTACAACAGGAAGGATAGTGTTAATATATTGGAAAAAATGAAAGATTCTTTTAGCAAGACAAACCTGACTTGCATTACAAACTCTACAAATTATTTGCAATTTGTCATAGGCCAAGCTACAGAATAAACCTCAAAATGAGTAACTTCAAAGATTAAGTCATCTCCATCTCTCAAAGTGTGCTTACTAGATTAGCCTTAAGTATTAATTGACAATATTATTCTTTTCTAAGTAACCCACACATGTACACACAAATATACTCATCATATAAGCCTTTCCCAATAGCACAAATACTGATGGCCATATTTAATAAGCTGAGGCACTGTTGCTTATAGATGTTCTATGAAATTAGATGGAAATCACCACTGATTAGTCCAAATTTCCACATGTATTTTGTGAGATCATGAAAACTATGTATTTTATACATTTGATATTTTGATTAAAAGACACTTCATCTTTCCTACTCATCTAATTTTACTTGCTCAAAATAAGAGCATATTTCATTTCACCTTTCTTATTATATAACTTTATAATGGGAGAGAATGTGAGAATTCTGAGATGACAAAAAGACTAATTTATTCTTAAGGTGCCTACTATATATACTTCCAATAATTTTACTATGTTTAACTTAAAAATTCTACCTTACTCTTTCCAATATCTCTAATCCAGTGTGATATTCTTGAATTTCAACTACTAAAAACAAATGTATAATGTGTTATCATTCTTTTAGTTAGAAAATCATAAAATCTTTGAATTGCTACATAAAGAACATCATATAAATCCAGCCATCTAATGCTTGACTCTTTTCCATATTATCAACCAGTGGTTAAAATGCTTATGGTTAAAAAAACATAAGCACAGCATAAATGAATCTCCAAGATTAGATTACTTTTAATGAAAAAAAAACACATGCAAAATATCCTTGGTTATTAGATAGAATTGGGATTGGCCTAATCTGAAGAATTTTAATTTTTCATTCATAGAATAGTTCTTATGTAACCATTATTTTTCAAGATTAATAAAAATTATATTTTGCCTTATCATGACACAATGTTTCTTGTCATACACACATGTCCAGTGCCACATGATTTTTAAAACTTTCTTCTTTTCTAAAATACTTCATATTCTATCATATTTGGGGAGTTTAAATTGTTTTTGTCTAATTGGATGGGGCACTAGTACAATAAATCATGGGGTTTATTGGGAAATTCGAGCTCCAGTCATGGAGTAGCTTATCTTTTGAATTAACCTTTCTGAGGAAAAACAAAAATAAAGCTGAAAAGAAATTTAAAAAGTAATATTTGAAGGCACTAGTGAGCAAACAAAGCCGGCAGAAACGCAAGAACATATGATTTCGGAAAGAATGGATGCCATTGTTTGGAGGCACAATTCAATTGCTTCTTAGCAACATCAGAGAATAAAGCACATGAAAATGAAAAACACAGACACACTGGAACGAGGAAAAGGAGGACATAGTTTTCAAAGAATAAGGGAGAAGTCCATAATAAATAATAAAGATAAAAACCATTATCTTACCAACAAAAAAGAGTGGTCTAGTATTACTTTATCAACCTGCCAGAAAAATAAAAGGCTTAGGAAAAAAAAAATGTCTTCTAAAGCATCTAAATCTATTTCTTTACAATTTCAGAAATTCAATTAAAATTAGGAGGTATGCTCAATAAAAGAATAAGACAAACCAAGAAAACAACAGAAGTAGACTATTAAGTGATGCCATTGTTAGAAATGGTAAGAAAACTTAAAAATAATTATTATAAACATAGGAAAAACAAATTATTAAAGATAAAGAATTTTAATACATAATTAAAAAGAATAAATTTGGTATTCTTGAATTATAAAACAATGTCTGAAATTATGATCTTTCTAACTGGGCTTAATGAAATCTGAGATATGGCAAAGAATAGGATTAAAATCTGGTTAATAAAAAATATTGAAATTTAAGCACAAAGAAGTTAGGAATAAAAGCCACAACCAAGATTAAAAGCCATGTGAAGTATTGTCAAAGTATGTATGTGTCACATATGTGTAATTTGATTTCTGGAAAGAGAGGATATGCAGAATGAGGCATATAAATTGTTTAAAAAAGAATAAGAATTTGTTTATGAAAGATTTATGAAAGACAAAATGTATAAAAGACAAAAATCTCAGATTTTAGTAATTCAGTGAATTCTGATCAAATTCATCACATATACATTCCTATGATCTAACTGGAAAATGAAAGAAGGGTTAAAGAAACATTAACATGTAATGTTAATATAATATAAAGTATTATATATCCCAAATAACTATATTTATAGAATGTAACACATTATATACATACAAAAGAATACATTTCAGTGTTTGATATATTAAAAATAGGATATGTACCCTATTTATATTATTAATATAATGGCACTTTATTATATTATATACAGGAAGTGTTATAAAAAGAATCTCATAATTAACCAGGGAGTATGGGGGATAAAGGGATACTCCCTTTACATGAGCAACAGTATAACTAATGGCTTAGTTTTAAACAAAAACGTAGAAGTCAGAAAAAAGCAGAATGGCAGTCTTAGTGTTATATTTTTTAAAATGCAAATAATTTTGAATGAAAAATATTTTCTTTAAGAAATGAAAATATTCACCAATAAAGTCATATGTAGGAATATTTGTAAGTATAAATTCAACTTGTTTGTTAACAATAAATAAAATTGCTGAATATCCACAAACCTGTACAGAAATAGATAAAAATGATATTATTTCAGATAATAAAGCTATTAAAAAGTAACATATAAAAACTTCTGGGCTATAAATTTGACAACTTAGATTTTTAAAACACCTGAAAAATAAATTACATCAGAAATAGAGAAGAAATAGAATATTTGAGTAGTCCTGCATCAGCTAAAGTAGTTGTATATGTAATTTTAAAATATTTTCCCCATGAAAACTGCAGATACAGATGACTTAAATAATTCTGCCAATTCGTTAAGGAAGAAATCATGACAAGTTTATACAAACTCTTTCAGAAATGGAGACACATGGATGTCCTACAGATTCTTAGGTTTGTTTTTATGTAAATGATTTTAGGTCAAAAGTTCAGAAATAAACTTTCAGGTAAGCTTAATCACTTATCTTTCACACTGTATCAATGGTTTATATATGTAGAATCTATGATATTCCTTGAATCCTAACTATATTCATTAATATACTTCTTTCCTTCCCAATTAGATACTTTTTATGTATTTAATGAGATGTGTATTTTTATCTACTTAATTTACTTTATAAACTTGAAAAAGGCAGGAGTAAAAGACAGACTTCCTTGTAGATTTACTGCAAAAAGATGACCATAATTTATTAGTCAGTATCCTTTAATTATATTTATTTAACTGATTACCAGATCATGTAACTGTTCTTAATAACTCCTTTTTTTTCTACTTGACTCAAGTTGTGACGAGAGAACATGGAAGTCTATTGAATTTATGTGACTTCCTATTCTTTGCAAAGAATATGTCATTAGTCCAATGTGACTTCTATTAGAAAACTCATGCTAAATTCCAGAGAACACTGGTCCCTATTTTGGTTCTCAATATTTTTCTCTTTAGTAATTAATAAAATTGCTTTCCCCATGAGGTTCAATGTTTTGTCCTTTTTACTAGTTCATCTACACTTATTTATTCCTAAATGATGACGACGATGATAATAGTACTTTTTTTTGATGATAGTAATTTAACCTGATTCTCTATTTAAATGCTGAAAGTATCACTTTCTTAGCATATAAGGTATTTTATCAACCTATTGATTCTCTCTTCTAGTTAAGTCTTTATCAGACTTCATGGCAAATCTAAACTCAAAGCTAAATTTAATAAATTAAACTCTTCACAGGTGATTAAGTCTATTATGACCAGGCAGTGTAATTTATCTTTGACCATTTATTTCCTCATGCAGTAAATATTCTCTTGATTTGTGTTCTTGAATCAGATTTCTGTACTGAATAAATGAAAATTTAAAAAAAATTCTCATATATAAATGACCTCACTAGTTTTGAAGATTTAATGAAATCATACTGCTAAATATTTAACAAAAACTATTATACATTAAGATTCAAATAAACATTATTTTTATTTTTTTACCCTCTGTGGGCCAAAAATGAAAAATATAAAATATGAACATAACTGTTTTCTCAGAAATAAAAAATAAAACCAACCTATAATTTATCAACAAATAATAGTATGTAAAATATATCTCTCAAGCTATTTTTACTACTATCCCTGTTATTTTTATGTTGTGAAACTGGTTTTGTGTCAACACTTAGGTCACCTATGTCTCAATGAACTGAAGTTGCATAAATTCACATCTATGCTGGAGTATATTTAGGTTGTCATTTGCCTACTTGTTAACAGGGAAGACAGATTAGGAGAAAATGAAATTTAAATGAAAGATTGTAAAATAAAATTGAAAAACCTTTAGTCAAGGCAAAACAGTAATCTTTAAGCTATCATAACCTAATAGAAAACCTTTTTGTATTGTCGTTCAATTACAATTGTCCTGATTTCCTCCCCCCCTCACTCTCCCCCACCCCAACCAACCCCACCTCCCACATTGGCCTCCCCCCTTGACCACATGGGTCCTTTATACATGTTCTTTGATGACCCTTTCCCTTCTTTCCCCTGTTATCCCCTTCACCCCTCCCCTCTGGTTACTGTTAGTTTGTTCTTTATTTCCATGTCTCTGGTTCTATTTTGCTCACTTGTTTGTTTTGTTGATTACATTCCACTTATAGGTAAGATCATATGGTATTTGTCTTTAATTTGTCTATTTGTCTAGCAATTTGTCTATTAATATTGGGCAAAGGGGGCAGAAGCATAAAATGGAGTAAAAATAGCCTCTTCAACAAATGGTGTTGGGAGAACTGGACAGCTACATGCAAAAAAATGAAACTCAACCACCAACTTATACCATAAACTAGAAAAAACTCAAGATGGATAAAAGACTTAAATATAAGTAATGACAACATAAGAGTCCTAGAGGAAAACATGGGCAGATATCCCACAAAGCAATACTTTTGCTGATATATCTCCTAGGGCAAGGAATATAAAGGAAAGAAGAAACAAATGGGACTACATCAAATTCAAAAGCTTCTGCATAGAATTTCATTGTGTAAATGATCTCACCTTTAACAGGAGCCTAAACAACAAAACAAACAAACAAACAAAATATAACCAAAGACACTGAAATAGAGAACAGGCTGACAGTGACCAGAGGGGAGAGGGGAGGGAATTTCAGGGGAAAGGGGGGAGGGTTTACAGGAACAAGTATAAAGGACACATGGACAAAAACTGGAGGGGGGGGGAGTTGGAAATGGGAGGGAGGTGGGGAGGACTGGGGGTGGGCTGGGATGGGAAAAAAGAGAAGAAAAAAATTAAAAAGCTTCTGTATGGCTAAGGAAACCATCATCAAAATAAAAATGGAACCTACTGTATGAGAGACTATATTTGCCAGTGATACACAGGACAAGGTTTTAATCTCAAAAATATATAAAGAACTTAAATGACTCAGCATCAAGAAGACAAATAACACAATTACAAAATGGTCAAAGGATCTGAATAGCCACTTCTCTAAGGAGCACATGCAGATGGCCCATAGACATATGAAAAAAATGCTCAACGTCATTAGCCATCAGATAGATGCAAATTAAAACCATGAAATGAGATATCTGACCACACATTTGTCAGAATGGCCATCATTAAAAAATCAACAAATAAGTGCTGGTGAAGATGTGGAGAAAAGGAACCCTAGTGCACTGTTGGTGGGAATGCAGACTGGTGCAGCCACTGTGGAAAACAGTATGGAATTTCCTCAAAAAACTAAAGATGGAACTGCTTTTGACCCAGTGATTCCACTGCTGGAATAATATACACAGGGAACCCTGAAACACCAATTCAAAATAATTGATGTACCCCCACGTTCATAGCAGTGCTATTTACAATTGTCAAGATTTAGAAACCTCCTAAATGCCCATCAATAGGTGAGTGGATAAAAAACTGTGGTAACATCTATATAGTGGAATACTATGCAGCAGAAAGAAAGAGGAATTCTTAAGTGTTGTGACAGCATGGATGGAACTGGAGAATATTATGCTAAGTGCAGTAAGCCAGTCAGTGAAAGACAAATACCATATGCTCTCATTTATAAGAGGAATCTAATGACAAAATAAACTAATGAGCAAAATAGAACCAGTAGTGCAGAATTATGGAACAGTCTGACAGCTGTAAGTGGGGTGGAAGAGATGGGGACTGATTGAAAGAAGGTGAGGGATTAGTCAAAGGACATGTATGAAGGACCCATGGACATGATCAATGGTGAAGGGACTGATTTTGGAGGTGCAGAGAGGGCTGGGTGCAAAGGGGCAAAGGGTGAAAAAGTAGGACAACTGTAATAGCATAAGCAATAAAATTAAAAAAAATAACAGACCAATTGAAAAAGACTATATTATTTATTGATTGCAAATAGTTTCATAGTTCATGTGAATATTTACTTTTTAATGAACCTTGTTTATACTTTTCATCATTACAGAAATGAAATACATATATTTGCACATAAAAATACAGTGTAGTATTTTAACTAAATTGCTTTACAATCACTTATATTTTAATTTACCAAGGTGCTTGAAGAATTATAAAACTGCACATCTGTATTCAGAACAATGTACTATAATATAGTACAAAATGATTAATTATATATAAAGTCTCTAATAGAGTTAAATACAAAAGAATTAATTATATATAAAACATATTCATAAGTTTTAACAGCCCACCTTAAGAATCTTTCATGATCCAAATATGAATACATTTTTAGACACTATTAGGAACTGAGGTTGCTACATATACAGGAAAGGTAATGAAGTTAAGCAAATTATCTACAATATCATATTTATTACCCATTGACTATTCACATTAAAATACATACTTTATTAAATATATTAGATATGTTGCAATATCTGCTTAAAATACTGTAAAATTTTTTTAAAGAAAAATTGGTGAAGTGCATGAGCTGTTAAGTTAATTTTGATGGTTATATATACTACAGGTTAAATGAGAAAATTTATCTTGCTTACAGAATATTAGTTCTGGCTCATTATATCATGCTAAGTTTCCTCAGGAACTTAAGTAACAGAGAGGCAAGATCATCTAAGGGCACAGATATATAATATATTTGTTTCTACATGCATCCCAATTAATTTTAGATTCTATGCTTCAGATATTGAAAACAGATTAAAATCCCCATTTTATATAACTACATAAAATTATTTTTGATTTCCTAGTTCTAAAAGAACTCTATTTCCCCAAATTTTGAGGGATTGTACATTCCAAGAACTAGTTATTATTACTGAACTGATAGATAAAATATTGTCTACAGTGGTTCTCCTATAACATTTTCCTTTCCTTAGGAGCAATCTATCCAGTTTTAATATAGAAAAAAGCTGGCACATTGAACTCCTAAGATTGATAGTACTTAAAATAAATGCATTTGCTTTCCATCTCTCCTTTTAAGTTTTATGTATAATATTTGCAGCTGTCAAAGGGAAGGTGTTGTGGGCTGGGTGAGAAGGGTGAAGGGATTAAGCAAAGAAAAAAAAAGAAAGACTCATGGACACAGACAACAGTATAGTGATTGCCCGAGAGAGGTAGAGGAGGGTAAAGAGCGGTTAAGTAGTGATGGAAGGAGACTTGACTTGGGCTGGTGAACACACAATACAATATACAGATTATGTACTGTAGAATTGTATATCTGAAACCTATATAATTTTATTTTGCAATGTCACCTCATTCAATTAATTAAATAAAGAAATGAACTTTGCTATTTTCATGTTTTGTAAAATATTTTGATATCATAAAAAGACAATTTAAAGGGGAGGAAACCACAGACTACATCTTACTAACACTATTAAAAACCTCAGTAGCAGCATCTTTCAGTAATGCAAGCTCAGCCTATCATAATGTAAAATGGCAGAGATTATACTTTGTAAGAATCAACAGTTTACTTTTAAGTGTAAATAATTAATGCCTATAGTAAATGACATTAAAGTGGACTTCTTTTTATTCATTTGACTTTACCCCATCATAATATGATACTTTCTGTAAGTAAATACCTATTTTTAAATAATTCCAAATCTCTAAATCACATATTTTCTCTAATTTCTCCACGTTTTCAGAAAAAATAGATATGACTTACCCTTTGCATTTTAGGCCATTGTATCTCAGATATAATACCCTGATAGTAACTTGACCAGCAGAGCAAATTCTCATGCTGTTAAGTGAAAATATCTTTATGTTTTTGTTATCACTATATCAGTCCTAGGTAAATGTTTCTTCCACTGTCTCTCCTTTCTGTCATCCTCACAACTAAAAGGCAGAATAATTGTGTATTATAGTAATATTTCCACTAAAAACATGCCTAAAAGCATGGAAGCAACAAGACTTGTAAATATCAAATCATAATTTTTGTATTTTATTCTTTATCATACTCTTCATGGATACTATTCATTTATTGAGAGCATGCATCTTTTAACAACACATTTTAGCTCTGTAATGTGATATTCAGTTTAATACATAAATAAACAAATAAACTCTCAGAGAACCTTGTCAATTAGAGTGTTGGGAAATAGTGTTTCCCTAAGGCTATGAGAAGCATGGTTTTATGTGGAGTGTGACAACACCCCAAATATGTGGTACTGAAAGCTCTCAATAAGCGTTCACCATTTAAACATTAATATGCAGATAGAGAAGTGTTATTTAAATAGAGCCTACTTAATTACAAAGGCACAGCAGCAAGCTCAAAGTTTAATTTTCCAGAGTGATATTTGTTTGTGTGTTCTTCCCCTAATGTTATTGCTGGATACAATTGTATAGGTTTTAATACTGGCTTTTAGCGATTTTATATGATGATAAACTGGCTGGAAATTTCTAGGAAACTACTGAATATTTCATATTTAGGGTAGAATTGAATTTGGTAGCAGATATGAGAGTGTGATCTAAGATTGGAACAATACTATTATAGATAATATATGTTGTCTGTGGAAGTGGGAATAATAACTATAGGTCTTTCATACGTAACTCACTGCTTTCCAAGGTTCTCAGGTGAACCATGGTTAAGTATAGGAACTTGGTATGTGGAAATATTGGATAATTACATTCTATGCAGGTGCAGGGAAGAACAAGAGAGGAAGAGACAGACACAGAGATGGTGAAGGAGTGAATGTTGGGAAAGGCATTAAAGTTATGCTAATACTATAATTTGTAAGAACCTAAGCAAAAGGTCTGAACATAAAACCAAAATCAGTACTAGTAGAACCTAGATTATTTAAAAGTGGGAAATATCCACAATGCTCTACTATTAGTGCTAATTCAAAATTAACACAAATTTATTTATGGTTTACTTGTGAGTCGCACAGCCCACAAATTAAATGGATTTGAATCAACCAGAGGTGTTGTTCTCTAAATAATCCTAAAGGGGAAAATTCAAACTACATACATATTAGCATGTTATAACAAGTTTTTCTCAGAATCATATTTGTATGATAAAATTTATTTCAGTGTTGTAGCTATTATGTGAAATTTAAACCTATGATATAAATTTCTAACAATTTGAATTTTTTTACTTAACTTCATAGTTCTTGGGAATTTTTGTAAAATCTCTGACAACTATTCTGTCTTTTTATAAGGATCAACAATTTTAACCTCATTGAGAATACAATATTAATAATAATTATCTTTGTTAAGCAATGATATAATAGAAATTAAAAATTAATTAAAGTTACTATTAATTATGCAGGTCACTCAACCAGAAAAAATATTGTATTTGTCTATTAAAATAAAATTCAACTCAACAAAATATTAGCAAATCAAATCCCAAAATGCAAAATAAGAATTATACAATGTGACCAAATTAGATTTGTACAAAGTATGGAAGGCTGGTTCAACATTTGAAAATTAATGTAATTCATCACATCAACAGACTAAAAGAGAAAACTCATATAATCATATAAATAGATGTAGAAAAAAACATTAGACAGAATCCAAACCCATTCCTAATAAAATCTTCCAGGACTCTAGGAATAGAGGGAAATTTTTTCAACTTTATAGAGTGTATCTACAAAAAACCTACAGCTAACATCCTGGTAGGTGGTGAGAAACTTAAAGCATACTCACTAAGATCAGGTACAAGGCAAGGATGACCCTGTACCACTTCTATTCAATAGCATACTGGAAGTCCTCACTAATGCATTAAGGGGGAAAAAAGAATGAAGAAAAGAAAATGGGGGGAGGAATAAGTATATAAACAGGGAAACATTGAAGGTAAAAAGAAAACTGTCTTTGTTTGCAGATGCCATAATTGTTTATGCAGAAAATTTGAAATAGTTAATGGTAAAACAAAACAAAAATATGAACCAATAAGTGATTACAGCAAGGCTGCAGAATGCAAGGTTAATATGCAGGTCAACTGTTTTTTCTATGTACCAGCACTAAATAAGTGGAACTTGAAATTAAAAATAATATTGCTTGCATTAGAATGCAAAAAATTTAATACTTATGTTTAAAAGAAGGGGGTAGGGTTTTCAGAAACAACTATAAAGGATACATAGACAAAAAAAGCAGGGGAGGCAGGTGGGGATGGGTAGGGTATGGGGGGAATGATGGGGGTAGATGCAGACAACTGTACTTGACAAAAAATAAAATAATTTTTAAAAAATCTAACGAAATCAATATAAATCTATATAAGGAAAACTACAGAACTCTAATGAACTAAAACAAAGAACTAAATATATTTTCATGGACAGGAAAGCTTAATATTGTTAAATGTCACTTCCCAATTTTATCTGTAGATTCATTATAATCCCCCAGAATTATTTTATGAACATTGACAAAATGATTCTAAACTTTATGGGCAAAGCAAAAGTCCCAGCATTGCCCATAAACACAATATTGAAGGA
>CM052540.1:53424292-53469139 GCA_028533065.1 Trachops cirrhosus | reverse complement strand
AACCTAAACAAGAAAACAAACAAACAAGTAAAATATAACCAAAGACACTGAAATAGAGAACAGGCTGACAGTGACCAGAGGGGAGAGGGGAGGGAATTTCAGGGGAAAAGGGGAAGGGTTTACAGGAGCAAGTATAAAGGACACATGGACAAAAACTAGGGAGGGTTGGAAATGGGAGGGAGGTGGGGAGGGCTGGGGGTGGGCTGGGAGGGGAGTAAAAGAGAGAAAACTGTACTTGAACAGCAATTAAAATAAAAAATAAATAAAAAATAAACATAACTGATACAAATGAAAAAAAGAAAAGAAAAGAAAAGCTCTGAAGGTCTATCCAACTTCAAATGCCATATAATGTGTCCAGTGGCCTTCACTCAGTTTCCACTGCCACAGCCCAATTTTTCCTGTATCTAATTCTGCTTCCTTCCCTTCCCAAAATGATCATATCTGGAGCATTCTAGATATATACCCACATGCTAAGGTATTTTCACTGTTTGCTCTCTGGAACTGAGTTTGCAACTCTGTTTTTGGTGTCTCAAATGTGTCTAAATACAAACTCACAAGACTTAAAACTAAACATACTTTCAAATTCATACCATGGCTTTATCATTTATTCTATTATCTTTGGCAGAAATCTGTGAATCACCCTCAAGGTTGCCCTCTTGTTCATGTTCCCATATGAATAATGAACGTATTCTATCAATTTTACCTTCTACATGCGTGTCCAACACACATAGCTTCTCCATGTTCATTGTTTTAATTCAAACCATTCAAACCTATTTTTTAACTGGTTCCATCATACCCACCATTAATTTTTCCAAACTATTTACCAAAGTAGTTTTTTGCCATAGCAGTGTTTTAAAAACATTTGGAATCATTAAATAACTTTTTTTTTCTTTCTTTTCTTTTTTTTTTTTCTGTTTGAAGAGCAAAATCTTTAGCATGGCTTCGAAGCTCCTAGCAATCCACCTTATTTCGTTTTCTTCACCTACATCCACTTCCTCTCATTCTAAGGGCTCTGGCTCAGGGGCTCAAAACCCAAATAGTGTCAAGTTGCCTCCTTGCCCAGGGTCTTTGAACATTAATATCTTTTTGTCTATAGACTTCCTTCCCTTACCTTGTACCACCCTATTGTTAATGACCTTTGGAATGAATTTTGGAAGCCTTTATTTAGTCTAGGTTAAACCTCTCTGTTCATTTCATTACATCTCTTCCTCTTGTAATGGTCCCGGCACTTTGTTGTTAATTACTTATGACATCTGACACCCCACACACTATGGACTCTGGGCTATGGTTGTCTGTTGTGTGGCTCGGCACGTGCCAGATTCTTATTTGCTGAATGAAGTAAAATGTCTTTTTACCAGTTTTATAAAAACAACAACAGCAACAACTCATATAATTAACATCTGTTTAGGTAGGCCCCAAGTGTTGAAACTACAAATGTCTGAATGGGAAGTTAACATGAAATTGAAGGCATATCATGAGAAGAGAAACAATGGAACCAGTATCTCAGTCTTATCTGATGGGAAAACTGTTGGCAGCCTACTAGTGCCACTGGTTCCTTGGTGATACGAATGTTTGGCAGAAGAAGAAAAGAGTTAACTAAACAAAGGCATACAGACATTTTTATAACACCTTTTTTCTGATACAATTTTTTTATTGTCTATATCCTCCTATAATTTTCAGTTGCTTACTTATAGCTACGTGAGACCATCCCCTAATGTGAGATCTATGTGATAGCAAGTATTTGCATCAGCTAATGCCAAAATTGTCATTACTGTTTGAGTGGCATAGTGAAACACTCCAGGACTTTTAAGTCATATTAGAATTATGTTCAACTACTGGCTTTGCAATTCACTAGTTATGTATTGGATAGTCTTGGTTAAACTTCTTAAATTCTCTGAGATTTATGAGGATATTATCTACTGATCTTCCATATATAACCAATTTTTACATGTCAAACAACAGAAATGCAGTAAAAGTGTTATATATCTATGTACCTATACATACATGTGTATATACACACATATATTTACAGGCATATACACCTGAATCTGTTCATACATATATCAAGATAGGATTTTTCCTGCTAACTGTCAAATTACTGTGAGACATGAGGACTCAGTTGAATTATTTTCACTGTCCATTTGTAACTGCTCATTTTTAACAGCATGTTCACTGAAGTTGTCACAGTTTGCTTATAATCTGACTTTGACTGTGAAAGTGTTTGATGTTCAGGATGTGTAAAATCCTCTCCCATAGCATCATCCTTACTCGCAAAATTTTATATGTAAATCAAGTAGTCATGCAGGAAAAATTACAGCTATTTTTTATACTAAAGTATTATAATATTTTATTTTAATTATATAATTAATATGATTATGACAAAATTACATTTACATAGCATAACTAATGAGAAACCTGCTTAGATTTCCTTAGAATTATTTCACTAACAGCTATTACAGGTTTGTGGTATATCTGTTGAATTAATGAAAATTAAGTGATACGGCACAGCCAGCATTCAATCTCAGGTTTGTCTGATTCCAAATCCTGTGCATAATCCAAAATCTCAACCTTCCTCTCAAATACTGGGTGTAGCTCTTATACATGGGAGGTCCCGTTTAAAGTATCAGGTAGCTTTAAACTTTCTCATTTTGCACACTATTCATTTTCTAAAAAATCTCAGTACAGAGTGTGCTCAACCCTGTATCTAGCAGCTTCATTCTACATTGGCAGTGTTACCACAGTTAAATAATAAAGGGTACTTTCATTGTTTTCTTTCTTTTCAAATTAAACTTTGGATTTTATTGGACATTTAACTATTCTGGTGCTATTTCCCTTTGATGTTGATATAAAACTTTTTAGTACTTAGTTTTATAAATGAGACTGCACTTAGGTAGGATGACACATATTATTAAATTCTCTCCCAATACCATTAAATACAAATTCAAATACCATTAAATATATCATGATCCTTTTAGTCAATTCTTCTTGTGATGTGGCATATTATAATAGCATATATACAAATATTTCTTTAAAAATTTGTAAGTTAGACTATAGCCAATAGAAAATTTTAGTTATTCCAACATGGGTTTTTGTAATTGTTATAGTAAGTGGGAACAACTGGAGTGAGCCACTGTATAACTTTAAACATACCTATATTTAACAAAAAAGTAATACTTTATTGATTATATTATATAATTATATGATATATGGCCCAGCTTACTACAGAGTATAAAATGCAAGAAAATTTGGAATATTTGCAAGTATATCATGTTGGAGAGGTTATAAAACAAAAAAATGGAGCATATGAAGTTCTTTAATTAGCAAATAGGATCAAATAATTTAATCATTATATACTCAGATCAATCTCTGATAATATGATTGATGTCAAGGTGGTACTTTTCTCATAATGCTCTTCAGAGAAGTCATTAGCTAATATCAGTAAATCTCATCTTTCTTACATATTTGTTTGCTAATCATCATAACTAATAAGGTATCTCAGTAAATCTTGAATTTTAATATTGCCTTTGGTTTAGGGCAAATCACATAAGGTTATATTGTATATAAAATTCAGAGCTTCTATATTGGGAGAGAAAGCACTTATTTCAGTTTCAATTTCATTTTAATTCACACTCTAGATATTTTTCCAATTCTTAGATGGAAAAATCAAAAACTGAAAAGAGAATGAGACGTAGCTGGACACATTTTTCATTCTATGTGGTAGATGAGATGAATGAACTATTTTTAATGCTATAATTCTGAAGGTTTGGGGCTGTGGTTGTCTCCAAAAAAGGGAAACAGTTATCTTCTTTCATAAGCAAAATCTGTCATGCTAATTATTTAAAAACACATGCATTCTTCATTATTTTATGAGTTTAAATTTGTGCTATGCTAAATTTGCTGGGGATTAGAATTAACATAGTAAAATATAGTATAAAAATATTGGAAATAACAGTTCTTATTAGGGATTCTATCGGCATGAGAGAAATTCTGCCTGCAAGAACCAGAATTCTAAGTCAGCCACATTGGTCTCTCAGTCTAGTAGGCCATGTCCAATTTTCTCAGTCTAGCATTAAGAACAAGCTTTTTCTCCATACAAATTTTGAGATTCTGAGGTGAAAAGTGTTAGACAACTAGAGATGTATTATAACATTAATATCAGTTAGAAGTCAAGGAAGCTTTTAGAATCAGGTGAAAGCAGAAAGTTCATCCCCATTTACATTTTAATATTTAAAACCTTGGGGAAACCTACATAATCTTATTAACCAATGTCACCCCAATAAATTTAATAAAAAAAGAAACCATTGCTAAATCCAAACAAAAATAAAAATAAAAATAAAAATCTGTATTTGTACTTATATAATTTGGGGGAGTATGAGGACAATAAGTAATCATAAAATGTCCTTCATTATTTCTAATCCAAATGAAAAAAATATGCAGCCAAGTGTCAACTAAATTACAGTTAAAGTCACATTTGAGAATCTTACATGGATCCAAAGAAAATTAAGTTCCTTTATTGTTCTTAATGCCCACAGGTGAAATGAAGGGTATTTTAGAATTGCCTCCTTAACCTTCCTTCCCCAGCGCTTACTGCATGGAGAACAAGGCGAGAAAGAAACCGCACTCTCTGCAGACAGTTTTTCTCAGTCAGAGAACTGAAACATATCTGATCTATGCAAGTTAAGTGTCTTTTGTCCACTTCTACAATTATGTATCAGTCTCTCTATGGGCAAGAGCAAGTCATGGGCAGAGAGGGCCAGGCTGGAAGGCTTCTTCCGATTCTATTGTATTCTTCCAAGAGTATTCCAGTAGAATCCTATACTCTTCCTCCAGAACTTTTCTTCTGGAAAGAGGTTACAATTTTTCTCTCCTCTAGGAAAATATGGAGAGAATATAACCTTCCCACGTGTTTGTATAACACTCTGCCTTTATTTTTTCTCTATACATGTGCCTCTATTTCTACCTAGTTTTAAGAATATTGTGTTTAAATTTATTTTCTTCTTTCATCTCTGATATTAGCACTCCTTAAAATGCTGTTATTTTGAATTAACATGAAGATGTATAAATTACACTCAGGCACTGCACTAAGAATTCAACTACCTTGGAGTCTAGTGGGAAAGACAAATGAATATATCCAACTCAAATAAAGCTGTGACCTGTGTAGATTTACAGAGTGGTTTCCCTTTCAAAAGAGCATAATATCAATATGAATTCTGACATTTTTTTTGTTTAAAAAGCAATTTTTTTATTTTAGATTATTCAGTACAGTTTCAATCTTTTATTTCCATTCAACAAAACAAAGAAACAAGTAAATTATAACAAAGGACACTGAAATGAATTCTGACATTTACCTCCCTTCCTACCACTGAAGAAACTTCCAAGAATATGTGGAACAATAATCTCCTTTTTTCTAATGCCTTAATTTCTTCAGGGTTTCTCTGCACTCATGCATCAGGCTCATTATTGCCATCACACCACAATATCCTCCTTGACCCTCCAAATCTGATGCTTTCATCATGCACAATGTCTTCATCACTTACTGGTACTTGGGGAATATGATAATGTTATGTTCTCTCTGATATTCTTGGAAGAGTCAAATTGGCATTTTTCCTACCTAACATATTTCTGATCTTTTAAAAAAAGTTTTAGGCACAGTCTTGGTGAAATTGTATTTGAAAGGGAAAGTAAGTGAAGTCATAAACCTAGAATCTGATTTACTGGCAGGAAGGAGAGCTTCAGTATACTGATAAAGTGATCTGCTTTTTTCTCATTGCTTAGGCAATTGTGTGATGTGGTGTAAACATAAGTTGTTTGAAAGCACAGAGGAAAGGAATGGAATACATACATGTTTGCTATATTAGGTCATTGTGAATTAAGATACAGAGAACAAACATGGATTACTCACATGAGCTGGAATACCAAGTCATTTCAGATGTAAATAATATTATATACAGTAGGCCAGATTTGAGAACAAAGATTGCAAACATGCGGGTTACTTAGTTTAATTAATTAGTTTAGTAGGGCTGGAGGTTGGTGTATATAGAAAATGAGGATAAAGAACTTAGAAGAACTTGACCTTGATGAGCTTTGTGTATAACGTTATCAAGTACAGGCTTTCTATGGAAGACAATTGAATACTCATTCTGACTGTAGGGTGAATAATTTGTTGTAATAGACTCTTTTGTGATAATACTGGCAGACTATTCACCAAATAATTTTTTGTTTTTTCTGGGAACACAACTAAACTATATTTTCCAGCATGTTTTCATTTAGATGTGATCATATGAATGAATACTGGCTAGTAGAATATGAGTCTGTACCATTTACAGGCCTGAGCATAAAAGCTTTCTACACATATTGGCTCACAGTTCTTTTTTCTTCTCCTGGCTGGGTATAGAAAAGAGACAGCCCCAAGAAAGGAAGAGACAGATCCCTGAATTACTGTTTGGAAGATAGTTCCTTATCAAGAACATACATTTTAGAATTTATATAAGCAAAAAATAAAGTTCAATCATATTTAAACCATGTAAGATTTTTGTGTTTGTTATAGCAGCTAACATTACCCTAGTGAACACATGTAATTTAAAATGGACTGCTTGTTATAGTAACTAAAAATAAACAGATCAAGCTTGAGTCCACCTCCATTACTCACCAGGATCCTGAAAGTAGTTAAAGAATTTTTAGTCTTTCTGTGGAACTTACACAGTTAGCTCTGGGTGTTTAAACACCTGAATGTGACTTCATGTATAATTTTAGCTATTCTATTGTAAACTATATGATTTTGCTGGCTTCAATAGACTAGTTATAAGTGATCATTTTTACAGCAATTTGGTGAAGTTAAGGAAATCTGCTTTTGTGAACATTCAGAGCTATTCTTTGATGTCTTTCTGAATTTCTTTTTGTTACACACAGCTCTAGCATTAGTTTTTCTTAGAGGTATTTTTAATATATACCATGTTGTTTGGTTTAGTTGTTAGCAAAAAATCATTGACTAATTAATTGGACCAGGCCCTTTATAGCTTTATTCAGAATTGTCTAATATAGCAAACATGTGTGGGTTACATTCCTTTCCTATATGCTTTTCATACAACTTATGTTGACACCACATCACGCTATTGTCTAAACAATGAGAAAAAAAAGTCACTTACGAATGTACGCAAGCTCTCTTCCTCCTGCCCATAAGGAAGATTCTAGGTGTATGACTTCACTGACTTTCCCTGGCTCCCTTTTTAGGTACAATTTCACTAACAATGTGCTTAAGGCGTTTTTTGAGCCAAAAGAGGATAAAAAGCAAAAAATTTAGGAAGGCCTTTACAATTACTATGTGATGAGAAAACCACCAATGAAAATCTGATAACTACAATCCCCACAATTTTTTTAAAAAAATTACTCCTCATCAATTGTTTAACAAAATCCCACTAGGGCAAATCTATGTAATGTTCCCATTCTTTAACAGTCACAGAAGATGCAGAGAAAAAATTCTGGCTTTGACTCCTTTGTTCAGTTTTCAAACATGGATATTCATGAAATGGAGTATTCCTAAAAACTAAGAGGAAAATTTGGACACAGGCAATGAGAAAAAATAACAAATGACCTTTGTAGTACCAATCTAGCAATATGTTGCATTAGAAACATATCTTCTCAACACTGTTTATGTTCAGGTAATCAAGGCACCTGGGAATACTTTTAAATCTCTTTACATGGATCACCATTTAAGAAAACAATAGTTTGTATTTAATATCCTAGAGTTATCCTAGGTATACATGCAATTTAATATTTTAATTAAAATCATGGGCTCCAAGAATATATTGGCTATGTTAAAAGAAATAAAAAATAAAATCATCTTTTAATGGTGTAGTATGTTTTATTTTTAAACTTTATTGGGATGTCATTGGTTAATAAGATTATGTAGGTGTCAAGTGTATAATTCTATGATATGTCATCTCTATATTGCATTGTGTGTCCACCACCCAAAATCAGGTCTTCTTCAGCTACCGTATATTTGGCCCCCTTTACCCTTTACAACCTCCCCACCTCCCTTCCCTCCAGTAACCACCACACTGTTGTCTATGTCTCTGAGTTTTTGTTTTCCTTGTTTTTCAGTTTATATCCCATATATAGGTGAAATCATTTATGATTCCTAACTTTTTCTGTCTGACTTATTTTGCTTAGCAGGATATTCTCAAGATTCATCCATGTTGTCACAAATGACACAATTTCACATGTTCTTATGACTGAGTGGTATTCCATTGTGTATGTGTACCACACCTTCTTCATCCAATCATCTAATGAATGAATTCTGTTGTTTCCAAGTTTTAACCATTGTGAATAGTGCTGCAATAAACATAAGAGTGCATGTATCTTTGTGAATAAATGTTTCAGTTTTCTGGGTAGACACCCAGAAGAGGGTCATATGGTAACTCTATTCTTAATATTTTCAGGAACCTCCATACTGTTTCCATAGTGGCTGTACCAGTTTATATTCCCATCAGCACTGAATGAGGGTTCCTTTTCCTCCACAGCCTCTCCAATACTTATTATTGAACATTACTGTCTTTTAATGGCCATTCCAACAGGTATAAAGTGTATATCAATGCATTCAGAAGAAAAAGGACTACTGTATATATGAAACTTTTTTAATGTATACCTAATGGTAACCACACACACCAAAAAAAAACAAAAAGTGAGACACATAACTTAAAAAAATCTAGCATGTTTGAGAATTTGCAAAGGCCTGCTAAGCATGATGTCTTTGTGAAGCTAACCACAGCTAGGTAATACTTTATTTTTGGAAAGTAACCTATCTTATCTTGCAGACAGTTTAAATATAACCACACCTTTCCCCCTATAATTTGATTTTCTCTATTATGATCTGTTGCTTAATATTTCTTTTATGCATGCTTAGGAATTTCAATGAAGAGATGTGTAGCTTTTAACTCGAGGAAAATTTTTTCTAAAACAAGAGTTCTCTTAGGTGGTAGCACTCTGCCTTTTGGTTCTAAATAAATGTTTATTTGGAATTGTTTCTTTAGTTTAAAATATGACATGCATGATGTAATTCATGTGTTTTTCTTACCTCAAAGCAATACATGGAAAAAGAAATGATGTGAGACATTTCAAATTAATCATAAATATCATGATGAGAATTTTTTTGTTATTTTGTTTGCCAAAGAATAAACTTGGCAACTATATGTGTCACTAGTTGTAACTACCCTGATTTTACTCTGAACTCTTTTGTTATTTTTCTATTTAAAATAATATTCTATTCTGTGTTTGAAAGAATGTTCCTTTGGGCTACTCTGCTAGAAACATGATCTGTCCATATTTGCTGTTTTTTTTCTTTTTCATACCAAAGGATGCTTAGATGCTAGCGAGCTAAGTATGCTTTTGTAATGAATAACCTTCAAATTTCGCTAGCTTAGAATGAAAAGGTTCTTTTCTCACTTATGCCACCTTTCCTTTTTGCCTACTATTTCTTTGAAAGTGCTCCTGTAATCACTTTTTTTACTAATATATACCCTTTTGATAGTTGTTTTGTTAAGTTACTAGATTTCTCTATGCACTAGGAAATTCATTGACTTTCTTTCCAGTTTCTTTTTTGCACAGATTTTAAACAGTCAAATAAACAGATCTTGGCTTGATAAAGATGACAATTTTTATAGCATCTCCCAGGATATTTTTTATTTTATCTACGAGAATTTATGTACCAACAATTCTCTGTTAAGAAAAACAGTATTTGCAATGCATTGGTTTCTTTTTTGAAAAAATTTCTTTGCAACAAGGGTAAACACTCTCATGGAAACAACCACTGATGGAGCATCACCAGTATGGATGTCAGTATAGTCCCTTCAGGACTGAACTATATTTTCAGATGTAAAGACAAAACTTTAAATATATCTCTACTTATTTCAGTCAGCTCTTTGTTACAGAAAAAGTGGTCTTCAATTTCAGCATCATTGACAAATGTCATTAATGCTAAAGCATAATATTTATTGGTGAAATTTATTAATTAACCAAGATAGAGAAGCTGTTGTTTTTTCAGTTTAATATACAAACTTCTTCAGCATTATGTGACATGTTATTCAAAGACCATTTATTTTCTTGTATGAAAAAGACTTTCAATTTCTCATAATGTGCATTTTCTAGCATTTCACTCTTCATAAGTTTACATCTCAGCAAGTAAGTTTAAATCTCCATTATTTACCTACCACTCATCTTCCCAGGATTCCAGCTCCTAGGATTAGAATTCTCCTTTTCTATCTCACAACTTCACTTCAGGAATTTCCACAGTGAATAGCTGGATACTTTAAATACCAACTCTGATATCATATAAACACAATAGAAGTGAAAAATAAATACATGAATGAAAAAATGACAAAATATATAAAACCTGACAATATATTTTCTGACCTACCCAATCCATGGTTTTCCATATCTGCCAAAAACCCTGTTAAAGGAAGAAGCTGAGGTGCAATACATTCAATACATTTGATGCTCAGTGAAACAAGCCAAGCAGTGAAAGAGAAATACCATATGATCTCACCTATAACTGGAACCTAATCAACAAAACAAACAAGCACACAAAATACAACCAGACACATTAAAAAAAAGAACAATCTGACAGTAATCAGGGAGGGGGAGAGAGAGGGATAATGGGGGGGGCATCAAGGAACATGTATGAAGGACACATGGACAAAGCCAAAGGGGGTGGGTCCCAAGGGTGGAGGTGGGGATGGGTGAGGCAGGGGAGCATGGTGGGGTGAAAATGGAGACACATGTACTTGAACAACAATAAAAACATTTGATGATATTCCTTCTTTAAAATAAAAATTTCTTCTAGCCTATTACACTAGTAGAATTTGTTTGCTACAGTCACTCAGTAGGGTGTAAGAAGTTGTTGAAGGAGTCATTTTAGGAGGGAGAGGATATGGATATGTCATCAGTCTACTGTTTTCCCCTGTGTGTAATTCAGCACTCACTAATTATTAGTTGCCTTCCATTTTTCATGTCAAAAATCCAAAAATACTCAAATACAAAAGTATAGTCCTACTGTGTGCTACCATATGAGGATGAAAGACATGTAATAAAATTGCAAGTGGGGCTGCTCAGTTATCTGTCATCGTGAATACTAACATCAAGTAGCACATAATGTTCAAATATGATTCTTTTTTCACATCAGATCACCTGTAATACCTAAAGATATCTAGAATCTTAGCATTCAATAAAACTCTCCTTGAAAAATTATATTTTAGAATAAGACAATAAACTGCAAAATGGAGTTTGTCTACCTTTCTGATGTTTAAATTGGTTAATTTTTATGGGACTATACAAGATATAAGACTATTTGTAAAAGAAAGATTTTCATCATGGTTCAAATGCATTTGATTATTATTGGTATATTTGATTAGGTACCACTCATGATTGTGGTTGAATGAGAGACATACAGACAATTGATTGGCTATTTTTAAATATGTCTGTCTTATTATGGTTCTCTTAATACTGACACTACAAATTAATTTACATATATTCAGTGCCTACTTATTCCTCAGTGTAAGTTCTGAAGAGTTCTTTGACATCTTTATTATTGTTCAAATATTACTTCCAGTTTAAGATTCTCAGGGTCCTTGCTTTAGTTATTTTGCCAGTTGTCAAAGAAAAAATGCATGGGACTGGTGAAACAAGCAAATAAGACTTCATTCAAGATTACTGCAATGGGGGAGAGAAATTGAACTCAACCAACTCTGTTGAAAGAGAAGGAGAGTTTTAAAGCACTGGGCTGAGTTAGTGGAACAGTACTGGAGGACTCAGGATGGAGGTTTTGCAATGCTATTTTAAATGCTAGTAGGTCATCTGTGCTGACTAACTGGTGCTTACTATTACCCCACAGATACTGGGATTTAGAGGCCATATATTTATTTACCCCCCCAGCTTTGAGGTATATTAAGCAAATAAAAATTGTGTCTAGTTAAGGTGAATATTGTGTTTCAAAGGGATGACTCTCAGGTTTTTGTGAAAGGTATTCCTGTGTTCTAAAATTGGCAAGATGTTTGGGAAAAACTATACATCTGAACAGGCAGAGGAAAAAATCTCACAACTGCAAATTTTCTATACTAAGTGCTCTAAAAAGGCCTAGAGTGAGGAAGGGACCCGTCTAAAGTTTAATCAAGCTGAAGAGAACATTAAGGCCACGATGGTCATATTTGTCCACATATAATCCTCCTTAGTATATGCTGAACTTTCAATATAAGTGACTATTACATCCTTGGTTTGATGTTTCTCAAAGGTTTCACAAACTGGATGCCACTATCTCTTCCCAACTTGAAATGTCTCATAATTTCTAGACTCTTATTACCTATACATTTTTTAAATTGGAGATTTTTTCTTCATTAAGTTCTGGAGAACCCATTTAAAGCTTGCAGTTCCTTTTTAGATTCAATCAACAGCATTCAATCCATACAATGAGCTTTTTGTTTACCATTCTCTTATCCTGGAGGTAGAAATTAATTGGCTCTGTTAAATGACCTCCATGTTATCACAGGTAGCATTTTGACTAACTATTTTTTATAGTTGTGTATCATACATAGCTATCCTTCTGTTTACTGACAAAAAATATTCTTTGCTGCTCACTGTTAAGCTCCCAGCCCTTGCAACATACAGTAGTGTGTTTTTATGGCAGTGCTGCAATTCTAGTATTTATCAGCTGAGATAGGCTAGGTTATATTGAGACACCAACAATCACAAAGCTTATTCTTTTAACATGGTTTGCTTTTATGATTATACTACATATAATTCGGGTTTGTTGGGGACTTATGTACACATCTTCTTACTCTGGAACAAGCTAGTGGAGAAAGATAAGAGTACTGGAGTGTCTCACTCACAGTACTGTGAGACACTCACACTGACAAGTACAGAATCCAACCTAAACCTGATATGAATCGCTGTACTCACAAACAATGCCCCACAACAAATCTTGTAACACATAGAAATAAAAGGGAATTGATAAAAGCAATTCTACACTATAACTGGAAAGGGGATATAATAAAAATATCTAGCAAAAATATTTATGATTAGCAACATAACTTTGTTTTGGCTAGTCTACTGCCACTCCCTCCCCAAATGAGTAAAATATAACAAATGCTGATTTATCAAGATATAATTTGTATCCAATATTGAAAAGTAAATTAGACAACTTTACTAACATCTAAATCAGCATTACTTGAAATGGAAACTATGACTATTATACACTGATCTTTAATAACCTATGTTAAGAAAATTGCCATTGCCACAGATGGTAGTCAAGAAATACTTGTGTGTGAGCTTGTCAAGTAAAAAAAAATTGTTGTTCTGTTTTAAATTACAGGACATGGTACTGTAATTTTCATAGAATGTAGAGGCATTTTCAATTAAGAATGATCCTGTTAGGAAGATGGATTTAAGAGTTTTTAGTCTGCTTCCATTCTTAAAGCCATGTATGAAAAATGTGATTCTATATATATGTCATCATGTTCAAAAACAGCAAGGATGGGCGTCCAAAATCAGATGCATGTTCTGACACACAATCTCCATCTTGCCACCTCAAGATAAATCTTATAAGGTATTTCAGAGCCATGGCAAGGCATATCTGTTGTAGTTGACTGACTGGGATTTCCATATTTTGAGGATGTGTATGAGATAATACAAGTGCAATTTCATTTTATTCTAAACAAAAACAAAAATAATCTGAATAACTAAAGCATGATAAAATAAAATATTATGTAGAATGCTTTTTCATCTAAGAAAATTTTATATGTATGTGGCTAGGTAATTAGATTTTAGCTTAAACATTGTTAGTGTTCATTTCGATCAAAGAACATCACATGATGGAAAAGATTTTGGCTTAATATGAAAAATAAAAATAAAAAGTCTTGCGATTTACAGAAGTATACTTTTCTGTATGCAGCTCTGCCTAACACAGTGCTAACACATGTTAACGTTCTAATATGTGACTTGGAGTTCAAATTTATAAAAACATGTAAAATGGATGCAATACTTTATGTTGTTCAACAAGACACAGGGTAGGTATATACACTTTTTTTCTCCATTGGTTAAAATCCCTGCTCCATCTCTGCTGTGCATTGCTGCTTAAGACAAAGGAATGTCTGTGTCAGTAACATGGAAAGCATTAAATTCACACCTCAGGTATAACTGCAAGTGCATCGTCTTCATTCTAATTAACATACTACTCTTCTCTAGCATTTCCTTCTATCAAATACACTGCTAATTTATTCCATTATGTCATCAATAAAATTCCAAAAGTTCTAAAACTGACTTTGCCTATATCAAAGAAACAAAACCTCCAAGAAGTTAAAAGACTATTTCAGATTTGGAAGTCTTATGTCACAAAATGAATCCCATTTTTCTGATTCTAAATTCAGAATTCTTTCACTTATACCATAAACACATTGCACACTAGGGTATTCAGTGGTAAATAACTAGGTTGGGCGACCTGGTCAAACATTAATTTGGGAAATCCAAGTCAGGTATTAAGGACACAGAAATGCAAATGTGCTTAATTATATTAACTTCAAGTAACACTTGATCATAATAGGATGTAAGGATGACTAATATTTCTGGGTAAAATGATGAAATAAATTCTAATCACAAAATCTATATCCCAACATACATCTAATTTTTGCTGTTGAAAATATCAATATCAAAATAGTTTCTACAGAAAGATTTTTCTCTAAAATTCAGTGTCTGAATAAAAACTCTGCTATAATTGACCTGCATGCCTGCCATGAGGCAAACATATTTTGCATAAGCCCACAAAAAGAACACGTAGAGTTCACTGCAATTACACTTCAGCTTTTCTCCCCAAAGGCTTCTATTTGCTGTTCATTTCATTTAACTATATTGTAAATTGTTCTTAATCATTTTTCCCATGTTCTACCAGAGCCTTAGCTTTTCATGGATCACAGACAATATCTCTGCTAGTCACCGGGGCATATCATCAATCTATACCCAGGGAAGATAGTACTGTTAGCATCATTGAATTTTTTCAGTTTTATGTGACACATAGTAATTGATGTGTAAATGGAAATCATAACTTGTATTTGATAATGTATAATATCATTGTTTATAATATCATAAAACAAACATGGTCATCAATGAGTTTATTGAGTATTTGTTAAATAATTGGGTAATTGCTGTTTTAAACCCTTTATGATATACAGAAGGTGAGCAATTTTTACTAAGCATGTTTTGTCCTGCTAGGCAGTCCCTTCTTCATCTTTTAGATAGAGAGAGCACACTTTGGTTGATAAGAAAACATTTCCCAAAAACTATTACAAACACTATACTCAATTTTGACTAATTGAATATTCCCCCCTACAGTCCCCCATACAAGAGAATGGAACCTGTTGTTTTTCACTCCTATTCATCATTACAGTAAACATCCTTAGCCAGTGTACAACAGCAAGAGGGGGAAGAAGAGATAGATTAAAAAGTAATTATTAGAAGATAATATAGTTGCTTGCAGAAAGGTCACTAAGAATGTATATACTAGGAATTAGGTAGTTCCAAATATAGAAATCATTTTATATATTATTGAGAAAGTATTAGAAATATTACATAATATAATCATGTAATATTTTAGACTACTAAGTATTACTTAGATGAATTAATGATGGCATAAATAAGAGAAAACATACTATGTTCATGCACTGGATATCTTAATAGTGAATATTGATTCAACATAATCCAAATAAACACAAGCAGTAGTTTTATTTTTTGAGCATTAACAAACTTTCTAAGTTTATACTGTAAAACACAATGTACACAAGGTTAAGAAATTAAGAATAGTGAAGCCCACCTTGAAAAATTGAACTTTGAAGACCTATACTACCTGTTAACTATCACATACTCTGTCAATTCAATGAGAAAAACATGCTCAGATTAGCCCACTGGCGCAAGGAACAGGGATGAGAGTCAAGAGCAGCAGAGCCACTCACTCAGCTGAGCCCAGCTACACCTGATAACATCCAGCCTTGTGCAGAAGAGAGAACATGCCAAGTATAAATCAACCAAGTTATAAACTCAGCCAACTATAAACTCATCTGCAAGCACATGATTTAATATAAATATCATGTATATTGCTGAGGTTTTGTAATTGTTATATAAGCATATTGTGGCCAGTTATATACATAGGTCGGCAAAAGTAGGCTTACAGTTTTGAGTACATGAAACACAGAGTTTATTCCTGTATTATTATTTATTAATTATTGTATTAACTAATTGTATTAAAAATGTAAATGTACTTTTGCCCACCCTATGTATATGCACAGGCACACTTATACAAATATATGTGATAGAGCATAAAGTACTTTATTCCATAAACACATCATATAGCCACATTCTTTTATTTAATATGAATGAACTAAACTTGTTAAAACAAACAAACCACAGTTTTTTGATCCACTCATTTAGTGATGGGCACTTATACTGTTTCCAGCACGTGGCTATTGTAAATAACACAGCTATGAACATTGAGGTACATAGGTTCTTTTGAATTGCATATACACAATGGAGTACTACACAGCAGAAAGAAAGAAGGAACCGCTACCCTTCACAATAGCATGGATGGAACTGGAGGGTATTATGCTAAATGAAATAAGACAAATACCATATGAGTTTACCTATAAGTATAAGCTAATCAACACAAAAAAACAAGTGAGCAAAATAGAACTAGAGACATAGAAATAACGAACAAACTGACAGTGACCAGAGAGGAGGGGAGAGGAGGATAACGGGAAAGAAGGGGATGTGTCAAGTCAAGGAACATGTATAAAGGATCTGTGGACAAAGACAATGGAGGGGGTTGAATGTGGGAGGTGGGAGGTGGGTAGGGCAGGCGAGAATAATGAGGGGAAAAGAGGAGCAACTATAATTGAACAATAATAAAAATGTTTAAAAATAACAATTATGAGTTGTTAATGATTAATTTCCAAATATAATAGTCTGCAAAACCACAGTTGCAGAACAGTCAGATCACGCAGTTTACTTTTATTCAAGTATGCTGATCATGTCCAACCTTCCAACTGGTTCTTATTATGCTACTAAAGTAAGTCTTAGCTCTCCACTATTGCATCCTATAAGATCTAGAACATCTCCAGTTGCATTCCCAGTCTCTTGCACATATGCAAATATATTGTCAGTAGCACTTACAAATGATCAAGCAATGAATATCTCGTTGTGCTGAAAGTCCTTTTCCCATCCTCTGTCTTTCAGTCTCTGGATTTTCCCACTGTTCTCCTTTATACAATGAGCAGGGACTCTTGAATTTAGAGGCAGACAGTATAATTAAATACTTTCTAAGATGAACTTCACCATACAGTTGTGGAAACTGACTCAAAGTGACTTTCTCGGATGACTTATGTTCGCTAGGCATTGAAGTAATGCTAATAATTAAGATATTCTTATCCATACTCTGTCAGTTCTTCAGGATTTCCTAATAATTTTACTACTGTAGACTACCCATGACATTTATTCTAAGTTACTACCCATAAATGTAGAAACGAGTGCTGATATCTTTGACGCCTAGCAAAAACAATAAGGAAAAGTACTAATATCATTGTTAATGTATCTGACCCATAAACAAATGCTCAAAAATCATATATACCAGGCTTCAAGTATAAATATAAGGATATTGAACCTCATCGAGCTTAACCAAATGTTATATTCTGTAGCAGTTTAATTTACTTTACATTCATTCCTATTAGTTAAAGTGGCATTTCATTTAAGTTCCAAACACATTGTTCTTTAATATATGACTTACCAGTGTCACTGGTAATTTATAAAAAGAAATTTATTTTTCTGCAATAAAGAACTGCCCTTATACATTACATCAAAACTGTAATGTTTAATGACAGGTGTGTTAAATTTTCTATCTTGCTCTTTACAACTGGAATAAGCCACTATATTTTCAAAAGAGTATTCTTATTTTTTACTTCTGATAAAGAAAAGCAAGGTACAAAAAATGTATTGACACAAAGTTTAAATAAGTAAAGGGCCATAAATTGCAGAATTATTCTTTTAAAGATGCTTATTTAAAAGGGAGACCAAAAAAGAATTAGTATCAAAGATATTATAAATGAAGCTGTTGGCATATGTAATTTTGTCACATAGCTATTTTTTAAGGAACTCAAAAAATTACATTTAGCTCTTACATGGCAGTTTTAAATTGACAATCTATTTCAAAATTAATAAATTTGATTACATTCCTTTAAGGTGGGTGAGTGAAGCTAAACACTGTAGGTCATAAATGCATTAGCTCCAGTGATAATAGTTATTGCCATAGCAACATGGACACCACAGCCCAATACCAAAACCCTTACTCGTGCAAAATGTTCAGTGGTTTTAATGAGCATTCTCTGTGAATCCAGATCCAAATTATGCCCCATATGCTCACTTCTTTAGGAAACATTTGAACTAAGTATTGCTTTATTCTTGTTAACAGCATATTGTACAGCACACGTGAATCACCCATAACAGCATGGGGTAATTTAGCCTGATATTGCAATTACATTTAGACTTCACCATCTGGGTCAAGCAAATGAATTACAAATAAGCCTGGTCCCTTATGAGGAGTGGCTTTGTCTAACAAAGAATAAAAGCCATGAAAGTCACTCTTGAGCTTGTGCTTTTGGTGGCTACTATTCAGTGAGCACCCCGCAGGTTTATACATAATATTTGAAAACACTATTCTTTAGTAGCTGAATGAATGCTTTGAATTCCAGTTAGACCCTCCATCATTGGACATCCTTATGGGAATAGATGCAAGTTATCTTCCTAATTAAATTCAAGTACGGAATACTTAATTTAGAGACTTTTCCAATAATCATTACAAGAAATGCAACACTGATAATCAGAATAACACTATGATAAGATACATCTTAAATTTCCCATGATATTTGTTATTATACCTTAATTTATTTCTATACCAAAGTAAGAAGTGACAGGGCACTTTTATTTTTAGCAGCATTTTGGAAAGTATCAGCAAAGTCTAATGCCTGGGAGGCAAAACATGTGAACAAAACATACACATATACAATGGAAAAAATTATATGCTTGGGAACTGGAAAAAATTTGGCCTCAAATTCTAACTCTGCCATCTATAAACTGCCTGCAAGTCACTGACCCTCTTTCAGCCTAGATTATTTTACCTTTGAAATATGGATGATGATATCTATTTCTAACATCTGTGTATTTTTATAGTGAAGTCATTTAAAGATATATTATTAATTTTAATTAAAGTTAAGTATACCATATAAATTTTTGAGGATACCAACTCAGAGTATATTTAACTTTCAAATCAGTAACAGGATATAGAATAAAAAAGAAAAAAACACTTTAATCTATACTAAAGATAAGCTGAATTTTAAAAAGTACAGCAAAATTGTTACAAAGACAAGACAAAAGAGGATAACAGAAATAATCCAAATATGTCCACATAAAATACATGTAATTAAATTTGCTTTTTTCTCTTATTAATCCCTTATGTAAATTTAATTACTAGGCCACCCAAATGAACCTTGCAGGGTACAGGAGTTTTCCTCCCACCAGAGGTTATTGCAAATTTCCTTACTCTTGTTCATATCCCCTTTGTACTTTGTGACCACATTGTTCAAATAGTTATAAAAACAATAGGTATCAAATATTTAATACTCATTTATTATATTATATACATACAAAGGAAGGAAGCTAAAATATCATACTGAAATAACTTCCATTGCATTGTTTTGTTTTTACCTTTGTGAGTTATTTTCAACTTTTTCAATGCATAACAACATACAGTATGATTCTTCATTTGCTATATTTATAGTATAGCTCCTCTTATAGTGAATGTTTATGGTATTAGTCCCTTGTTAACACCTTACATGAAATAGTTAAACTATCTCTACATCTATGTTAATTTTCTGTTGCTGCCATAAAAGTTGCCACAAACTGAGAAGCTTAAAACAATAGCTATCACCTCAAAATTTACATGTTGAGAGGCTTAGCACAGTGGGACAGAGCTTATTGGTTTGCTCTGGTATATACAAGACCAAAATCAAGGTGTTGGCTGGGCTGTGTTTCTTTCTTCCAGATTTCATGTTTTAACAATGCTCCCAAGATCATTCCGATTTTTGACAGAATTCAGCTCCTTAAGTTAAATGACTGAAATCCTCATTTTTTCCCCAGATGGTAATCTAGGGCTGACTTCAACACTTAGAGGACCCACCCCAGTTCTTGAATACAACCCTCCCTTTCTCAAAACCAGCAATGATATTTGGAACCCATCGCATGTGTGGATTCTCCTTGACTTCCTTGTTTATTGCATTTCACAAGACTCCTGTTGCATTTGACTGATTTCCTCCATTTCCAGCTGCTTTTATAAAAAAATGACATATAATTGACACACAAAATACTATTAGTTTTAGGTATACATCATAGTGATCTGATATATATATCAAAGATGGTAACTAGACTTACCATGGGGATCTCAAAATTATCCCCATGGTAAGTCTAGTTACCATCTGTCACCATACAAAGTTATCGCAACATTATTGACTATATTCCTTGTGCTATATATTGCATCCTTAAGTTTTATTTATTTCACAACTGGAAGTTTGTACCTCTTAATCCCCTTCACTTATTTTGCCTGCCCTCTAACCCCTCCCCTCTCTGGTAACCACTACATCATTTCCTGTATTTGAGTCTGTTTCTGTCTTGTTTTGTTTGCTTTGTTTTTTAGATTGCATGTATAAGTGAAATCGCATGGTGTTTGTATGTCTCTGTCAGACTTATTTTATTTAGAGTAATATCCTGTAAGTCCATCTATGTTGTAACAAATGGCCAAATTTCCTTCTTTTTGATGGCTGAGTTATATCCCTTGTACCACCTCTTCTTTATCCAATCATCCGTTAAATAACATTGAGGTTGTTTTCATGGCTTGGCTTCTGTAAATAATGCTGCAATGAACATAGAAGTGCATGTATCTCTTCAAAATAGGGTTTCCATTTACTTTGGATAAATACCCTGAGATGCAACTGCTTAATTGTAGGAGTATGATTGTTCTATTATTGATTTTTTCAAGGAAACTCTACATTGTCCATAGTTGCTGCACAATTTTATATTCCCTCCAAGAGTGTGCACACATTCCTTTTTCTCCACATCCTAGCTAACACTTGCTATATTTTGCATTTTTGATAATAGCCATAAAGTGCTTATGTGATTAGACTGGGCTCACTATATAATCCAGGCCATTCTTCCAATTATAAGGTCCTTAACCCAAATTACATCTGTCAAGTCTCTTTGCCATGTAAAATATCATATTCACAACTTTTCAGCAGTTCATTAGTTATCTGTTCTTAAGTACTCAAATCTACAAACCACTTTAAGCTACTTATTTGAACCAAGATTTCTGAAAGACTTTGAGTAACCAGGATTTTTTTTCTGAGATAAAAATCCTATAAGGTGGTGACTGTATATATTGTATATATTATACCACATATGCTTTTAGGCAGCAAAATGTCATTTACATATCCAGGTGTGTAGAAATAGTACCTATTTCTTATTCATTCATTATGTGTTTCATGAGATGATACTCAGTATAGTTTCCCAAAGAACAAATGTGTGAAACATGTGTTCCAGTTGCTATTATTCCTGCTACTTCACTGTTTTCTTTTTAGTCAGAAATTCCAAACCCATGACAATCTGAATCCATACCTCATCACCCTGTCCTATAGATTTTGATATTTAGCTTGACTACCTCAAGGCATTTATTTAAAGGAAGCCATTTAACAACTTACCTATGCTCAAATTCTTAGCACTTGGTTTCTTCATAGGTAGTCTGGGGAAAGCAACATTCTGTAGCACAGGTTTTAAATTTTTTAATCCATATGACATAGAGCTAATCAAAATTTCAAAACATTTTATTAAAATTGTGTGTGTTAATATTGATAACACTCATTAGTGAAGGTAACAATTAGATAATAAATATTATATTGGTGATATATAATAAACAGGAACAACTATGAAATTTTTGCTTTGGTTTGCTTTGTTTTATTTGTTTTTTGTTGCTGTTATTGAGTGTGAGAAGATATAGAAGATTCCATAGAAAACTCCTTATGGAAGTAAATTGAAACAGTCCAAGAGGAATAGAACTTATATTGTGACTAATGAAAGATTAAATTCACATTAAAGAAAAACTCGGATATGCAGACATATTGCCAAGGAAAAAAAGACTATTAACAAGGAGCGATTTCAGATAGAATGTAGGATTTATGACATAAAAAGTATTCGTTATGCTCATCTAAATTCTGAGAAAGTTTAGGAATTTGTTAAGCTCCAAGGAAAATTATGAAGGTGCTCAAGCTTTTATCACCATGAAACCTTTTAAGAGGGTTTCCAGTGTGGAATTTGCAATACTATTTTGCCTAATCAATTTCACCCACCTGCCTCAAGTGGAGTTTGCCATACTTCAATCTGTTTTGGTCACTGGCCAATAAGAAAACTAATACTAAGGCTTATCTAAGAGAAAAGAAAATAAGGATTCCCCAGATGCTTTGACTTTCTTAATGTAACTCTATATTTTTATTTTAGAATTTTGAGACCCAAAAGCACATTTAAATTTGTCTGATTATATATCAGGAAAATTAAATAATAATTATAAGAATGAAAATTATATGTATGATAGGTTCATTTTGTACTATCAGAAATGCATATAATTCCCCAACACAGTATATTATTTCTACTATAGTATTGGAAGCTTAGTTCCAGTACTAAGGGAGAAGAGAATGGATGCAGGCACGTAGGGAGTCAATGCTTCCTAAACCAGACTACGTTATTTTACTATGTGGTTCAGTTTCTATTGCCTTCTAATCTCCATTTGTAGTCAACTTATTGTGTTATGATTAAGACTTCAATGATGATATATTATGTATCTTTCCTGTTATTCCTGCTACTTCACTGTTTTCTTTTTAGTCAGAAATTCCAAACCAAGAGGAGAAACTCTTAAAATAATGGCAACTATCAATATAAAAGTTTATTTTGTATGTATTTTAAAAGGTTTTATCTTTGCAATTGAGTGCCTTACAAAAAGGATGGTCTACTAGGGATTACATCTTATTTTTAAGTTTTTTTTAAAAGGTTAAATTTCTTTATTTTTAATGCCAGTATCCCTGAGAATTTTCCCTTAAAATTAAAAATGAAAAGAGGAAATCTTGCCATTGTTTTGAATATTTAATTTATCTTAGAAAGATCACTTTTGACAGAGGAAAATAATCTTCAGGAAAGCAATAGGTGTGGAGATTAATCCAGGTTGTTCTCAGTGGAGCTTATATAATCAGATCTCTTGTGTTTTGAAAATGAAAAGGTTATACAATCAGACCTAATGAAGAGATTTTATATGAGGAAAATGAGGCAAATCAAACAATATTGACAAAATAGAGAGAGAGAGAACAAAAACAAGCAAACAATAAGAACAATGATAAATCTCATGCTAGAATATCATTTACTGAAAAAGGAAAGAGATAGCATTGTTGGTCTATGAGGAGTTGATTGTCTAAAAAGGCTTTATTCAATTTTTCATGGTTTCGGACAGCTTTCAAGCCTCCCACTCCCTTCCTTTCCCACTTCTGGACCAGCTGATCAAGTTCCAGGGCTCCTCCCTCGGTGATATTGACAATTGAAGCACACAAGCGCTTGCCAGAGCCTGGAATCGTTTACCCTGACCCCACTGCTTAACTGTGATAAAAGTCAAAGCCAGTCTCTTCTCCTGCTCTCTCAAGATATTTAGGGACCTGTTTGGGGGACTCCTACATTTTCCCTAGGAAGACACATTATGTGATTAATAAATATTATAATTGACATATGCTGCATGAGGGGCATTATCAGTCTCAACACTCAAACAAAAATCTGGGTGGGATGTTGATCCTGCCCCTCTTGAGATAACAGTAAGACACTGCCTGACATATAATCTAACAATGATAGTTTCACTTCTTTCTTCTCAAATGACATGCTTGTTATTTCATTTCTTTGTTCTAATGCACTGACTAGCGATTCAGTACAATGTTGAAGACAAAGAGTGATGATGCTCATCCCTGCCCTGTCTGCATTGTTAGAGAAAGTGTCCAGTACTTCACTATTACATGTATATAATGTTATCTGAGTTTTTAAAAATAGATACCCTTTATACAATTAATAAAATGCTATCTTATTCCAAATTTGTTGAGGGTTTTTATCTTAAATAGATGTTAAACTTCATCAAATTTATTTTGGCACCTAATGAAATAACTCTTTTTAAAATTTCTGATTTCATTTTGCATGACTTTTTTTCCTTTTGTTCTTTCTGTGACTTTTAGTAATTGCCAAAGATATTATACCATGTAACTTATTACAATTTACACTGAAATGATAGTATAATACTTCACAAAAAGTAAAAACCATGTAATAATAAATGCTATAAAACCATCAATCTCTTCCTTATGTTCACATAGTATTCTGTGTGTGTGTGTGTGTGGTTGTGTACATGTGTCTGTGTCTAATTTTCATTGTCTTTATAAGGAAGCTATTCATACTGGAATAGGGCCACATTCTACTCCAGGATGACCTTATCATCTTAATTAATCACATCTGCAATGGCTCCATTCCAAAATATACATGCATGCGGGTGCACTGGGTGGTTAGGACTTCAACATATGAGTTTGGTGCAATGCACAATTTAAGCCATAACAATCAGCTTTGCTGTCACACACTCATCCTTCAGAGAATTGCTACAATCCAGTCATTGCAAACCTGTAGAGATTTGGAGGAATTTCTTTTAGCACTCTTGCTTCGTTCCCATCTTTTGGCTGCTGTTGCCTTTTAAGTAGACAATACCCTTTATAATTATTGGAGGTGATATTTCTGTCATCTGACTTACCATCCACCTTGTACTAAGAAAAAAAAAGCTGCTCTCAGTGTGAGAAATAAACATGTGACTTTCAGTGATATCTTGTCCTGCCCTTTATGGTATTTAGCCCTTCAGTTAGATAATTTGCTAATTATATTTAAATAGATCATATATATTATTTACAGGAATCAAACCACTTCATATTATCTAAAACATAGAGTCCCCCTTTGTTTTTGAATGGGTACAGCATACTAGTTCTGTTTGGGAATGGATGTGGTGGACATCACTAATTCACAGGGTCTCCGGGAGTCAGCACCAACTCAACAGCACATTACACACAATTTACCACTTTGTCGATCTTTGCATGGAGCTGCACTTTAGTTTTTATTGTTTTCACATCTTTTTAATGTCTTATTGTTTTTAAAGGACATTTGTCTCCATTTCCCTCCTTCCACTGCTCCCTGCAGCATATATCCCTACCTCCCTCCCTCTATCCTACCCTCTTTGGCTTTGTCCATGTGTCTTAATACATGTTTCTTGATGACCCTTCTTCTATTTTCCCAGTTATCTCCCTCCCCTCTCCCATCTGGTTACCATTAGTCATCAGTCTGCTATTTATTTTAAAGTCTCTGTTCATATTTTGCTCACTTGTTTGTTTTGTTGGTCAGGTTCTGCATATAGGTGAGATCACATGGTATTTGTCTTTCTACCTGGTTTATTTCATTTAGCATAATGCTCTTCAGTTCTATCCATCATGAAGGGTAGGAGCTCCTTCTTTCTTTCTGCTGCATAGTATTTCATTATGTAAATGTACCACAGTTTTTTGATCCATTCATTTACTGATGGGCACTGAGCTTGCTTTCAACATTTGGATATTGTAAATTGTGCTGCTATGAACATTGGGGTGCACAGGTTCTTTTAAATTGGTGTTTCAGGATTCTTAGGGTACAGTCCCAGCAGTGGAATTGCCAAGTCAAAAGGAATTTCATTTTTAATTTTTTGAGGAAATTCTATATTGTTTTCCGTAGTGGTTGTACTAGTTTGCATTCCCACCAACAGTGCACTAGGGTCCACAACCTCTTCAACACTTCTTGTTTGTTGATTTGGTTAGGATGGACATTCTGACCAGTGTGAAGTGGTATCTCATTGTAGTTTTAATTTGCATCTCTCTGATGGCCAGTGATGCTGAGCCTCCTTTCATATGACGCTGGGCCCTCTATCTGTCCTTGGAGACACATCTGTTTAGGTACCTTGCCCATTTCTTCACTGGGTTGTTTGTCTTCCTGGAATGGAGTTGTATGAATTCTTTATATATTTCAGAGATTCAACTCTTGTCCAAGGTATCACTTGCAAGTATATTTTCCCATGTGGTTGGTTCCTTTGTCATTTTGTTGATGTTTCTTTAGCCATGCAGAAGCTTTTTTATTTTGATAAAGTCCCATTTATTTATTTTTTTCATTTATGTCCCTTGCTCTAGGTAACATATCAGTGATCATATTGTTGCATGGAATATCTGAGATTTTTCTACCTATGTTTTCCTCTAGAACTTTTATGATGTCACAACTTATATTTAAGTCTTTTTATCCATCTTGAGTTTATTCTTGTTTATGGTACAAGTTGGTGGTCGAATTTCATTTTTTTGTATGTAGCTGTCCAGGTCTCCCAACACCATCTGTTGAAGAGACTATTTTTACTCCATTTTGTGCTTCTGCCCCCTTTGTCAAATATTAATTGACTACAGAGACTTGGGCATATTTCTGGGCTTTCTGGGATGTTCCACTGGTCTATGTGCCTGTTTTTATACCAGTACCAGGCTGTTTTGATTACTGTGGCCTTGTAATAGTTTTCACATCTTAGAGAGGGATTAATTAATACCTTACAAAGTACTCTCATATTGGAATTTGACACTGACTGACAATTATTACAAATGAGTAATAATTTGTGAAATATTGCATTATGTGTAACATCAATTTGTGTGTGAAAACTCAGTGCTCCAATTCAGTATGGAACAAAGGTGTCACATAACTTTTTATTTTCGATCTTAACTTTTAAATGTAAATAAAATATACATAAAATAAATAAAATTACATTGCATATTGTCCAAATAATATAAATTACTATAAAACATGGCATAAACATTACTGCAGGGCATTCTGGCTCTAAATTGTTTTACAGAGTTAGTGTAGAAGTTTGTTGTTCATTTTGCAATGTTAAAGTACATCTTAATGTTGACCTTAAATTTACTTCCAGGACTGCATGAAGGCTCTAATTTTTTGAAGTACAATGAATGTTTCTCGTATCCATGAGGTTTGTGATTTTATACACTGCAATATCCACTCCTTTCCTTCGTCATAGAGAATCAATCCTTATAGTGCTTGCATTTAAACTGTAAGCTATCCTTTTGCCACTCTATTCAACTTTAATACACTTTTCCTGAATACTTTGAGTTTTGATTTTGCAAAGAACAAAATGTGACAGAAAATTTGAATAATGCATCATTTTTTATAGACAACACACAGATTTTTCTCCATTTTCAAAAGAAAATTGAATTATGCTTTTATTTAACTTTATGTTTATTAAGAAACACCATTTTACTATATATATTCTAATGTTAGTGAAAGTTTGCTTAATTGAAATTAGCATAATTAATGAAAGCTTCTCTGTATCTACTTTGTTTCTTTTTTTTCTGAAGCCAAAAGGTCAGATTGATTTTAGTTACTTTATGATCATTATCATCAGCTAGGAGATATAGAGTAAGAGATAAGAGTACCCCAGACCCATTGACTGATGAAATTGTGACTAATAAATTATTTTTCCAAAAGAGTCAGAATACTCCTTCAAAATCTATTTTAGCTGGGGCTATCTCATTTTATTCCAACAACAAAAAAAGAAACTCCTAAAATCTGTGCATTCTCTTTTTTATTTTTATTTTGTTCTTATATTGTTTTGTAAATATTCATTATTTTGATCTATAAGATCAATTTTCCAATTTTGTGACATTCTTCTTAAACACTACTTAAAGATTTTCCATAACATATTATCTCAGCAACCAATAATTCATTTACATCTACAATTGTTTTTCTTTTTTAAGTCTCATTATGTGCATGGAAATAGGAAACATCCTGAATGTAAAAATGTAACTTGAAGATCATAACAAAACTCTGTGATGAGTACCTTTGGTCTGTATGTTTGGAACTCTTTCATTTCTACCCTAAGAAATCCATTCTTCTATGTTAATATGTCCTCTTTCAAACCACTTTGTGACTGACAGTATTTTTATTATTCAACCTGGTAACATTACGTAAATACTTTTAAGACTTATAAATACACAACTGAGAATACAATTTTTTGACACACAACTAAAATTATCAAAATTAGAGAAACAAAGTATACTGAAAATAGAGGATCTGTGGGAAACTTATAACTGAGTAATAAGTTAACATGTCTCACTTAGGTTTTAGATTTTTTTAATTATTGAATTTGTTGGAGTGGCATTGGTTAATAAAATTATATAGGTTTAGGCTGAACAATTCTATAATATATCATCTTATATTTTTAAACATTAGTAGTAATCCCATTCTGACAATCTAATTGCTTAGTTTTTATTCACTTATTTTTTTTTATTCAACAACTCAGTGAAATAGGGCAAGCACCATTTTTGGAACTTCAGCAACAAAGATAATTAAGGAAGTTATTGCCTATATGCTTATGTTATTATATTACTCTCATTTAATCTCCTCAAAAATCATGTTGGCTATGTGTGTATTATTATGTATTATAATGCCATTGTTACCATACTAAAGGAGATTCATTTGCCTGTATGCATCAAAGCCTAACAAAATGCAAACAGGAATTTGCAGCAAAGAAATTAAAATTTTATATAAGGAAATGGAGTCAAACCCAGAGCCACAGGTGAGGAATTACTCAAGGAACATGACTTCCCAGGGCCTCCTGGGGGATAGATAATGTACAGAAAAAAGTCATTCCTCATGGTGACTAGTGGAGTGGGGTCATGGGCTGTACTGACTGGTTGGGGCCATTGTAGGAAGTAGTTGATATTATAAGTTGATCATTATATCAGGCCCTGATGTCAGCCATGGCGCAGGTCTGTGTAGTTTTGGGAGGCTGTGTTTGATAGGTTGCTCCTCTTTCATGGGTTTGGGGCTGAAACACAACAGAGGCCTAGATGTTATCTTTAGTTTGATGAAAACTGTTTTCATGGTCAACAGACATGAAGATTGTTCCTATGACTCTTTGATGGAGACCAGAACCTAATTGTCCTGAAGGCTTAAGGATTAAGGATTAAGGAAGGAAGGAGGGAGGCAAGTGAGTCATGGTACTGGGTGAGGCTGATTTGAATCAAAAGGAAAGAAAAAAGGTGATATTGAAGAAATCAGGTTTCTGCATGGTTACACTATGGTTGCTCTAACAAAGTATTGTGTTTGCCAAAATCTGTTTAGTTTTTTTTCGATAAAATAAAAGACACATTTTTCATTTTCACTGATAATTTTATTGATTTGGATAATTTGAGTGTGTCAGCTATCTCCCCCTATTAGCTTCTAGTGGGTAGAGGCCAGGGGCGCTGCTAAACATCTTCCAATGCATAAGATAACCCCACACAGCAAAGAATTATTTGGCAAAAAAAGTGTCAATAGTACCAAGAAACTTCATAAACTACTTTTGACACATTCAATCAGTCACAGCACCTTCTCCATACACAAATCTTTTTTCTTGCATCTCAGTTGCATTTTTACCTTTCTTGAAATAATAAAGCATAATACACTGCAAATGTTGTGTATCTCCTTCCATCTTTAATATTAAAATGGCTGCACAAATATTCACCAATTCTGATAAGTTCTTTTAAATGCACACTGATATGACAGCTGTCACAATATAATCTAACAAAATTTTTTCAAATGAAGTTAAAGACAACTAAGCACTACTAGAGCCATCATATGGGAAAACTAAACAACCTTTTGGGCCAACTGAATAGCACAAACTAGTTTCTAAAGAACAATTTTTTTTTTGGTCTCACAGTTCTGGAGGCTAGAAATCTGAAATCAAAGTGTCAGATGCATTTGTTATATCTTTTGGGGCTGTGAAGAAGACTCTTAATGTTTACCACTAGCCTCTGATGGTTTGCTGAGATAATAAAGAGATCTTAGGCTATCTGTGTTTGCTAATTTGCTTTACCCCCTCAAAAGGTAGCCTTTTTCATAGCTTCATGACAGAAGTTTTATAGGATGGAGAACTGTCCACAAAAGTTTAGTTTCTATTCTTCCCCAAACTAGGAAATAGTGGTTCTATTATCCTTGGTGATTACATTTCGAAGGGATGGCTGAGGTCCTTTAGAAACACTGTCCTGGCTGTTAAACTGCAGAAATGCTTTATATATTTATTTATTACTTTTTATTCTTTTATTATTTAAAATTTTTCATCATCTTTTATCCCCTTTATAGCCTCTTTCACCTCCACTCAACTCCTCCTTCTTGGTAATCACCACACTGTTTGTGAAATAAGCCAGCCAGAGAAAGATAAATACCATGTGATCTCATTCATATGTGGAATCTATAGAAAAAGTGAACTAACAGGCAAAATAGAAATAGACTCTTAGATAGAGAGCAGGCTGACAGCCCTGGAGGCATGGAGGGATTGAGTAAAAGAGAGAGAGAGGGAAAGAGAGAGAGAGAAAGAATGGAAAGAGACTTTAAAAAGGATTTACATCTCAAAAAGACAGACAATTTCCAATTATATATTTTCTAAATAAGTGCTCTAAAGAAAGAGATGTTTTGATCTTCAGATGGGAAGTAAAGGTCTGAAATTTAATCATGCTGAAATAAACTTTAAAGCTGTTGTGGTCATCTAACATTCAACAAAAAAAGCAGGCTTTTGTGAATAAAATACTTAATCTGTATTGTGCCCTGGCTGGTGTGGCTGAGTGGACTGAGTGCCAGCCTATGAACCAGGGGTCGCCGGTTCAATCCCCAGTCAGGACGCATACCTGGGTTGAAGTCCAGTTCCCCAGTAGGAGATGTGGGAGAGGCAACCACACACTGATGTGTCTTCCTCTCTTTCTCCCTCCCTTCCCCTCTCTAAAAATATATAAAAAAAGTCTTTAAAAAATACTTTATCTGCATGGGCGTACTGATGAATGAAATATATTTAATAATACTTCCTGCAGTATGCTTTCAGTTCCTATTCACAGAAGAAAAATCGTCTAGGTGTTTTGAGTAAGAGAGTGCTCATTGTTTCTGCTTAGTGTTATCATTCTACTGTATCTCCACGAGGTCTCTTCTACACTGGCATTTATTTGCAACAGAAAACTTAACCTCTGTCTCTGTATTTAAATAGAAGGCTTTAAGCTAAATTTATAATTTGATCTTCTCTGTTTTGTGCTGCAGAATTTCTTACACTAATTTGTTGTCTGGTGACATTTTCTTGTTTCTTTCAATTACTCTCTGTTTGATAGATACAACAACTAATGTCTCTAAATGAGGGATTTTGTGCACTTTATGATCATTTTTTTGCTCACTTTGCATCCTTCTTGGTATGCTTTGAAGAAAAAACATTTTTGTCCCATATATTTTAAGTCTAAGCTTAAAATGGATTTTCCTACTTGAAGAAACTACACACCCAAACTTCCTCTTTAGTGTCCAGATGTGCTCTCAGCAGTTTTCTCTGAGGTCACATTGTATCTAAGTCATATGCATTGCATGTACATTCTTGCAAATTAAATATTGAAGCATATAAGACAAATTAGAATTTTTCCTTCTATAAAGTAATTGTGTGGCTACATCTATTATTTTCAAAATACCATGCTTTAAAAATCATCCAAATATATTAAATTAGTTATTTTTAAGGAATTGTGCCATGTAGTCAACCTGTCTCTTTTCCCTCTTCCACCCATTCTTTTTGCCACCCAGAGACAGACAACGCGCAAAGTAATTAGTGACAGCTATCTGTCTGGGAACTGAATTTACAAGGTAGAAAGTAAAAATTAATTTTCATGATTGACAGGAGTGTCTGTAGGCTTAAAAAGAAAATGTGTTTTGCATCCTTTTGATCTCAATGTTTGGTTACCATTTGGAACCAAGTCTTACTATTACATTCTTTGTTCTTTCAGACATAACGGTTGTAGTGCTTAGATCAAGGTGGATGTGTGAGAGGATGGAGAAAGCAATGATTCTGTTCTGGTAAAACAGCGGTTATGGGCAATCTACAAAAAGGGAAAAAGAAGATAGCTCCTTGCAAATCCAATCACTGCTGTTCAGCCAAGCAGGCCGAAGGTGACTGTAGGCTGTGAAAGCAGCCTGTAGCTCTCCTGCTTTGAGGCACCAAGAAGGAATCATCCTTTTGGGGAAAAAAAAAGGAAAGAAGAGAAATTGCTTTGAGGGCATGGAAAAAAGAAACAATAATAAAAGCATCAGTTGCTATATAAAAAGTAATTGTCATAGAATAACTTTTAAAGAAACCATAGCAGGTTATAACACTTTATGACACTGACTTTATTTTTGTTAAATGAAAACATAATAATAAAATAAATTTGTCAAAATATAAAAAACATTAATTACCATTTCTACATAATTTTATAGGAATTGAATGAGATGGTATATAAAATAATAAAAGCTCTAATGAATACAACTGCTTCTCTCTTTGTCTCTGCACAAATTCTAGAAAATCCTTTGCTATGCATTTTTCATTTCTAATATTATTCATTACCTTCACTGCATTGGCTTTTCTAACCCTAAGAGGCAAATCTCCAATAGACCTTGACACATTTTCACGTTAATTTAAGGGGGACAAATGCACCAGCATGCACACTGATGGAAATTAATTTCATGTAAATGCTCTTAGGCTAGCTATCAGGAAATGTAAATACCCCTACTGTAAATTTTGTTGCCAAAGGTTTTTCATTTCTAGCAGGAGCCCTGACCAGATTGTGAGAAAGCACCAAAGTCCTAATGAAAAAGAAAAAAAGTAATCTGCTTTCTTTGTCAAATAATCCATGTGTATCAGGTGCATCACTGCATTATCAGGGAAATCTCTCCACTTTCCACAAAGGTTTACTCTGTAGTTTTGCACTAATGGCAAGTGATGGAAAGATGATCACATTTGATGAAGAAGATTAAACCCCAGAATGGAGTCTATGAATAGTGATGAGTATTGTGTATCCAGGAGGGTATTCACAACTGCAAAGTTAAACTTGACACATTCTTTTAGTCCCTTGTCAAGAAACAGACAAAACAAAAAAAAAAAGCTATAGATTTTTAAAAAGATTTTATTTATTTATTCTTAGACAGAGAGGAAAGGAGGGAGAAAGAAAGAGAGAGAAACATCATTGTGTGGTTGCCTCTCACATGCTCCCCACGGGGGATCTGGCCCACAACCCAGGCATGTGCCCTGACTGGGAATCGAACCAGCTATCCCTTGGTTCTCAGGCCAGCGCTCAATCCATTGAGCCAAACCAGCCAGGGCTATAGATTTTTAATGTATACATTTTCATGACCAACTCCATATAACCTATATAATTTATTTTCATTTCTAGTCTATATCATATTTAGCACTTATTTTTAAACATTTTATATCTATTTTCTATTTTATTGTCATATAAAATACATAAATAAGAAACACCAGTTTCCTTGTGCATTTTGATGAGTTTTGGCAGTGTCTACAACATTCATGTAGCCACCACCTTAATTGCTTTTTAGAACATGTCCATAAACGCAGAAATTTCCATTGTTCCCGAATGCCATGAATCCCACACCCACCAACACATGCAATTACTAATCAGTGTTCTGCCAATAAGATGAGAATGGTTTGTGCAACATTGATGTAATCTGTCAGCCAAGGAGACTGGACTGGGACACACATGTGTGAACAATGATGACTTCACTGTACTAGTCAGCAGGGGCATGTGTACTTGTGTGGCTATCACATTCCAGTCCACTGCGTGTGCAAGTCAAGTAATGAATCTGCAACAAATTTTACATTAAGCTTGAACATTCCTCTGCGGAAGCTATTAGAATGATTCAAAAGACCACAGCTATGGGCAACTGGTTATGGGATTGGCAGCTTCATCACAATAATGTACCAGCCCATGCAGCACGTCTCATGCAGTTTTTTGGTGAAATATCAAATCATCCAGGTGACTCAGCCCCCTATAGCCCAAATTTGGCACCCTCTGACTTCTGGCTTTTCCCAAAACTAAAATCACCTTTGAAAGGGAAAAGATTGCAGACCATCCATGAGATTCAGGAAAATACTACAGGCAGCTGATGGTGATTGGGAGAACTGTGCAAGGTCCCAAAGTGCATACTTTGAAGGGGACTGATGGATCATTGTCCTATGTACAATGTTTCTTGTATCTTGTATCTTCTTCAGTAAATGTCTATTATTCATAGTATATGGCTGGATACTTTCTATACTGACTACTACCTGTAGAAGCAAACCATATGAGCTCTTCTGTTTCTGGTTTCTGACACCCATTACAATAGAGAAGAAATAGGAACCAGGGTCACACAGATGCAAATTTCAGTTTGGGTCACCTAACCCAGATGATTCTACTGGACCCATGGGACTAGACAACAAGTGGTATCTAGAGAATTTTTAAGGAGGTACTCCAATGTATGGTCCTTGAGGCTGAAATCTGAGGCAGGGCCCCCCTTGCCTAATATAAAGATGGTGGTGGTAACTCAAGTCCCTGTTGAAACACAGAACATTATTATCCTTAAGAAATTTTCCTTCAGCTTTTCATAGCTGTTCTTTATTGCACACAAGAGAAGCAATGGCTATTATGGTTTTTATTTTACCAAGGTTTAATTTTGTTTGTTCTCTACTCAATATAAATGGAATCATATGGTGTCTACTTTTTATATGTCTTTTTACATGCAGCATAATATTTTAGAGATTAACCCCAGGTTTTGTATGCATGAGTATATGAATAAATCACATTGTTTACATTCTTCTTTTAATGGGCACCTGGCACATTTTCAGTATCTGGAAATTATAAGTAAAGCTGCTATGAGCATTCTTCTAGGAGTCTTTTTTTGTAAACCAGTGTGTTTGTTTTTTTTAATAAATGCCAAGGAGAGGAATTGTAGGGTAAGGGGTGAGTGTATACTGGATTTTATAAGAAATGGACTAAACACTCTCCAAAGTTCTTGAAAATTCTAGTTGTTCTACACCTTCACCAATATTTGATGATGTCATTTCTTCTAAATTTTAGCCACATTGAAACTTCTTAGAACATTCTATTTGGTTGTTTTTTTACACAGGATTTTCTTTTTGGTTCTTTTAATATTATTTAATATTTTTTATTTATTTTTTATTATGTCAATGCTTTCTTTAAATCCTTGGATATACTTTTAATGGTTGTTTTAAGTTCTTATGAGCAATGCTATTAATTCTGCCACTTCTGTCTCTGTTTTTGTTGACCGATATTTCTCCTGGTTATGGGACATCATTAGTGTTTACATACCTACTTATATTTGACTGGATGATGGGCATTAGGAGTTGTATTTTTTAGTATCTGGATTGTGTTACCCTCTGTTACAGCTTTATAGGTTAATGTTACTTTCTTGAGCGGGCAGTTAAATTACTTGTAGATCATCTTAATCCTTTCAGGACTTGCTTTTTAAGCTTTTTTATTTTTTTTAAAGCCCTGGTGAGAGTAATCTTTCTGGAAAACTAGTGTCAAACAATAGGCATCTACTTTATTGGATTAAATGGAGTGCTAAGAAAGACTTTTATAACAATTGTAAAATGTATTACCCGACACATGCTCTGTTTTCGGTTTTGCTTTATAGAGTTTTTCTTTTTTAAAATTTAACTATGATGTTCAAATATTTAGAGAATTATGATGAATCTAGGCAACAGGTAATCTTCCAGCAGGCCATGCATCATTGGTTTGTCCTTCCCATGCACTAGAGAATATTTTCAGACACTCTTACAAACACATGCTCTGAGATCCCGGGACACACAAATACAGATGATAGAACTTAAACTCATTGCACTGGTTAAGAAAAATAAATAAACACATTTGAATGATTTAAATTAAGATGGTTAATTAAGAAAGTTGTCTCTCCATATTAAGGATTCCCATAATGACATTTTATTTTTATTTCTTCATAAATGAAAATCTTTACTGAACCTGAATTTCTGCTCTGTATGTAAACAACTGGGGATGAGGGTGAAGGAGTGGATAAGCAATGTCTGAATGCGCCCTCTTGTTTACATAAAATTAAGGATGCAACAATTTTTTTTATTAAGTTGGAAATGAGAGACATACCTCAAAGTACTACAGAATGTTTTGCATTAGTGCTAAAGAGATTGAGGCACTTTTATTTTCCCAGAGCCCTTCTATTTACGTATACAGGATTAGTTGATTCTTGGAAACTCTGAGCAAGAAAGAAATGACCAGTAACACACCTATACAGGGGTGCGAAAGAATAGGTTTCCAGTTGTTTGAATGAGAAGACACGCTCAGAGGAAACCACCAGCCCTCAGTTTACCACACCATCGTTCGATGATATTTACAATCGTAATCTGTTCTAATTTTTTATTGTATACATTTCTCATGATAACAAATGTTTGCAAAAGTTTATAGAGTCAATGGACTTGTATCAGTATTTAATATTAAATAGAAAATTAATCTGACTCTGTTAACTGTTTGCTAATTTAGATAATTTGAAAAACATTATTTGGTGTTTTACATATATTTCTGTAGACTCATTTTGCAACATACAGCATTCTTAAAAATATTTGTATTTCAAATATATTTGCTTCCCCAAATAATGAAGTCCTTATTCTAAGTGAATGTACATGGTAGCCAGATTTACTGATTTAAAATTTAGTATCAGATGAAATTGTTTACATTGAGGTCAGGTGTTGTCTAACTTAATGAATCAATAATGACAGCATTAGGTATAGTGCATTTTGTTCTGGCACAAGATGTGGAAATGGTAATAATAACTTTAGGATATGCCACATAGGAAATTGCTTACCTATGTGACCAGTTTCCAAACAGAGAAGTTAAGTTAAAAATACAAATAATGCCATTTTATCATCTCTTTGAAACATGGAGAAGCAACTGGGAACAACCCCTTTTGCTTGCTGCTGTGTGGGGGCATGCATGCATGTGTCTGAAGCACAAGGTTGACAATATTTTTGTGACATAGTTTTCAGGCTTTTGAAAGATTCTATTTGAATTCAAAAGTAGTTTGACTAAGGGATACATACCACTTATTATTTATCGAGGGAAATTAATTTTATTCCACTAAATTTTACACTGTAAATATTAGAGAACTGGGGTTTGCTTATAACTATATGCAAAATGTATATCCTTAATGATGTGAAAATAAGCCATAATTTTTTATTACAAAGAATAGTTAATGTAATAAAATGAACACTTTGTTCTACCAGAAAATAAATTATAGGCACTAGAAAAAGTTATCATCGAGAGGCATATAATCACCTTGTCACAAAGGAGTTAACAAAATTTCAGAAATTCCAATTATTTAAAAACCACCAATCATTTAACAGAAATTCATTCTGACTCTAAAATTTGTTCATTTTTTATTCTTAAATTTATCCAACTACCTATTTTTGATAAAAATAAAGTCCCATGGTTACTTGAGATACACTCATACATATATACATTTAAATTTAGATATGGAAATATCGAAAGTGTATGTTGTGCAAGGTGTATGTGTGTGTATAAATGAATATATATTTACAATACATACACTATATATATATACACATATATATACACAAAATATACACATCTACAATGACTTCTTGTAAATGTTACCCGTGACCATCTGACTGAGGTAATATTTGTCAGGTTTCATTTGCACTTACAGATGAGAACTACTGGGACCCTCATGAATGATAAGCTTTGGCTCAGATAAGGCAGCACTCTCCATCTTCACGGTAACTTTGCCAGACACTTTGTTCTTCTATCACGTGTTTTTTCGGAGGAAAATAAATCACTTTATTTCACGTACTGAAACAGGAATGAGTGTTCAGAGTCAGAGCTCCGCCGCTGCTCTTCTCCACCAGGGGCTGCCTCACACCGCCAGACCCCATGCTCCCCCTGCTGGACGTGAGACCATCCCCTCATGGCTGCAGGCTCACCAGGGTAGCCCAGGAAGTCAGATGTGAAGCCAAACCCTCAAAATCCGATAACTCCATCTTGGTGTGGGAAATGTCTCAGGATTTTAGGACAAATCTACACTGTCACAGTGTTGCTGCTGGTCGCTGCAGGATAAGGGGACATAGCTGGGTGGCCCGTGGAAGACATCATCAGAGTTCTGCAACCCAGAATAGTGGCCATGATGCCACGAGACATCTTCCCAGCAGATGGCACCCTTGGGCTCCACCACCAATGGGGACATCTTAGAGCAACAAACGTTTCTTCTTTCTCTTGTTTGTAGTTTTAACTGTGATATCTTCCCCTCAAAAATAAGTGAAAATGAGTATCCCAGTATATCATCAAGATCACAAATGAACAAATGGGGGACAGCAATGGGAATTAGCAAACTTATTTTGCCCATCTTAATTTGGATATGAATATTGGTAAAAATTCACCCCATAAGGATGTTAAATAATCCATTACATTGTCCAGGGCACTGCCATCACTGAAATGTTTTTAAAGTACTTAAGGCAGAAGGACCTAGAGGCTCAAGAGGGTTGAAGAAGGGAGGGGCTGTGGACACACCCTCTTGAAGGCATACCCTGCCCCACCCTCAGAAACCCTTTATGACTTCTCAATGCTGTGTGATGCAGGCCTGGCAATAAAGTCCAGAGTCTGTGCTCTCAGAGCTCAGTTGCGTCAAGCAGCTTTGCCATTCGGAAAATGGAACCCAACCTATTTCTGAATAGCCTTCGAGAGCTTTATCTGAGCTTCTTCCCAGAACTTGTAGATAAGACCCACAACCTAACTTACATCTCTGTGTTGTGGTTGCTCCTCTTGCTTTTCTGTTTCCTGGTAGGAATTCCATCAACCCCAACCTGCTGGGAAAATGAACACACTCAAAAGGTAAAGAGCCCTGAGCAAGCCCCAACAGAGATTCTTTACCGTTGTTTCCATTTCTACCTGAGTTTGGCTGAGTCAGAGACAAAGATGGGATACCTGCAGAGAGACTAGAACATCACTCTCATAGGGGAAGACACCAGGCGGGGATAGGGTTCAGGGAGAACTCAGGTTATCATATGAAACTCACAGGCCATCTGGGTGTGGTGGCAGGTTTCTGGCTAAAATCCCAAACACAGTGATTCCCTAATTGTGGATACTTTGGGATCTCTGCAGGACATCAGAGTTAACCAGCACTTCAGCATGAGTCATACTCACCTGTCAGGCATCACTAGACCAAGCCTTTGTGTTGGGTTGATCAGGAGATCAGTGCTGAGCCTCCGAGAACCTCTGAGCAGAGGCTGCAACCTAAGCGCCTTACCAGGTTATGGGGTCCTGTCTGAGGGAACAGAGAGGTGATGGTAGGCCTCAGATTATATGCCCACAGTGAGCACAGGACCTGTGAGTATCGAGTGTGGACCTCATAGATAAAAATCCATCTTGAGTTTTACTAAGAAGGAAAATTAAAAGAAAAGCACTTTAAAGCTTTAAAAAATGGTTTTAAAAGGGAACACAATGTTTCTATTGATTAAAATGAGCTTGGTTGGCTCAGAGGGACATAATTTTTGGATAGTAAATGTTTGGGATTTCTAGGGAGAGAAGTGAGAGAAATTAATCCCAATGCCTCATTGTTTTCTTCTTATCCTCAGTGTCAGGGCAGAGCCAAGAGGAGAAGGAAAGGTGGGACACTGAAAGGTAAAGTGCTTCCTATCTCACCGGAGCACCCTAAGGGGAACTGTATCTCTGTCTTTTCTGTGAGGTACCAGGTCCATGATCTCCATTGGTTGGTAGATAGTGTCTCTCAGAAAACAGAGCCTTCAGAGGGGAGGCTCATGTAAAGACAGTCAGAACCTGAGACTTCTCAGATTCCCGGCTCAGCTGCCCCTGATTCAAAGCAGTGATGGTCCTAGGCAATGGGTATGACCCAGTAGGTGTTCAGAGTCAGAACTTCTGTCCCTGACTTCATGAAATACCTTGGCTTTGGGATGATCAGATTCATTGTTGTAACCATTGACTTCTCTGCTTTTCAGAGTGGTTTTGAACATCAAATGAGATAATGTATATAAAAGTAATTTGTAAATGAAGCAACACACATGGGACCTAATGAATATCATTGAGCATTTGGCCTTACTTACCAATTTTTGGGGCTTTCAGAGACTATTAACCCAAAGGTCTCCCATTAAGGGACTCCAGTGTAATAATACCTATGCATCTAACTTTATTACATGTAACCCACTGCCCTGATTTCCCAGGTTTCAGATATTACCACAAGAAAAAAGAGAAGAATAAGAGGCTTAATCCTATCCTGAAAAGGTGACTAGTGTTTTCCCCTTTCCCCTGATCCCTCTTTAGCCTCTTCTTTGGAATTTCAATGATACAGTGCAGCCTTCCATAATCACAGGAGCAGGTTGCCATAGGAACGGGAATGTGAGTGAATGCCATGGGGTGAGTGCTACTGAGTGCATTGTGAAGTCACGGATGTGGAGCAATGTGAAGGGGCAGTAGGCTTCAGGTGGCCCCACCCCCACCAGGCCAGTGGGTCCTTCTTTCCTTGTTGTGGTCCTGGCTGCAGCTTTATACCTCCTGTCTCCTGCAGGTCCCTGGGCCCAAATCATGATACAAACTGCTTTCATCAATGTTTATGTCCGGACTCCTGTGAGGTGTATAATAACCCAACCACTGAGCTCAGTCAGCTGCCATTGCCAGAGGCCCTGGAAGATTCTCCTCCCTCTGTATCCCCTCTGGTTTGCACAACTCCTGTGACTGAGCCATCATTCACTCAGTCTCCTGCTTCCTCAGCAGATACTCCAGGAGACCTAATCCCACCTCCTTTGCTGGAGGCTTTGCCACCAACCCCCTCTGTTCTCCTCCCCAACCCAGGGATCCCCTTGAATAATTTTTTGTCACCCTCACCACCAGCTCAAACTCTGCCTCCAGAGCCTTTTCCTCCCTTGGAATCCAAATTCCCATTGCTCTGTTGCACACCTCAACCACAAAACTTGTTCTCTTCTAACTTGGTACCATGTGATTTCCATCAAGAGTTTCCTGCCCTCCAATCTATGAAGACTTCTTTTGGGGGAGACACTGCTGCCAAAGGTATAGATCCTGGACACCTATTTCTCAGCCCTGATGAGCACAACTCAGAACAGCAGTACTCATATCCTAAGACCAAGGAAGACCATTTGAAGCAAAAACTTGTCCAGCTTTTCTGGGGTCTTCCATCTCTACACAGCGAGTCCTTGCCCTCTGCTGTCCCTGTCTTGGGTTACTATTCCTCAATCTTTATTTTCAACAGCCTTTCCAATGCTTCCACAGGCCATGAAGCCCCAGTTCTGCCATATTTCTTACCTCCATGCTCCCTTGAGCTCCTACCTCAGTCCTTGCCTCAAACCTTGTCCCAATCCCCACCCCTACCTCTCACTCAGATACAACTGAAGGCTCACCTTCAACCCCCACTCCCAGTCCTATCATATGGCTTCATGCCCAAGAATAGGGCCAGTGGAGTGCATTTACATGGACACCAGAATGAATTACAATGGCTCACATTATCTGAAATTCAACGCCTAGAATGGAATGTGTCGCAGAGGAAACAGCAAAGTTTGAAGGATTTACCCTCTATGGTTCAAAAGCCTAGGGAAGATTTCTGTCCTTCAGCTCCTACATCTACTCCATGCCGGCCCTTCAAGGCCTATGTTTCAAGACCCATCAATCCTATAGGGTTTCCACTCAACAGTGAAATTCAAGAAAAATTTGAGCATCACCTTAGAAAGAGGCTTATTCAACACAGGTGGGGCCTGCCTCTCAGGATCCATAAGTCTCTGTCACTGATGAAGCTTCCAAACAATTGCTCAGACTCATGTGAGTCAAAGAGCAGTTATGGCCTCTCACGGATCTCTGTGTCTAAGGGCCAGTGTAGCCAACCAGGAAGTTTCTATGAGAGGGGCTCAGAAATGGTTCATCTAGAGGAGGATGAGGGGGTGGATGAGGGACAAAGCCAAGAAAGCGATCCAAAGGATTCATTCTGTGACTCAGAGACCTCTGGAGATAAGGATGTGGGGTCTGACTCTGAGAAAGACCTAGCCATGTTGAGTTGGTCAGAAGAAAACGCAGTGGTGTCAGGGCAGAGTGAAAGGCCAAGACACCTGGGAAAGGTCCTGCAAGTACATCTGAGCAAGAGGTTTGAGGAAATCAATGATGGTCAGCTCCACGGGACAGTGCACAATGCATTGTGCACTAATGAGGAGACTCCTATAAAATCCAACACTGAAAGGAAACAGAGAAGATGGCCAGCATCAGTGGGTGGGGACTACTACCTGAATACAACCCAGAGGCTTTCCTTCCTTGAGCCTGGTGCACAGCAGATGCTGGAAGCCCATATTACCAAACTGCATATAGGGATGTCATGGGGTCTTACCACCAAGGTCCTAGAATCCATGGAAATTTTTCAATTGAAAGATACTTCATCCCATTCCTTGTTCGATCCCCAATCTTCCTCCTCAACCAACCTGCTTACAGAGGTGAACTCCAAACCTGGGGGCTCCATGCCCTTGAGAGAAAGCTCTAAATCCCTTCATGGAGAAAAAGTGGGCACAGAAAACTCAGCCACTGTCCCCACATCTCCTCTCCCTGCCACTTCAGTTGTGGGGGAGGAAGGAAGGCCCTCCTCAGGACAGGGGACCCTGAGACAATCACCCTCTAATATCAAACATGGGCCTGTTGAGGAAGTTCTGACCATTGGGGATGCCAGACCAACTCTTTTGCCTGTCACAAACAGCATCACTGGCAAAACAAGTCAGGAACATTTTCCAATAGCTAACATTCACTCCCCAAAACTGCCCTCAAGGCAAGATGGGACCAGACGTGAGTCAGAGGATAAGAGCATGGATTCCAGTGACAGAGCAGAAATGCAACTGGGCAGGAAGATGGAGGAGAAAGCAGAAACCGCTTCCATGTCCAGCGTGTTCAGGCAGATAGTCGAGGCCGAGGTGCTCCATGCTGTTCAGTGCAATACTAGGGACATCATGACAATGAACAAGCCAGGAATCTCCCAAAGAATAAATGCAAGTAAGACTACAGGAACGACTCCTGTGACTACTAAAGTGACCCCACCAGAAATATCAGATCCAAAGTCATCAGACCTTAACAAGCAACTCGTTGATGAGTTAAAGTCTAAGCTGGAGAAGAAAAAGAGTGGACAGACCCAAGGCCAACCCACTGCCATGTCCCATGAGACTAACCAAGCCTCCATGTCTGGTGCCCAGGGTGTCTCCAGTGTGGACACTGGAGCTTCCCAGGTGCTGCATGTCCATTTGGGGAACCAAACAGTAAGTGTGGAGAAACAGCAGGAGACTTGGGTCCCTGAGCAGGGCTTAAGGTTGTGCCCAGATAAGAATTTCCCACCAGCTTTAAAGAAAGTGAGCCCCACAGGCTCCAAATCACAAGAACTTGGTGGAGGGGATGCAGGGTTGGTGAGATCCCAACCTGGAGGAAACAGAGTTCCTGCTCAGGTGAGGTTCAAGGAGATGGTTGGGAGCAAGTTTCCCCAGACCCTGTCACAGAAGAGACAGTGTCCTCCTGATAGTCCTTTCATAAATAAAATGAAGAGTTTTTTCCAAAGGCTTCAACCTAGGGTAATCTGCCCAAAGCATGAAAACCCGCAGGGGAAGGGCAGCCCCAGGTCATGTGCTCAGAGCAGAGGACCAGTTAGAAGCAGAGTTGCCTTTATGGGGATGACGGAAACCCAGAAAGACATGTCAGACAGTGGGAAGTTCCCAGAGGAGAGACTGGGGCCTTGGCATGCAGGAGACACCACCTGCCTGCAGAAGCCCCTTCTCTGGGCAGTGAGGTCGGAGACAGCGCAGCAGAGGGCAGCAGCATGGGCCCAGGCAGAGCCTGTCCAGAGGCCTGCTCTCAACCCCAGGCCTCCAGCCTGTCGTCAGTCCTGCCGCCAAGCAGCTGTCTTTGCTGGCCAGAGCCCTACAAGTATCATATACACCAGAAACGATGGCAGATACCCCCAGAAAGTCGGGGTATTAAAGAACCAGTGCTTATATCATCAGCACAACCAATCTGTGCCCCACAGAGGGACTGTGACCCATCATCCAAGCCCCACCTGCAGGCCTCACCCTGCCCAGCGGCCTCCTGCTGCTCTCCCCACTGCACAAGGCACCATGTTCAGACGTCCATGTCTATTTATTACACCGAAAATGCTTCTCTAGAATTTCCAGGAAATCCCTCCCTTCCTTGGACAGAATACTCATTTGCCTAATAAATGTTTTCTACTAACAGTGCTGTCTTTCCTGTGTAGTGTGTTGGGGGCATGGGTTTTGGGTATCTCAGGGCTTGTGCTGAGGGAAAGGAAGGAGTTAGTTCAGCTGCTACTGATTCTTTCCTCTGCTTCCAAAAGTGACCAGTACCCTGGAGCTCTCACTGAGAAGTAGATATCATGTGCCCTCCCCAGAGCCCACTCCCTCCCTGACGAGGTTTGAGGAGAGGGGCTCTGGGTCCTATCTCATAACTTAGCCTTAATGAGCATGGATAGCAGCCCACACCTTCCCCCTCAGGGAATGTTTTATATCCTTTAGGGTGGTAGGCAAGACAGGCCTATATCTGAAAAAGTTCAAGGACAGATATATTTTTCAGAAAATATTAATGAAGAAGGGGCAGTGGTTTAATCATTGTTTAGGAGTCAGTAATCAGAAGATCCTGAAGATGAGTGAAGATGGGAGTGTTCAAGGTGATACTGCTGCAGTGGATCATGGGCCATGTGCATGTTGGGGAAGCACACACAAACCTCGACACCGAT
>CM052540.1:53407888-53423792 GCA_028533065.1 Trachops cirrhosus | reverse complement strand
CTTGAAGGGAATGTACGGGATCTTGCCCTTAGTGTGTACAGCACACCTGGCAGGGTGGAGATGCCCCTCTGACATGCATGGCTCCAGGGGAGCTGCAGTCTCCCAAACGCTTGCAGCCCATGAACCAGAGGTGAGTTCTAGACTATGCACCAGGGCTACAGATATTTCAGTGCTCACCGTGGACCTCCATGGAATGTTTTCTTTTTATGCCAAATCTGCACACCTACACATGCTTCCTAAAGAAGTGTAGAGGGAAGGCAACTCCACTTATGAAAAATGGAGTGAGTGTCCTAGTGAGCCCTTTAGGTAGTTTTCCTCATAAGCCCTGTGAACCCTGAGTGTGAAAAGGAAAAAACAAAACACAGAAACCAGATGTCCACCACAGCCCCTCTCACTGCCATGTTGTACCTACTTGTCCAGAGTTAGGCCATTGACCCAAAAGTGTCGGAAGCTGGGGTCACAGAAAAAATGCAGACTTTGTGAAAGTCCAAGTAGGGAGATAAATGTGGAATGGGGTCCAAGGCAGGGAACTGGAAGAGGTGAGCAGGCAGAGGAGGCTTTCACATTCACGTGGACCCAGCAGCCAATAATCCAGTCCCCCAGTTCCTACATCATCTCGTCTCAGGGCCTTTACCTCCTCCCCAGTGCACTCACTGCCACACCTGGAGCCCATTCCCAGGATCACCTCTGCCATTGGGAATAATACAGTCTGACCTTCCACCCTGTGCTGTGGCCTCGTCCCCTGTCCTTCCAGCATAGATGCCCCTTGTTCATTTTTCAGCTCCAGCTCTTTCATTTTTCCACATCCAGTCGAAGGTCTTGTCTTCTTCCTTACCAAGGTAGATTTGATTGTCTATCAGGTCACTACCATTTCACAAGCTCTACAGTGCCCCTGCCCACCCCCCACCACCAACCTCCTTTAATCCTTCCCATCTAGCAAAATTTCAACTCTATTTTTCCAGAAATGTCTTCCTATAAGTAATAGATCACTATTAGATAAAATGTCACAATCCATTCTACTGGTGTCCCAGAACATCTGGAAATCATTCATTCCACAAATATCGACCCCATGCTTACTAACATGTGAACAAAACAGATGCAGTTTAGGTTCCTGATTCCTCAGTCCTTTTCTCCCCAAAACTGCTCAAATTTATATCAAATCTCATTTTCCTCAAAATGCTCAATACTTGGTTCAACAGGTGTCCTGGATCCCTCTCCACAGAGGAGCAAAGAAGCCATAAGATTGGAACTTGTCAACAAAACACTTGAAAAAAAAAGCACTTTCACATTATTTCTTTCCTTTTTTCTTCCTATTATATAAAAAGGGGTTTCCTTCCCAATGTCAAAGGAATGGCTCTTCTTGAAATCATTTTATGAAGAGACAGCTAAATGCCCATCGGTGATGGACTGATGCACTTTGCCAGTGGCACTTTGCCCCCTGCCTCTCCTTATGACACACACAACATCTTTTGTTTTGTTAATGCTTCTTAACACAGAAATTTTCAAACATTCCTAAGAACAGATAGAACAACATATCTTCCCACTACCATCACCCAACTTTCACAATTACCATTTTGCTTGTGTAATACATCTCATTTTTACAATATGATAAAGTGGAAAAGCCCATTGAAACTTCTTGCCATTCATCCCTCATACAGTTCTATGTGTTCATGTCAGTGTTCTAATTTTCATTTGATATTCATCACGTGGAGGCCATACTTATGCGCCACAGATGTAAACAGCATTGAGCTTTAAAGGCTTTGGCAATCACTTCTGCTCTGCCTTTTGCTCAGCCCTGAGGAGTCCTTTGAGTGAATTTTTGTCTCAACTCCATGCAAGAAGTAATCTTACAGAGTAAATCCAGGACACAGTATTGTTGTTCCTTAATCACCCAGTAAACAACATGCTAAATATATGGAAGTAGAAAACTACAGAATTGGCATTGCTATATGTGTTTTTGAGTATTTAGAGGAAGAATTTTTTCTGTTACACATGAAAATGACTTAAACACAGAGACATTTGTTTATCTGTTTCTTCCAAAAATGCCACTAAAAGTAAAAGATTAGATAAAAAGATGAGCAACATCATTGGCCATCAGAAATAATGCATATCAAAAAACACTATGATATTGCAACAGACACGCAAAGAAATGGCTAAAATGAAAAAGTCAGAGAAGTGACGCTGAGAATGTGGAACAAGGGGGACCCTCACAGGTTGCTGGTGGGAATAAGAAAGGGTGCCACCACTTTGACAAATAGTCTGGCACTTCCTCAAAATTTCAAAGAGAAAATTACCACATGACCCAGCAATTCCACCTCTCAGTATTCACTCATGAAAAATGAAAACACATGTCCACACCAAAACTTGCAAACAAATGTTCATAGCCTTAGTGTTTAGTTTTCATAAAAGTGAAAAGATGCAAATAACTCAAAGATCCATCAACTGATGAATGGGTATATAAAACATGGTATATTGATATAATGTAATACATTTTGACAATGAAAAACATTAATACATGGTACAATATGGATGAACCTTGAAATCATTATGTTAAGTGAAAAAAACCAGTCACAAATAATCAGTATGATTCCATTCACGTGAAATATTCAAAACAGAGAAAAATATAGAGATAGAAATCCATTAATAATTGTTTAGGGCTGGAGGGGGACAGGGAAGGAGGGGATGATAACTAAGGTTTATAAGGTTTCTTTTTGAGATCATGAAGATGTTTTCAAACTGAGTGGGGATGCACATATCTGTGACTATACTAAAATGATAAAATTACATATTTTAGTGGGTGAACTATATGGTATGTGAACTATATTTAAATAAAGTTGTTCAAACAAGTAAAGGATTTGAAAAGAATAAGTAATAGAGAAGGAAAAATACAGGGGAAAATAAGACAAAAGATGTCAACGCATTTCAGGAAGCTGGGAGTGCAGGTGAGGAGAGGCAGTTGAGCAGCAGAGCGGAGGAAGTGCTGGCAAACCCATTCACACCACAAAACCCCAAAGACCAAGGCCTGAGGGCACCACACAAGAAATGAGGGGTTCCATGCAGTAAACATCTTGAGTTTATTGTCCTCTTTTATTTTTGTTTTATATTATGTAAAATTTGTTTAATCTATTATTCTCTCTTGGGGGTGGGGACCTTCCCCAGTAATTGGTAAAGTCTTTCGAACAGTTGGCATGCTTCAAATGGGCAGCAGATGACAGGTCTTCCCCCTGGGACAGAATCAGACGCTGTTCTCAAGTTGACATTGCCCACTTCTGGCATCTGGGTGCTGAGGTGGCAGTAGCTGTGGGATCAAAGCTGGAAATCTCAAGGTCAGGCAAAATTCAGGAAAACAATCCAGTTTTCAAATGTACTTATTTGAAAATAAGTAAACTTGTGAGAAAGATGCATGAATGATAAAACCATAAACCCTTTGTCCTGCTTACCTACTAACATTTGGTGCATTTGTGACTTCTGTCCATCTCTTTGTGTCTGTTTCCATCTCCTTCCCTCCCTCCCCTTCTCCTTGTATATGAGTGTACACACACGTATGAAAAATGTGCATGCATTCCTGCACACCTGATTGAGTTCATGAGTCATGTACTTTCTCTTCAATATTTTATTGTAATTTTTAAGAAAAAGATTCTCTTATACACAGTACAGTTATTCCTTTCATTTGGCATAAAATGTATTATCTCTCGTTCACAGTCTATTTTTGTCAATTTATCAAGCAACATCCACTGTGGATTTGAAAAAAAAAAACCTCTCTTACAGGGTTCATCTAGAAGCACATACTGCATTGAGTTATCAGGAGTCTTTCGTCTCCTTTAATCTGTGTCAGGTTCTCAGCCTTTCCTTTTTATGACAAAGCCATGTTTTGAAGAATATATTTAATGTGCCATTTTTATAATACCTTCTCACCTGGAAAATTTTTTGGTGTGGCTTGTCTTGCTCAGGTCTTAAAGGGTGTTTTAATGGCTGTGAGTTTTGGGGACGTTAGGGACAGTCAGGGGCAGTCTTGCTGTAAGAAAATGATAGCTAAGTACAAAGCTAAGTAGAGGGATTTTTCTGAACAGAGATGCCTCTGGCAGTCAGGGGAGGCTTACAGTGCACCTTGTCTTGGTGGGAGACTATGGTGAAGCAGAAGTCACACAAAGAGCTGTACTTACAGGTAAAATGACCTCATATGGGAGGGAGAGGAAGGGGATCTGGGGCCAAGATTGATTCATCAGTCTCAGCAAGGGAATGCAGGCAAGAAAAGTAAGGAAATGCCACATGGCTTCATTTGAGCAGTTTATCATCTACATAAGGAAGCTGTAGTTGTTGTAACTGTTAAAGGATTAGCTGGCATGGGGAGATGAAATAAATACATATACAATAGCATTGAAAACTACATTATTAGTTCAAAAGGTATAGAGATGTTAATAGGAATTTTGATGAAAAGTTAGAAAATAAATGGGGGAAACAACCATTAATTTCTCATGGAAGAAGTAACTATTGGTGTTACTCAAAAACTCCAAAATACATTTCTAAATATAATAACAATTGTGCTCATTAGAAGTTATGACAAAGTGAAGCCCACCCTGAATCAAGGTAAGTTTGGTCCTGTGTGTGGTGTACTGGCGCATTTATTTTTACTGTAAAATAATATTCCATTGAGTGGAATATTCATCTATCAAAACCATCTTATTTGCTTTCAGCAATTAGTGATTAATAAGCTACCATAAACATTTTCTTAATGGTTTTTATGTGAACATAAGTTTTCAAACTAGTTGTGTAGAGATCTATAATTCAATTGCTGAATTATATAGTAATATTTTGTTTACCTTTGTAAGAAACTACCATACTGTTTTCAACTGTATCTCTAACATTTTATAGTAACATTTCCACCAGCATCTAATGAGAGTTCTTATTGTTTTATATTCTTGTAGGTGATCGGTATTATCAGGTTTAGACTTTCACCAACTTAACAGATGTGTAGGGGTATATTATTTTAATTTTCAGTTCTAAATGACAAATTATATTAACAATCTTTTCACAAGTTTACACATCAAACATCATTTGATGAGTTGTTTAGATATTCTGCCCATTATTATAGTTGGTTGTGTATTTTAATTATTGAGTTTTAGGAGTTCTTTACATATTTTTAATATTAGCTCTATTAGATATGCGTTTTGCCATCATTTTCTTCCAGTTTATGACTTGTCTATTCACCTGCTCTGTAAGGACTTCAGCAGATTATACATTTTTTATTGTAATAAGCTTCAGTATGTCAAGTGTTTCCTCTAGGTCATATTTCAATGTTGTATCTAAAACACTGTCATGAAACCCAAGATTTTTCTGATATTTTTTTTCTAGAATGTTCATATTTTAGCAAGTATATTTAGACTTTAGATTCATATTGAGTTTTGTGAATGGTCTAAAGTCTCTGTCTAGATTTCTTTTTTAAATACATAGGCAGCCAATTTTTCTAGGCCTTTTGTTGAATAAATGTTACTTTTGAACAAATATCTTCTCCACTAATAATCTTTATCTCATTTCCATACCACCCATCTTTCCAGAAAAATAAAACTACCCAATGATCTAATATGTCTCAACCCATTTTGCATCTGCTATTCCAACAAATTTACTCTAAGCCAATTATATTAAAATAACATATACTTTGGAAAATTCTATAACTTATGATTTTATAAAAATGACCAATTGGTTTTGAAGTTATAATTATCTTCCAAATACATGCTTAACAAAGCTATCTATATATTCTAGCTATGGTATTATTTTTTACCCGCAGTCTCTGGCTTAAATCTGTAAGTGTTTAACATACTGTGAGTTATTGCACAGGTGAAAATACATCCTTTAAATTTTACAGGACATTTTTAATAGGGGGAGATAATTGAGGCAAGATAATTAAAAGTGAATACATTTTATATTTCTATTTAAAGTTGTCTATGTTCATTATAGATATTAACTAAGAAGAAGAAAAAATGCCCTTATTTTTACACAGATTATCAGTATACAAAAGTATTGTTCAATCGCTGTCTATTATTCATTTATTTATTTTATTGATTTGAGAGAGAGAGAGAGACATTGATTTGTTGTTCCACTTGTTTCTGCATTCAATGGTTGCTCCTTGCATGTGCCTTAACAGGAGATCAACTTGCAGCCTTGGAGTATCAAAATGAAACTCTAACCAACAGAGCAACTCAATGAGGCCTGTCTCTTTTTTAAAGATTCATTGTTCCCTTTTTAGTACTGTATATTCATGGTTGCATTGTACTATTTTTTGTATAGCATTATGAAATAAGTATTTAATTTTTTGTATCTATAAATACAAATTTTAATGACATTATAATTGTACTATGTCAAATAGGATTGTAAGGAGGTTGTCAGACTCCAGAAACAGACAAAGATTCTATAATAACCAAAGATACAGAAGTTGATTATTTGGCTATGTAATGCAGGAGTAAAACACAGTATTCCCAGAAAGTGCGATGTTTTCCAGCTTCACCTAGGGCACCCCATGAATTTGTAAACTGTGTATAATGCGAGTTACAGCAGAGATCCTGCCAGGCATGTGGTCCTCCTTTTGCTGCTCTTTTGGGGGACTGAACAACTCTTCTGGACTCCCCTTCCTTCCTGATTAAAGTGGCAACTACACAACGCTGCCTTCTTACATATGGCAAATATCTCTCCCCAGACAACCCTGGCACCCACATGAGTGTTCAGTGAGGGACAAGGTGGTGCTGATGGTTATATCAAAGGAGCTTCCTCCTGCAGGTCCAAGTCTGGGTGTTTGATACCACTTCTGGAAGGACAGTACCATGAGTGGTTATAACACTGTGTAACTACCAACTCCTCTATTTTTTCAATTCAAGTTATTTCCAAATTTTTCTATTATAGGTTTAGTATAAGAAACAAAGTGTTCTAAAGCTTACATCTGTACTTTTGAAAACATCTTTAGTTTAAAATAGGAAGCAGGTTCTTGACTCAATTGATCATGGATAAGTATTATTTTAATTTATCACTGGTTTGTGGTTAAAAATCCTGAGATTGACAGTTAACATGGTCATAGTGTGTTCATATATGGTTTCACAATTTTTTAATCTACTGTAGTCAGGCTCTTTGACTACAGAGGGGAAGGAGAGTGGTGTTAAGCCATGTGCAAAAAAGTTCCTTAGTTGGAACTTTCCTAAGATAAATTTGTTTTGTTTTGCCAGTGTTTGTTGATTAGGACTCTGACTAACTACATTATGTCTCATAAGTTAATTCTGGGTAAGACTTTTTTCTTATACAGGTCTTAATGGAGAATGCTTTATTTTATTAGACTGGCTGAAGCCAGGAGAAATGTGTCCTATACATTAGTTAAACTTGAATATTACATTTTTAGCCATCTTTTTGATTAACATTTTACTATGAGCATAAAATGTTTACATTTACCCATTCTCTTCTAATATTGCATTGTCCTCACAAAGTTTCTAACACTTTATGAAGTAGGCAATTGTATTTAAAAATAAATTACTCTCTCTCCTCTGACGACCATATTTAAAGTAAAAAATTGAACTACATAAGATTGTCAACCATAAATACTTTTCTTCACAAGATTATTTAGAACATAAATATTAGTTACTCATTATTTTAATTAATGATACTTGTCCATTATTAGTCTTTACTGGAATTTATGCCTGGATAATGCATCAGGTCTGAACAACTCTTCTGAGAATACATCATCTCAGTTAATTAGTGCCTAATATCAGTCTCATGTCTTCATAAAATTTGTAATCTTCACATTTCAGATACTAGTGCCTATATTTATGCATATATATTCTATTACTGCTCAAGAAAAATTATCAATTGGGCTATATTTAGAGAGTTAAAATAAAATTTAAAATTAATAGCATTGTGATTATATATTTATAATTATTGTTCATATCTTTGTCTTTATTGTATTTTCATTTCTTAAAATCTTATTTTAATAAAGTTTAATGATTCATGAGTTTGTATTCAAATTTCACTTCTGTTAGTTACATGTTATTGACTAGAAATTAGAATGTTATTGCATATTAAAGACTGTGGGTACTCATATCTTTTTGTCAAATCATCTCAAGCACTGGACATAAATATACTGTATATATAAAAGAAAGAAAAAAGGAAGAACATGGATTTGTATTCCTATTAAATCTATGTAATGTCATTTGAATCACATCTAATGGTTTCTTAGTACTTGATGCCATTGCCCTAAATTCTGTAAACAAATAAACATTAATATTTATGAACTCTTAGTTCTGATTACAGATGGTTTGTTTCTTCTGACTTTGTGTTTATGAACAAGAGTTGTGCATATGCTAGATAATTCTGGGTGTCAAAAAAGCCAAAATTCATATTTTTCCAGTTGCTCAAATATTTCTGAAATAAATTCAATCCATCTGTTTCTCAGGCTCATGGAAAAGCTACATTGTTCATAAAGGAGTTTAAATACATACCCTAGTAATAAAGACTGACTTGAATAGATGTTAACATAAAATGAACATAAATTTAATGATCATTTTTGTGCTAATTACTATTGTACTTTCAGAACCTAAATTCATCTCAAGGGTAATGTTTTCCTTTCATTACAATATTTTATTTCTCACCTATCAACCCTTTTAATTTTGACATATCTAATTTTTATTGTGTCATCTAAGGAAGTATACTTCAAGTCACTTTTCTGCCTTAATAAGAACAGATGTTATTATTAAAATACAACTGTTTTTACCCATTACTACCCATTGTTTCAGAAAGGTTTCCATTACCACACACTGTTGACCAGCTTTATTCTGTAATTTGTAGTTGGAGAACGATGAGGTAATCATAAGTGAGGGGGAGAAATTCACTGCTAGCACAGAGAGAAATTTCCACCCTCAGCATTAGCTGGGTAATATAGTGGCGTCGAGAGCAATGGGTGTAGAGAGAAGTGAGAGCAATCAGCTGGCTTTATTCACTGAGATGGAAGAGCCTGTCAGAGACACCAACAACCAATCAGCGGCCGACGCTGATGGATGCTTTGCCTGCATTCAAATCTATCATAGTGACCAAGTAATGTCTACCGTTTTACCCAGCAGACAGATAAACTGGAGCTAATATATGGTTTCTAAGCAAATAGATCATTAATTCTGCTTAATATGTGGGGGCTGAAGCTTAAATCTTCTTCAAAATAGCAAGCTTTCCTGAGTGGGAGAGAGAGAGAGAGATGAAGAGACAGAGAGAGAGAGAGATATGCTTGACTATGCAGTCATGTTTTTTTTAGGAGTAACAAATTCGCTGTGTTAGATTTTATTTCAGTTTGCACTTTGCACTGCAATTTGCTATCAAATCTATTGGGATATATATTAACATGTTAATTAAAATGACTGAAGAAGATAAGAATTGATGAACTTAAGAAGACAGAAGATTGCTTTTACTTACATTCCATACTAGAGTGAAAATTATTTCTCCATCTGACTTTATACTTTTTTTATGAGATGATTTTTTAAAAAGTGTAGTTAATGAGCTAATTGCATTTTATTATGACTTGGCTTCTGATTAATTGCAGGGCATGCAGTAGAATAGATTGTTAATGGTTTATGAATCCAAAAGTTTTTACCAATCAGCCTTAAAGAAAGATAGTTTGAAACATGTATTGTCAAGTGATGATTTGACATATAATTAAAAGACATGCCAAGGTCTTTATTAAAGTAAATCATATCTTACTAACTAGGACAGGGAGAAAAAAGGTTACTCTCAAAATTGTCATCAGACAGCTTATAATATTTTGTCAATCATCAAACTTTTGGAGTATCAGAGTTAGTAAAATAATTTATTCCAAAAATGTATTTAGAAATCTCTGCATAGAAATGTTTTGTAATAAATAACTCAAATGAATGTATATCAATCATAATAAATATATTTTCTGAAGTTACTTTATGTTGCTCACAATTTAAAATGGTATTATATAATTTATAATATTCAAAATTTATGTATATTTTATAAATAATTTATATAAATCAACTTCTAATATATATTTTATTATACTTAACACAGATAAATGAAACTTTGTGAAATACATATATAAGAAAAATATGAAATAGTAAAGAGTGGGCCCTGGCTGGTGTGGTTCAGTGGATTGAGTGGCTTAGTGGTCTGTGAACCATAGGGTTACTGGTTCAATTCCCAGTCAGGGCGTATGCCTCGGTTGCAGGCCAGGTCCTCAGTAGGGGAGCACACAGGAGGGAACTACATATTGATGTTTCCCTCTCTTTCTCCCTCCTTACCCTTCTTTCTAAAAATAAATAAAATATTTTTTTAAAAATAGTAAAGTGTAACATGTCTTTAAAAATTAAAGTATTTTAGGCAGTGCTCATTTTATACAATAGATTTAATTTCTGTTTATTGCTACACTTTTATATTTTATCCAAGCTATACAAAAATGGATAAATTAAAGTCACTTGGGCATTCATTGTACTAAATCACTCTGTTTATTACCTAAATAATTATTACACTGTCAAAAAATCATTAATTCTTTGAAAATACATGGGGCTGAGAAAACTAATGTTAAGAAAAACAATCACCCACACTACCCAATAGCAAATATATGAGCTTTATTAAAAGCCAATAACAAGGCCCTGGCTGTTGTGCCTCAGTGGATTGAGTGCAGGCCTGTGAACCAAAACGTCACTGGTTTGATTCCCAGTCAAGGCACATGCTTGGGTTGCAGGCCATATTCCTTGTAGGGGGTGCATTACAGGCAACCACACATTGATGTTTCTCTTCCTCTCTTTCTCGCTCTCTTCCCCTCTCTCTAAAAATAAATAAAATCTTAAAAATAAGCCAATAACAAAATTTTTCTCATTAATGCTATCTTTATATTTTTAATATATCATAAGAAACAACTATGGAAGTACTGGTTTTTATAATAATGAACATGGGATTTTGAATATTAGTTAGCATCAGACTTTTAATTTAAAAAGATAAATGGCAGAACTATATGTGGGGGAGGGTGGAAACCTACCTAAACAATAAAATAAAGTAAGAGAATTCAAACTTAAGGCAGTGTATCTGCTTTATACAGGACACTGTGAAATATGACAGAAACATGGTTAAACCAATAAAAGACTCTATTATAACCGAATATCAAAAGGTTTTAGGATCTAACCTAGTTTTAGAATCTATCCTCAGGACAGAATGTAAAAGATAAGAATGTAAAAGGTTTAAAAAGGTTTAAAATCTATCCTAGTTTTAGAATCTGTCCTCAAGACAGTATGTAAAAGATACACATTCACAATAAATTTATTGTAGCTTAATTAGAATAGATCAATTTTGGAAGAAAGCACACAGTAAATATTCAAGAATAGAGAAATGGTTAAGTAAACTATAAAAATTACAGTCTGAAATGTTTTACAGTGGTTCAGTTAGGTATATAATTATCTTACAATGTCAAGTTTAAAATGCAAGAAAGCACTATACATAACAAAATTATATATGTATAGTTATATATTGCATTCTGGTTTCTTAGTTATTTATATGTACACATGCATACACTTGAAATATTTAAAAATATAATATATATTTCAATAAGTATACTCTTTGAAATCTCAATAATTGAACTTCGTGAACACATCCAGGCAACATTTTCTATGAATCTCTTTCTATCTACCAATTCTTATCTGAAACAATTTTTGAATAATGCAGTATAAGTATTTGAACTTGCTATCCAAATTTGCATTATTTGAACTCAATACACAAGAGATTTGGATAGTAGGGCATACTTGTGAGTATAAATATTAAAAATTGTCTTTGGAAAGTGAAAATATGGGTTATTTTTTCATTCTCTATTCTATATTTGTCAAAATAAACAATGAGTAGACATTTTGTTTATTGGTGGAGAAAATGTATTGAGAGTGTGAGAGTAAGAGATAGAAAGAGAGAATGAGAATTTCTTAATAGACTGGATGTCTAGGCAACCTAATTCAATATGCTTTCAGTCCCTTTGTGCCCTGGGACATTTTTCTCCCATCTCTAGACTATATCTAAATCTGTTATGTTTGTAATTTACCTGTGTCTACAACAGGTAAAGGTGTAAAGATATAGCATATATTGGGCTATTAGGGTCATTTGAGTTATACAATAGAGTTTAGAGAACACTATGTTGTAAGGCACAGAATCTGACAGAAGTTCTGAAAATATGTACTATGCCAGGAATTGATAGACCCTTTCATCTAAAAAGCCACAAGAAGGTCTTGTACAGTTTTCAGGACATTGATTCTGGTAGAGAGCTAAAAGCAGCATGAATAATGGAATGCTGAGGTGCTCTATTTAGAAAATATACAACTGAAAAACATTTTTTCCTGTTGATAAGAATGTCAATTAAATATGTTTTCTCATTTCTGTCCTCAATGAGAAGTAATAACCAAAAGCAAAACAGAACAAACATTTCAAATACGAGGCACTTTCTACTTAAAATTGGCAAGTCAACATTAGAGAAAAAAATGATGAGCAATATCTTTTCAATTATGAGTTACCCCATCTTTGGAACATACAGAAAAATCAATACCATAATTGAACAGTGAAAACCATCCACAAAAATAAATTACGCACTTAATGTAGTAACTACTACATTACATAACTTAACTAATACATATATGCAAAGCACAAGTAAAATGTAAAATTAATTTGAAACCAAAGGTAAAGTTACTACCCAAAGAAGCAGATCATTTTATTGGGTACAGTTTCTAGAGGAAGGTAGCAACAGCATTTGCTCTGAGGTCTCCTGCAGTCAAAACAAGGAAGGAAAGCAAAGATCCATCATATCCCTGAGAAAACGAACCAGGGACTCCAGAGAAGCCTACCTTCCTGGTTTCCAATCTACTTGTGAATCACCTCTGAATTGAGTCACAAATGAAAGGGTGGTAATGAGAAGGTGAAGTTTCACCAAGAGCTGGAGGCATGGAGGGCAGCATGTGCTCCACACACAGTTCCGCACTATTATCTCACCCTTGATCCCTAGTAGCAGAACAGTTTACTCTCCAAAGGAGATGAAAAGCATATACAAACTTACTTCGCTCTGTACTCCTCTTCTTGGTAATTGAAATAATTCTACATTTTACTTATTTTTGTTTAGCATATGTCAAACTATTTTATATGCATTTAGCACAATGATTAAGAACAGGGGATTTAAAGTCTCACTACCTGGATTTCAATTATAGCTTTGACAATTAATACTTGCATAACAAGTAGCAATTTTTTTATTTCATGCAAATCTATTTATAAATATGTTCATTTATATGTACACATACACATATACAAATACCTCATCATTCTCCAAAAAATGTGTGATGGCTTAAAAAATAAAACAGTATTTTTATATAACTTATTTTATTCATTAGTGGGAATATTATAGGAATATTAGTAACTTCTACCTCAGTTTTTTGGTTTGCTATATTGAGCTAATTTACGTAAAATGTTAGAAGCAATGTCAGAAACATTTTAGGTGCTCAATAAGTGATAAACTAATACAACAATAATGATATTAAAATCTTTATATGGTAGTCTGTGAATCCTCAGAATATCTGTTTACAAAACATTGTAGACAGGAGTCATTTTTTTTCATGTCCTCAAATAAAGAAACAAGCATTCATACGTAATAGTTACATGTTGCTCAAAGTAACACTTAAGTTGAAACCAGGACTATGTCAGAGTCATGGCTGGCCTACTCCTAGCACATCTGCAGTGGATTTACTAACTTGCATGGAGCCCCTCTAACACAGCACGGTGCTGGCTCCCAGCAAGAACCCACAAGAGTGGATTTATATATCTTGCCAAGATGCAACAGTGGGAGCAATCCACTGTGTGATGAGACCATGGACTGCTATGTGACACTCTGTGCTCACACAGTGTATCCCCTCCTGCCATTCCCACTTCCTCATCATCACTTCAGTAGTTCTTTTCCAGTCCATTTTCTCCTCCCTCTGCACAGTCTCTGGGACCTATTACTCAATGTTTTCCAGAGAAAAGACTTCATTCCCAGGCAGAGGACTCCTCCAGGGCAATAGAACCAAGTTGTCATTAGAAATTCCATCTCAGAGTCTAGGCCGGTATGATTTCTGAGCACTCACTGCTTCCCCTTTTCCAGGGAAAAAGCAAAATGTATATATGGGGCCAATTAATCCAGATTAAGCTTTTCTTTCTTTTTTCCCCATGCTTGTATACCACCACTATAAGATCTTTTGCTTTTGTCATATTCGCCTCCCATTTTCTGGCATAGTGGTCAGATTATGCCATACACTTAATATATTCTGCATGAATACATGCATATTTGAACCAGCATAATGAAATTTATAACTAAAACCTGCTGGTCTCAGAATGGAATGATGCTGAAAGAGGAAGGAATGGGGAGATGAATGTGGCACTGAATAGTCTGGCTCTAAAGAGCCTTAGCAAAGGCTGTTAACCTTTATTCCTGCCTATTAAAATTATCTTTGCCAAATGATTCTTTTAGAAGCTCAGTGGCAGGTGTACTGCTTCTAGCTCACACTGATCCTGCAGGGAAACTCAGTATCCCACAGCTGGCTTTGCAACTTGTACCATAGATTAAATTGCTTGGTTAGAGGGGAAATCAATTGCTATTTTACAAAAACTTCACAAAATGTTTGCAATCTACCATCTAATCAAAATCTAAAAGCCCCTTGTAGATTAGTTTTATTGGCTCACTTTATATTGCAGACCTGATGACATTTCACACAGAACTTGTACTAACTCATTTCTTCCAATGACAGCACTGATTCTCCTGACAGTTACCAGAAAGAAATGAGTTCTTCAGCGCTTGTTCATCATCAGGTTGTTATTTTTTCCTTTATATTTTAATTTAGCCAAGTTGTATTTTTCCTATATGCAACATTTTATTTCTGTTTCTTTGGCCATCGATGCCAATTTATTCATGCTAATGAATATGAGCAGCAAGTAACCTATGTGCAAGGAGAATTGACCTGCCATTGAGGAATCGCTTAATGGGCACCAAGCATTCATTCAATAAACATTTATCGTATACTTCCCTTGGTTAGACAAATGGATTGTAGGAGTTGAAGAGAATGAATAAGAACATTTCTACAGTGCCAAAAGGAGAGATATTCAATCCAATAGCTGCTTTTCTCCAAATATATTATAATATATAATACTAGATTTCTACATATAATACTAAATATATATGCACCATATATAATGGAGTCACTTGTTTATGAATTATTTAATACTTAATTCCAGCTCACAAATTAGGGACTGCTTTTCATCCTCCTACACATTAATGTGAGTGCACTTATGATGGCAGCCAAATTATTTACACTCTCTCTGTATCCCTCAATGACTTTTTTAAAGAAAACATGTGTTCTGTTCCTATTACATGATATTTTAAAAGTGAGATGGAAACATGTTTTGCTACAAGCTTCAAGCCATTTTAAAATAATCTCCTTTTATCTAGGCAGCATTCAGAGTGTTGGCATGTTCATTACTGACGAAAGCTAGAATTAATTTTTTTATTTAAAAAGATTGTATTTGATTATTTTTAAAGAGAGAGGAAGGGAAGGAGAAAGAGAAACATCAATGCATGGTTCCCTCTCGCATGCCCCCACTGGGGACCTGATCTGCAACCCAGGCATGTGCCCTGACTGGGAATTGAACCAGTGACCCTTTGGTTCACAGGCCAATGCTCTAACCATTGGCCATGCCAGTCATGGTAAGATTGAATTTAGATACTTTTAAGGTTGAGAGAATAGGAACTTCTTCTTCTGCATTTCAATGTCAGAACTTCATACACAACTGGCTGAATTACAAATGACTGAAGAAAGCACAAACATGGCAAATGTCTATTCAAAACAGATATCTTCCGCCCTGGCTGGTGTAGCTT
>CM052540.1:53361398-53397973 GCA_028533065.1 Trachops cirrhosus | reverse complement strand
TTAGGAGAACATCAGAAAACATCATCCATCTCATTTTAGGTGAGAAAATACCATCCCTTATAGGTCTGCAACTCTAAGGTCATACAACTAAATTTCACATCATACAACTCAGATTGCATGATGGGAAGAGCTTTCTCTTTTAAAGAGTCCTCTGTAGCTCCGCAAGAATGTACCTTGTTTTCTCACAGTTCTTTGATTTCATGGTTATCCTAATCCTGATTTCAATGGGTAACAGTGTATTACTCTTTCTATTTTTTCCACATTCAGTACCCATTGCAAGCTTTGGTGTCCTCTCTGAGCCTTTATGGTCCTCACCTGTTTGTTCGTTTTGTCTTCCTTAAGGTAGTACTTAAATCTTCTTGATATGAAATGTTTTGTGTTCTATCAAACATTATGGTGGCTTTCAAGACCCTTATTATCTAATTAAAAGAAGACAATATGACACAGGTTAAAGATCATAGATTTTGTAGTAAAATGTCTTTGAATCCTACTTCTACTATTTAGTTCTAGGATATGGAGTCATTATTTAATAACAAAATATAACAAAAAACTCAGGCCTTTATTTCCTCTTCTATAAAATGGGTGATGTTTAGTTTTAGTGATAATGTTTTAGACCATCTAACATCAGGCCAGTCATACAAACAAGTAGTAAACACAGCTATTAGTAGCAATGGCAGCATCACTGAAGTCAAGTTTGTAATAAACTAAAATTTAATAGTGCAATTAGAAAGTAAACAACATTTAACTAATATTTATAGCAAAACAAACTTAGCTTAACTAGTTAATAATTAGTCAATCTGAAAACAAAGTTATGAGCTCTATGTGTGGTCATCATTACTATTTTGTTGATATACAGGGCCAAGCACAGACAATGCCTCCCCTTTTTTTTAAACAAAATCTTTTATTACAAAATCATAAGCATGTAATTCTATAACATAACAATATCACACTCAAGCACACTATATGACATTTTAGGTGAAGTATTCAAATTAGAACTAAAAATTATTACACTTATATCATTATCCTACCAACCACACTCATGTAGGCGTTACTTCTGCTGGACACTGTATAACTCAGTGTTGACCTTGCTTTTGTGACAGGATAGCAAGAAGCCGGGAAAATTCCTAGGCAAGTGGAACTGGAAAACTGAGACAATAAAACTGAACAAGGCCAAATAATGTGAGCAACTTACAGCCAGCTGGTGAATCACCTTATCACCCCTAGCCAAGGACACTTGAGAGCAAATGGTTTATTTCTCTCCCCCCTTACAAAGAAAACAAGCTTAAATCTCCCTGGTTTGGGAAATAGGGAACAGAGACCCAATTAATGACATTTGTGCCAGCTAAATCCAAGGACAGAGGAAGTCAGAGGAACAAATACCAAAAGCCCCATTAAAATCCAGTCAGACCCAAGATCTGATTAAAAGTAAATCAGTACAATTGACCAAAGAATATTCCCAAACCCAGCTATGTGCTCATTATGATGCATCAGATGCTGATGAATCATCATATGATGAAAAATGCACCTGGAAAGCTGATGAATATTCTGCTGAAACCCTCCTCTAAGATTCTCATCTGCAGAAAAATCTTAAAAAGTCTTCATGACAAAGAGTCAGGATGAACTTGCTCTAGAGCAGGCCCATGCCCCTCCCCAGGCATGAACCTTTTATTTCCTCCAAAAGTCTAAGGGTCCCAAGGAGACTTGCAGCCAGGAGAACAGTGGCAGCGGCAGTTGGACCCAGGCTTACCCCCGATCCTGTCTCCAGGGCCCCCTTTTCTCTGGCTTCCCAGTGAGCTAACAGCCCCCGTCTTGGCTCACTGCTTTCCTGTAACTTTTCTAGGGAGCCAAAGCAGAGCACCACCTGGGCTCTCTCCTGTTACTTCTTCTACCCTAAGTTCTTCCTTGTTTCACTGTTCCCAGCCTTAATAAATGTACTCTCAAAATCACCAGACTCATGTTATGAAATAAATAAAAAAATCTTTCCTACACGGAGTCAAGAAGCAACACACTACAGGCAGGCCTAAGGTGGACCGGGTCCAGGATGGTTCCTGTCCAGTAGTAACACTTTCATGGCACTGGCGCGCTATCAGATGTGTTAAAAACCAGACCAGTACAATTATTTAAAACCAGACCAGAAAAGCAATATTCACATGGATCACCAGAAAACACAGGGATACAACTACTCTTCCAGAAATTGTAATTGGTTTTAGTTATGCACACAGGCTGCAGACTTACATAGGCATAGGTACAAATTCTAGCTCTGGTCAACAACTTTGTATGTAAGTTTGAGCAATTTATTTACTTTATCTCAGCTCCCTTTTTTCCTTTGAGAAGTGAGGAAATTTAGCCTATATATAAGTAATAGGCTTTCTGTGGGATAGAGTATACATGCCATAAATGTTAGCTGATGACATCATCATCACTCACAGTAGCATCACAGTCATCCTCCTCCTAAGTATTATTACCAGTATTGCTGGCCTGGACTTGTGGCCAACTGACATTAGTAACATAAACCAATAATAATTAGCCAGATAAAATTTTAAGAGATATCTTTTTGAAAAATACATGAAAATTTCAGGAATAATGCAATTCACTTTATAAAATATATTAATTGGATCATTTATTTCATTGTGTAGCTGGGAAATAAAATAGTTCAGTAAGTTCTAAGACTCTGTAAAAACTCCATTTTCCCCATTTCCACCAGAATGCAGTGAACAGTAGTTACATTAAGGAATTAGTTTACCTGTATGCAGATGTTACATTACATAAGGTTTCTACTAGCTTAACTAACTTTTAATTTTACAAAACTTGCAAATATGCACCTTTCCCAAGTTCTCAAACAGTATTGCAGATCATGATTTTTTCATTTTTTTCAACTTTCTCCCAGCCACATAAAAGATTATAAAGTGAAGTTAATAGATTTTTTAGGACTGTAAAGTTTTAAAATCCATGTGTTAGCATAGATTATATTCTGATTTCAGAAACTGATGATTCTGAATGTATCCAAATGTTTCTATATAATAATCATAAAATAGGGAAAAGTTATGATTTCAGGCTCCATCTAAATTCCTTGCATATATACAGCCAGAAATTCATGCAGCATTGAGTGTCTACTATGTGGCCCAGTAATGAGCTAAATGCTAGATAGTATATTTTCACAGTTTACAGTGAACATTAGAATTTTAATTGGTTTTGAACTTAGGGTTTAGTTCCTTTAAAATTCAGTAAATAAATATTTTAATATAATATGCAATATTTTTATATTGCTTAGTTTAACAGTTTGACAAAGTAATGAATGATTTTTCCCTATGTTTTGACCACAAGGTCATTTATATATATATATGTGTGTGTGTTTGAATATATGAATAAAACAGCATAATTGCTCTATAAATTCAAAGTGTAATAACACCTTTCAACAGTAAAAGAGTCATATCTGGCAACTATGTTGTGTATTTTATTAAAAGTAGATAAATAAACAAGAAAATAAAACAATACCTGCACAGTGTGATTGCTTCTGTGTTTATTTTCATCGTTAGATGTTTATTTTAAATCTTAAATGGTTTCTCGAGCTTGCCACTCTGAAGATTCCAAGCAGATCCTTTTATTATTAAGTAGTTGGATCAGCATCTTTGACCCCGTTCATGTGTTCTTTTTTTCTGTTTTACTTTTGACTCTTTATTGCATGTATTTGCAAATTTTTATTTCACTTTCATTGGGATCAAGTTTTCCATTAAAAATTGCTGGTCTTATTACTATCTGTCACTGGAATTTTTGTTTTAATTATATTATATGATTCTGCTATTACAGTTTTCTCAATTTTCCCCTTAGCAGCCTTCTTCCCAGCACTGCCCACCCCCTCAGGCAATCCCCACACCATTGTTCATGTCCATGGGTCATGCATATAAGTCCTGTACTGTACTTTATGTCCCTGTGGCTATTTTGTAACTACAAATTTGTATTTCTTAATCCCCTCACATGTCACCCATTTCCCTACCCCCTCTCCAATCTGGCAACCATCAAAATGCTCTCTATATCCATGATGCTATCTCTGTTCTTGTTTGCTTAGTTTGTTTTTAAGATTCAATTATTGATAGATATGTATTTTTGCCATTTTATTGTTTATAGTTTTGATCCTTTTCTTAAATAAGTCTTTTTAATATTTCATATAATAATGGTTTGGTGATGATGAACTCCTTTAGTTTTTTCTTATCTGGGAATATCTTTATCTGCCCTTTGTAGATGATGTCATTGTTGTATTGAGCAATCTTGCAATCTTGTCTGTAGGTGCCAGCTTTTCATGATGTTGAATATTTCTTGCCAACCCTTTCTAGCCTACAAAGTTCCTTTTAAGAAATCAATTGACAGTCTTATGGGATCTCCCCAGTCTTATGGGAACTAACTGCTATTCTATTGCTGCTTTTAACCTTTGATATTTTAATTATGATGTGTCTTGGAGTGGGCCTCCTTGAATCCATCTTGTTTGGGACTCTCTGGGCTTCCTGGACTTGCATGTCTATTTTCTTCACTAAATTAGGAAAGTTTTCTTTCATTAGTTTTTCAGATAGATTTCCACTTTCTTGCTCTTTCTTTTCTTCTTCTGGTACTCCTATGATGTGAACATTTGAACACTTGAAGTTGTCCCAATGCTGTTTACACTGTCTACATCTTTTTTTTTTGGTGGGGGCGCCTTTTTTCTTCTTGTCATTCTGATTGGTTGTTTTTTTTTCTTCTTTATGTTCCAAATCATTGATTCAATTCTTGGCTTCATCCACTCCTATGTTGCTTCCTGAAAATTGTCCTTTATTTCAATTAGTATATCTTTCATTTCTGAATGGATCATTTTCATGCTGCTGAGGTCCTCATTAGTTCCTTGAGCATCCTTATAACCAGTGTTTTGAACTCTGCATATGATAGACTGTTTATCTCATTTTTGTTTAGTTCTTTTTCTGGAGTTTTGATCTGTTCTTTCATTTGGGCCCTGTTTCTTTGTCTCTTCATTTTGGCAGCCTCCCTGTGGTAATTTCTATGCATTAGGTAGAGCTGCTATGACTCCATCTAATCTTTGTAGCATGGCCTAATGTAGTAAGTGTCCTATAGAGTCCAGTGGCAGAGCCTGTACTGAAACCCAAGCTGGGTATTTAAGGTATACCTTTTGGGTGGGCTGAGTACACTCTCCTCTTGTAGTTGAGCATTGATTGCTGTTGGCAGGTCAATGGAAGGGATTTATACAAGCTAGTCTGCTGCAAGAACTGACTATAACCACTGACTACCAACCTCTACTCTCCATGGAGTATCAGCTGTGCAGATGCAGGGTGGTGGTGCTCCAACATGATCTGCAGCTATCCATTGAGTGCCCTGGCCCTGGGGTTTCCCTGGGTGGTGCAGGCCAAGGTGAGTCCTCACCTATGTTTTGCCTGGGGCCACCCTGAATGAGCTATAAAGTAATCTGAGATGGCTGCTACTTATGCTGGGCTTGGAGATTCTCAGGTGAAGCCAGGTTGTAAATCTAGGCTGGCTGCTGCTAGGGTTGGACCTGGGCCACTTAGCAAGATGGAGACTCAGGGCATACTGAGGCCAACTGTTGTTTGTTTAATGGGATTTAAAAGCTGTGAGTCAGGAGCCGATCTCAACCATTCATATGGAAAAGTCATGGTTAACAGTTTGGGTGGAACCATATGTTGAGTGGGACAGATTCTTAGGGGATCTTCAGGGTGGGGAACTCTTTAGCTAGGTTGATAGATCTCAGATATGGCACCAGCCTGCCTGCCTGTGGCTCTGTGGGGGGAGGCTCAGAAAAGAGACAATGGCTTCTGCTTACATGTCTGTCTAGGAGAAAGCTGATCTCCATGTCCTGCCTTGATGACATACTTTTCAGTTCCTTTCTGTATGCCACTGGTGCCTTTCAAGCTGCTATGCTGGTGCTGGAGTTCAGAGGGAGTTAGTCTGAGTAAGTTCTTGTGTGGGTTTTTTAAAGGGAAATGCTTGGGACTCCAGAGGTTTCTTCCACCAACTTAATCCCTGTTGCCTTTTGCAGCCAGAAGTTGTGGGGACTTATCTTCCTGGCACTGGAAATCTAGGCTTGGGGTCCTTGTGTGGGGCTGTGACTCCTTGTTTCTGAGTTATTCCTCCTGAATTCACTGCATGTGGATGGGGGACCAGTCCGTTCTGTGTATCCGCCCTCCCTACCTGTCTGGATGGATGTGGTTTCTTTAATTCCATGGTTGCCAGACTTCAATTCAACTTGATTTCTGATGTTTATGAGTGATGGGTGTTCTATATTTTAGTTGTGATTTTGATGTGGTTGTGCAAGGAGGTGAGCTGTGTTTACCTATGTCACCATCTTGACCAGAAGTCTCCTGTTTTCTCTTTTATTTCAATCCCCTGAGACTCAGTTGGTTTCCTTTCATCTTTATTTCTACCACCTTAAACTCTACACATTGGCATCCTCTCCACCAGGACCTACTATGATATAGGAACTTTTCTATTTTTCTTTCTGGCTGCTCCTTTTTGTCCATGAATAAAAAGTAACTAGAATGTCATTTTTCTCTAATGTTCCCAGGGCAATCATGATTATATCTATCTTTACAAATAAAAATCACAAGGGATATCTAAATCAATAGGTATTTAATATCAGCTAAGAGATTCAATATTACATCTCTCTGTATCAAATTCGACTCTAAGTATTTTAAACAAGAAAACACATAAACAAAAAAAAATGCCCATTAAAATGTAGAGGCTTACATAGCTTATAAAGGCCATGCATCTGACTTTCAGTCCCACCTTGCAATAGCCCTGATGTACACCATTATATTGGTCCAGTTTCCACTTTGCTACACATTGCCACACTGTGCCACCATGGAAAGCTGTGCAAGTATTTCTTGTCCTGAGACTCCCTGTGGTGTCCAGACTTAATGGAGTCAGGGTCTTTCTCTATAATATTACACTAAGAATCAAGAGGCCTTATTTTTAACTCTTGAAACATAAATAGTTAATTGCATTGCTTTTCCTAAACAATGGATCTACTAATTCCCTTCTATTGGTGACAGTCTTAAATTCTGAAACCTCCTTTGGAAGGAGAGGTGCCCTTAATCTCTATAACAACTCCTATAAAGAAGTTGCCCTTTATGTCTTTAATGAGGAGAGGGGAGCAAGTTTATTCTTTAGTAAAGCATTCTGTAACAATAGAACTATTCCAAAACCTAAAAAGGATTACAAATATAGTAATAATCATTTCAAGTATATCATTGCTGAATTAAGGAATATCTTAGTGTTTCAGTGAACAAGTTCTGCTATTGAAAAGATATATATTTAAACTGCTATCTCATCAACTATGTCACCAAATAAGGTGACTACATCCCTCTTTTACTTTGTTTCCTAATCCATAAAATTAATATTACTTAACTCACAATATTCAGTTTCAGTAACAATGTTTTATGCAGTCTAAGTCACACAGCTTAACTCTTTTGTATTTTAACATTCTGAATTCAAGATGTCTTTATAATCAATGTGGAAGAAAGTATTCATAATAATTTATCTGGCAAAAATAGAACATCTTTTAAGTCAATAAAATATGATTAATGAGATAATATGTAATGTGGGAGACTCTGCATAGGAATTAGGAGCTACACTTTCAAATATACAGTTTAGAATCAAATCCAAACTCTGCCTCTGACTAGGTATATAACTTTGAAAAGATTGTTTAACCATTTTTGCCCTATTTTTCTGACTTTTAAAATGATAATAATATAATCAATAAATATCTCACTTCATTGTCAGCAGAAATTGTGATATTCAGAACTTTCTGATATACAGCCAGTGCTAACAAAAATTTAGATAACTTTAGTAATTTATTGTATGTGTATTTATTTATTTTAATTAAATTTATTGTGGTCACATTGGTTAATAATATCACATAGGTTTCAAATATACAAATCTATGCTACATCATCTGTATATTGCATTGTGTACCAAACACTCAAAGTCAAATCTTCTTTCGTTACCATGCATTGGACCCCCTTTACCACCTCCCCACCCCGCTTCCCTCTGGTATCCACAATGTTGTTTTCTGTGTCTATGAGTTTTTGATTGTTATTCTTGTTTGTTCGTGTGTTGCTTTCAATATTATATGCCACAATGAGTGAAATCATAAGGTCCTTAACTTTTTCTGCCTGGCATGTTTTGCTTAGCATAGTAAAGTGATTTAAATCTCTTTTGAATTTCAGGCATCTGATTTTTTTTTTCTGAAACAAATTAGATAGTATTCCACAGCCCCAAGGTTAAACTAATTTACTCCATGAAGTTTTGTCTTCTTGACACAAATGCCAAAGATCCAATCTGAGCAAATATTTAGTTTTAAACTACTGTTCATCCAGTCACCTTCATTCAGTCACAGAAGTTTCTTTGTGTTCTCAATGGTTAAATGTATTTCATTACAACATACATTTCTAATATTTGTATCAGAACATATTTCTGGCAGAAATGATAAAACAAGAAAATGGATAGAATAGATTTCAGAAAAATCTGTAAGAATGGGTTTCAGAAAATCTCCTCAATCAAAATAAAAAATTGCCTTTCTAGAAATTAACATCAAGAAGGGCTTCTAGAGGACATCCAGCCCCTGCCCTCTAGAAAGAGCTGCTTTTCCTGTTTCACACCTGAGCCATCTTGTCCAGTTGCTGCCTGTTCTACCATTTCGAGTTTGGAGTCAGGATCCCATATTAGGACTGGTCTTGCACTGAAAGAAACCACGTAAGTCTATGCAACTAAACTGGGATGGGGAACCACGACATTCCAAACCTCTCTAAATCTGTATACTCACCTGTTCTCATTTCCTTCCTAGGGCTGCTTTATAAAAATTCCACCCTCTGTGTGGCTTACAACAAGATAATTTATTGTCTCACAGTTCTGGAGGTTTCATATCTGAAATTAAAATATTGTTAGGGAAAGATCCTTCTTTGCCTTTTCAAGTTTCTGGTAATTATGTGTCTTCTTTGACTTGAAAGTTGCATCATTTCAGTCTTCCATCTCTTTCTCTGACTTCACATGGCTTCTCCCTGTGTGTCTCTGTGCATTTACATGGCCGTCTTTGCATAAGGACACCAGTCATACCAGATTAAAGTGCTGCCCTGTTCTGGTCTGCTATCATTTAAACTAATTATATCGAATTACCAAGATTCTGTTCTAAATAAGGGCACATCCTGAAATACAGGAGCTTGGAGTTTCAACAAGTTTGGGGGCACACAATGTATCCTACAACACTATCATAGAGATATAGGACCTATAGTAATCTTAAACACTACATGTATTTTACAACTTGGCTGAAGCATCACTTGGGGCTTTGGACTTGTAGAAAGTTTGTATACCTTCCTTAAGCCTAACATCAAGGTTAGAAACCCAAGCTATTTATTAACATAGTTCAATGGTATGTGAAGTCATAAACGCAAATGTCAGAAACAAGTATTTGTATACATAAACTGAATTCCTTCAATGTGCTCATGCTAGAATATCCCCCCCTTTTTTTAAATTACCTCCAGTGTAGGAAAAAAAAGGTTGCAGATACACCTTGTTTGGAGTTTATGCAAATATTGTTTCCTCAACTGTTATTATAAAGCCTTTCTAAAACTCATTTGAACAGACCATGCTAATTCTTGTTTCTCCAATTCTTTGATCTCTTGCTTTTATTTTTGTTCACATTTTTATTGTTGTTTAAGTACAGTTGTCTCCATTTTCTCACCACCACTTCCCCCTGCCCCAGCCATCTCCACTTCCCACCCTTGATCCTACCCCCTTTGGTTTTGATCTCTTGTTTTAAAAAACTTCCTCTTGATTATACTTTGCTAGCAATTCCCATGTTTATTTCATGGACTTTATCTTTACCAGTAAATACACCATCTACAAAATCTACTTTAAATACATCACTCTCTCCAGTCATCACCTCTCCTTCTAATTTACTTGCGTTAGACACAAAACTGGGCATAATTTTTAGACTCAGGGGCACATTATTTGTGTGGTGTTCCTTTTATATCACTTCTCTTACCTCTATTCATTGCCTGCCCTTGATGCAGTGGTCTTGAAGGCATCCTCAATCCTTTTGTCCTTTCTGTCAGTTTTCCTGACCCAAATAAAACTCACAACTACTCATTTCTTTGTCCTTGCCCCTGAATAGGTGAGTGTTGCTAAGAAATGATAAAAATCAATTGGACCATCACACTTTAACTTCATAATCAAAAGCCTCAAATGGATATTGAACACTGCCCTGGAGTCAAATACTATTTTCCTCAAAAGTTCACATTCTCGTTCTCTGAGATATCTATTATATTATTTCTCTCTTCTCCTCAGTCTATTCACACCCCTCTTCTAACATATTCTCAGCTGATTATCTAGCTTATAACTTTCTTTTAGTGTGGAATCTATCTAAGGGAATTTATTCCTTTTCCAATCACCAAATTCACAAACCAACTTGTATCAATAGCCTTGTATCAGTATTTATATCTCTGATTTTGATTTATTTTCTGTCATCTGGTTTTTGATTTCTCCATCCAAACAGCTATCCAGGATCACTCCTATCCATATAAAAACCTGTTCTAAAACCTACTTCCTAAATAAAAAAAGAAATAATATAAATAACATCATAAAAAGGAAAACATCAACAAAGCAACTCTACTTTGACTTCATATCTGCTTTTATGTACCCTATTCCTTTACATCTCCTGAAACAAGTTATCAGCATGCATCAAAAGTCTCACTATATTAATCCTTGGAAAAATATTTTGTTTGATTTTTTAAGTTACAAAACTATATATATAATGTGTATATATGAAAACTATATAAATGTATGTGTGTATATATATATATATATGAAGTATTAAAGACTCCTTTTTTTTTACCAAATTTCTGCTTGTCATAAATTAGTAACACAGCCATATGGAAGGAATTGTAAATATTGTTTGGCTATTTGCCAAAAGGAAAGAAAAATAGCTCTGATGAGTAACTAATTGAAAGTTCATATATGTGGAAACTGATAAGATCATAATAACTACAGAAGAGCAAAGTTACAGATTTAAACTGAGCCACAGGCTAAACTATCCAAATGTAAAGTATTCGTAATTCTGTATATTAATACAATAAGGAGCAATAATCTGACTGATAGTCAAAGCTCTGTACTTTTAAGCAGAGGTCGGAGCGTGTTTCATCTGAGAGTAGAAGTGAGAATGAAGGCGTCCGGCTCAACATAAAGCCTCTGGTCCAAGGGATATAAAACACAAAGCCAGAAAAATGGTGGGTTTCTGTTAGCACATGAATGAGAAGTAAAAATTTTAAAAAAAGTTTGAAGATATGAGGAAGTTCCTCATATGGAAATGTTGGGAAAAGGTATTAAAATAAAATGCATACAGTGTAGAACCAAATGAGGAATAGGATTCTGATATATGGAGTTCATAGACAGCAGGATCTGAGGAGGGGGGATTTGAAGGGGGATTCTCTGTGGTATTTTATAACGGGAGAGAAAAGATGTTAGAAATTATTCCTAATCACCTGGAGGTGGATTGTCTTTGTAAGGCAATGGAGGGGTAGGTATCTTGACACATCACACAGTATTTTGATCTCCCTCTTGACTTCTGCTGATTTAGGTCTCTAGTCTAGAACACGGAGGATCCAATAAAGACCAGAGCCCACTTTTTGACTTTTACTGGTGAACACATGAACTAGATCATTTTTCATTTAATTTTTGATTTAGTTAATTTTATGAAGAGCTCCCTAAATTGAATAATCCATGAACTTCTGGAATGAGTTGTAATTGATCAGATTATATTACCACATTGATATTTTGCTAGATTTCATTTGAAAAAAATATTTAGAATGTTTTAACTTATATTAAAACATGTTTATATATTTATATAGTTTGTTTTTATATTATCCTTATCAGTTCATTAAAGTAGAGCTGTCTACCTTCTTTGGTCATGAATAGTTTAAAGGATATTAGAAGTATGATCTTAATTGCTTATAAATACGAACAACATGACATGGATTTTGACATGCTATATTGATAAACCTTTACTAACTTTTCTAATATTTTTCATGATATAGGTCTTATTAAGTTTTTTTCCTTCTTGGATTAATTTCATTATTTTATATTTTACCAAGAAATCATCTATTTCCTTTTAGATGTCAAATATTTTCCAATGAAATTTTATGTGGTATTCTTTTATGATTGTTTTGATCTCTTCTGTAATAGTGGTTATAGCTCTTTTCTCATTCTCAATTTTATTTTTTTCCATTCTCTCTTTTTGTTGGTTCTATTAGTGTAGCTTTGCCTCCCTTCTTTGAATTCCATCCTTAAAATGAATTAGATTTTAGATAATTTATTTATTTATGGCACTAATTTCTATCTTTATACTATTAATTGCTATTTCTCATTTCCTTCTATTTATTTTAATATTCTCTATTATATAAATACGAGAATTAGGAAATTTTTAATAGTCCCTCTTTTTTTTAAAAGATTTTTTTTATTTATTTGAGAGAGATGGGGGAGGGAGGGAGAAAGAGAGGGAGTGAAATGTTAATGTGTGGTTGCCTCTAGCACACCCCATACTGGGGATATGGCCTGCAACTCAGGCATGTGCCCTGACTGGGAATCAAACCGGCAATGCTTTGGTTCACAGGCCTGTGCTCAGTCCACTGAGCTACACCAGCCAGGGCTAATAGTCCCTCTTTTGTAATAAAAATTAAATAATAAAGATCTGCTGACTGGACAAAATTGCCTTTTAATATTTACTGTATTTCCTAGGTTATGATATATTTTTCCTAGTAAATTTATTATTTCATTTTTTATTTTATTTTGATATAACACATATATAGTTAAAAATTGTCCATGGTTTAAAATTATATATATTCATTTGTATTGTATTAGAATTAGAGAATATGCTTCCCTAAAATTATTTTATTTGAAATATATTTTCATAATTTTTTTCATGTAGCAAATAAACTTAGATTAAAAAGCATACATTTATATTTATATATGTCCATGAGGAAAAATTATGTATTTATATATTTAATTAAATATATTGATTATGTTATTGGATTTTTATACATATATATTTATGGTTTCAAAATTTATTTGACTTTGAATAATGTATGTGGATAATTCAAAATATAATTGCATTTTATCTATATTTTATTTTCTGGCAAATTTTGAAATATATACTTTATTGATATGTTAGCCATGTATGTGTACTTATGGCAACTGCATACTCTTTAAAGAGTATCTTCAATTTAAAAAATATCTTTTCATCTTTTTAAGGATTTTAAAATATAAATAGCATGATGTATGATACAAATAGTGTTATTTCTTCTTATGTGATATTTTAATTTGTCTTGAACTTTTAAGCCATTATTTTCAGCTTTCCTTTATTTTTTAATTTTATCCCATATTAACAAAATCCCATATAAATTTAATATTTCCTTGTATAATGACATACTTTAATTACTATGTTTAATATACCAGATAACATAATTTCATTCTAGTAGTATTATTAGTTTTTTAACTTACTGAGGTGACATTGGTTAATAAAGCCATACAGGTATCAAATTTATAACTCAGTAACACATCATCTGCATAATGCATCATGTGTTTACTGCTCAAAATAAAGTCTCTTTCCATCTCCCTTTATCCACCCTTTGCCTTCTTCCTCCTCCACCAAACCCCCTTTCCCTCTGGCAATCACCATACTTTTGGCTGTGTCTGTGTGTTACAATTTTTGTTCTGCTTATTCAACTTTTTCACCCAGCCCCAAATGCTCCTTCCCAGTGTTAGTCTGTCCTATGTATCTATTATTTTGTTTGTTAGATTATTTTGTTCATTAGATTACACATAAGTGAGATCACATGGTATTCGTCTTTCTCTGAATGCTTATTTCACTTAGCACAATATTCTGCTGGCCCATCCATGTTGTCACAAAAGGTAAGAGTTCCTTCTTTTTTGCAACCCAGTAGTATCACATTGTGTAAATGTACCACAGCTTTTTTATATACTCATCTACTGATTTGGCATTGGGGCTGTTTCCAAATATTGGCTTTTTTAAATAATGATGCAACAAACATAGGGATGCATATTCTTCTGAATTAGGTTTCTTCAAATGTATTCACAGAAGTGGAATGGCTGGGTCAAAAGGCAGTTGCATTATTAATTTTCTGAGGAAACTCCATAATGTTTTTAATAGTGGCTTTACCAATCTGTGTTCCCAACAATAGTCCACAAGGATTCTCTTTTCTCTACATCCTCATCAGCACTTGTTGTTGGTTGATTTATTAATGATAGCCATTCTAACAGGCATGAGGTGATATCTCAGTGTGGTTTTAATTTGCATCTCTCTGATGACTGGTGATGTTGAGGATCTTTTCATATATCTATGGGCCATCTGTATGTCCTCTTTGGAGAAGTCATTCAGGTCATTTGCTGATGTTCTTAAATTGGATTATTCGTTTTCTTGGTTTTTGAGTTGTATATGTTTTTTATGTATTTTGGAAATTAATCTCATCAAATTTATCATTGGCAAATATTTTCTCCTATTCAGTAAGTTGCCTTTTAATTTTGTTGAATGTTTCTTTTGCTGTGCAAAAGCCTTTTAGTTTGATTGATGTAGTCCCATTGTTTATTTTTTATCTTTGTTTTCTTTGCCTGAGGAGATGTATCCAGAAAATTATTGCTATAAGAAATGTCTGAGATTTTAGTGCCTATGTTTCCTTCTAGGACTTTTATGGCTTTGCAACTTACATTTAAGTCCTTAATCTGTTTCGAGTTTATTCTTGTGTATGGTATAAAGAGGTGGTCTAGTTTCATTTCTTTTTGTACATATCTGTCCAATTTTCTCAACACGATTTATTAAATAGACTGTCTTTACTCAATTGTATGTTCTTGCATCTTTTGTCAAATATTACTTGATTATAAAGTTGTGGGTATATTTACAGACTCTATTTTTTTTCCATTGATTTATATGCCTTTTCTTATACCAGTACCATACTGCTTTGATTATTATGGCCTTGTAGTATAGTTTAATATCAGGTAGTATGATACCTCTAACTTTTTTCTTTCTCAAGATTCCTGTGTGCTTTTCAGGGTCTTTTGTGGTTACATATAATTTTTTAAAATATTTCTTCCAATTCTCTGAAATATGCCATTGGTATTTTAAGGAATTGCATTGAATCTATAGATTACTTTGGGTAGTATGGACATTTTAATTATGTTAATTCTTCCTATCCATAAACACAGAATATGCTTCCACTTACTTCTGTCTTTCTCACTTGCTTCAGTATCCTATAATTTTCCAAGTACAGTTATTTTCCCTCTTTGGTTAAATTTATTCCTAGATACCTTATTGATTTTATTGTAATAGTTAATGGGATTATTTTTCTTAATTTATCTTTCTAATAGTTTATTATGGGTATATAAAAAATGTCATCAATTTCTGAATATTAATTTTGTACCTGTTACTTCAATGAATTCATTTATCAGTTCTAGTAGTTTTAGCTAAATATTTTCTCCAAAATATTTAACAGAACCCTTTTCTTATTTAATTCTCATCTACCACTGTGCAATTCTTAATTTGCATCACTTGTTGCATCAGAAAATACAATACCTTGTATTTTCTTCTCCTTTTTACTTTCATCTTTATAAAACATTCTCTATTCATAGTAATAATTAAAAGCATACATGATAATATGCCAGACTGTAGCTTAAAAACTTTTCACCTTACCATAATCACATTGCATGAATAACATTTTACACAACTCTCCTCACCAAATCATGTGGGCATCATTTTCTTTCCTCAAATAGAATGATATATTTTTCAAAAGAGTGCTCATCCCCTAGGTTATTTATATTGATGGTTTCTTCTCATTCTTCAGCTTTCACATAACATGAGCTTCTCAAGAATTATTTTCCACTTCAGCTCATCTTCATTATACCACCATGTTTATTTCCTTTGATTTATCACAGTTACAAACTTAACTGGGTGACATATTAGTTATCTTCTTGTTTTCTGTATTTCTCTCTAACATGTGAGCTCAGGGACTAACTTGTTCCTCTTGTTTACTACAACATTGCCGCTGCCTAACATAATGGCTGAATTATATGTGCCAATGATTATAGAAAACAATTAAAGTATGTTGTTCAATGTCATTTTTAAAAAGTCTACTAAAAGAAGATAGAGTTTAATATTACACAAACTGCTCTTTTATGTAAATAGGGTAGAGGGAGGAAGACATTCAAACAATGGTTGGAATTCTGGGAGACAGAATTAGACATAGAGATGGTTTGGGTTTACACTTGTATCCAGCAGGCACTGGAAGAAACTAGGGGTGGTAATAAGTGTCTGTGGGCATGGTCAAACACAGGGGCCATGAGATAGCTCAATCTAAAATGGCCAAGCAGAGAAGAAAAGCAGGATTCCAAGCAAAGAAATTGCAACCAGTCTACACAAGAAGGATTGAGAAGGGTGAAAAGATGGTAAAACAGCAGTTTCTCTGAGGAAAAAACAAAGCATGTCATTAATTTTTTTAAGACTCTATTTTTCTACAGTAGTTTTAGGTTCATGATAAAATTGAGAAGAAAGCACTCCCTGCCCCAGCACACACAAGGCCTACACCATTGTCAGTATCCCTCGGCAGAATGGTACATTTGTTATAAAAATATTGACACATCATCATCACCCAGAGTCCATGGTTTACATTACTATTCACTCTTGGTGTTTGGACTGTGAGTTTGGACAAATGTATAATGACATATATTCATCATTATAGTATCATACAAAGTACTTTCACCACCTTGAATATTTTCTGTGCTCCACCTGATCTTTTACTATCTCCATAGTTTTGCCCTTTTCATAAATTACATAGATGGTATCATAAAGTGTATAGTGTATAGCCTTTACAGTGTGGCTTGTTTCAGTTCATAATATGCATTTAAGGTTTCTCTAAGTTTCCTCCTCCATGTCTTTTCATGGCTTGATAACTCATTTCCTCTTAGTGCTGAAATCATTTTAGAAAGGGATTGTAGTTTTGTCCTTGAAAATGGATCAGCAGTTAATGGGCCTACTGAGCACTCTACAACACAGGTGGAGAAAATTATTTCTATAACATATCTTGATGGGATAACTTAATACCATCAAAGAAATTTCAAATGCAAATTTCAAAAGCCTGCTTAACTCATTTTCTTTATATTATACCATACATCATTCCTGACCATGGCCTTTTTCCAACCCAGCATTATATGTGTGATATATTTTTACATTATACACTAGTATGAGAATAAGAATGTACACCAAGACAAAAGAAGAGGCTGGGAAGTTTGACTACAGTAGAGACTAGTGAAAATCAAGGCCACATTACATGATGAAGTCAATTATTCTTGAAGAAGATTATTAAAGCTCAAAAGGCATTAATAACATTGTTGTAAGAAATGAAGTTGGCTTAGTACTCTCTGGAGAAAGAAGTTTATATGAGCTAAATAGAACTAAATAAATGTGTGCAGGCCAGGAGCAAAGCAGAAGCAGATACAACGATACGGTTGTTAAAGGATCTGCATCACTAGGTAATGCTATCTCCCTCTGAAGCTGAATTTGGTGTGTTCCAGCAAAAGCTAGTTGTGTGTGATATCCATTAATCCCTTGGACAAATCAGGCAGATTTCACTCTAAACATGAATATCACACTTTGTAATGTAACACTGAACCAATGCTTAATCCCCATATCAGATTATTTTTTTATTGCCAAGCAGAAACATAGATCGTCATGCTGTTCAACACTGCTTGAAATTGCTATATGCCTTAGAATTGTCTGTGCCTTCTTAAAGTTTTATAGTACATTTATTTTTCTTGTTCATTAATCTTTTCCAACAGACTATATGTATTTTTAGACTAGAAAATTCAACCTTCCTAGAAAAGTTATTTTTATTGCATTACTAAGAATACACCAATGACAGTAGATTTATTGAGCAAAGCAAAAAGATGAATCAACAAACAAACATGAAAAATCTAGTACCTATGAACCTTCTTCTGCACTAACATATTTGTCATTATTCTCTTTTAGACATAAAATAACAATTCATCTTAAAATCTTACTTTCATATATGTGCACTAAATAAAGACATTGTCTGAACATAGAAAAAGCTAAATTATTCTAGAGTTAATAATGAAAGTATAGCTACCCATTTTTGGTATCAGTAAAATAATATGAAAGAGTTTGTATTCCAAACTATCATCATTGACATGGTTTGCTAGTATATGCTAAAACTTTTACTGGGGCACAGACAGATCTCTTCAAAACTTCTAAATAGGTTTTAGTTTATAAAAGTTGAAGATAAGTTCTGGGATAATTTCCAGGGGGCAAAGATGATACTGGTAGACTTAAAGCAGAACTAAGGCCAAGTTGCTGGAACTGATCATGAGAAGTAATAAAGTCAAATGGAAAATTTAAGATCAGGTGCTGGCAGGGGTAACCGATACACAAAATTGCAAGTTCAGCTGTGTTACTGAAAAATGTTCTGCTTTAAAGGTCTATTACTGGGTCCTGTAGCTTCCACTGCTCCTGAAGGAGTGGGGAAAGAACATTGTGTCATCATATTATGGAATTTCTGATACAGTTTTTAATATATCAGCATTCTACTTCTACAACTTTATTTATAACATTAAAATAATTATAATCTTTATTTCATGCTTTGTTATAAAATGCTCTAAATTTTCTCCCTTTGCATCTGCAAGTGTTTAGTATATGGTAGGCACTATAATAGAATTAAAAGGAAAAACGCTGTCTTGACCCCATATTGAGACCCTGGCTAAAAGCTGATTAGTTTTGCTTCTTGAGCATTTGATTAAATCCACACTCCAATCACTTTCATTATGGGGGCTCTCATACTCCAGGCCAGTTTGCACCAGCCCTAATCACCCCAGGGGCATGTATGAGTCCAAAGGCCACTCCTATTCTCCTCCAAAAATGATTCAAATTAGCCAATTCACAGGAAGTTCACAAAACCTACCTAATCCTGCTGCACTGGTCATACATAAACTGCCCCCTACTGCTCCAACTTGCTATTATCCTGTTCCCAGATGCAATGCCCTGCATGGCGCTTCTTCTGCTGGCTGTCTTCTCTCCTTTGGAGTTGTATCAGAAAATCCTGCCTTTCCCCTCAAACTGTCATTGTTATATACACCGTCAGAAGAACCTTTAAATCTTAAAAAAATACACAATGTATGTTGGTGAAATTAATTTATAATAGATTAAACATATCTGTGATTTTTAAATTCGGAGACAAGTAAAACTCCAGTTCTTAAAAACTGGCAGTTTTAAAGAATCACGTGTATCTACAGAGTATGTAGTATCTCAAAAGGAAGCAAGAGGATACCAGTGCATGTGTCCCAAAGACATTGAGTTGGAAAAACTTTATCCCTCTTACCATATCTGCTCTGTAGTCATTACTACCCAAGATCAAAGGTTACAAAGAACGGCAACTGCCTCAGAGGACCCATAATTTAACCACAGCTTTTCACTGTGCAGTCTAGCTTCTGCTTAATTTGGGCCTTGTGGGTTTCACTTACTTTCTTTCTTTTTGAGGTGTGGGGAAAGACTATATTTTATTAGATATATAATCCTTATATATTTTTTCCATTACCATTTAGTCCCTTTATACACTCCCCCAAGAAATCACCACACCTTCAGCCATGTCCACGAGTACTTTTATCTTTTTGCTTAATCCCTCCACCCTCCAGCCTCACCCCACCTCCTGCCCCACTAGCTGTCATCCTGCTCTCCATCTTTGAGTCTGTCTCTGTTTTGCTTGTTCAGTTTGTTCGTTAGATTCCACAGATGAGTGAAATCATATGGTATTTGTCTTTCTCTGACTGACTTATTTCATTTAGTATATGTTCTCCAGCTCTATCCATGCTGTTGCAAAAGGAAAAATTTTCTTCTTTTTTAAAACTGAGTAGAATTCCATTGTGTAAATGTCCCATAATTGTTTTATCCATTAATCTATCGATGGACACTTGGGCTGCTCTATATCTTGGCAATTGTAAATAACTGTGCAATGAACTTAGGGGTGCTTATGTTCTTTTGAATTAGTGTTTTGGGTTTCTTTGGATATATTACCAGAAGTGAGACCAAAAGGCAGATCCAGTTTTAATTTTTTGAGGTATCTCTAAAGAGCTTTCCACAGTGGTTGCTCCAATCTGCATTCTCACCAACAATGCAAAAGTGGTCCCCTTTCTCCACATCCTTGCCCACACTTCTTTGTTGATTTATTTATGATAGCCACTCTGACAGGTGTGAGGTGATATCTCATTGTGGTTTTAATTTGCATCTCCCTGATCATGAGTAACACTAAGCATCTTTTCATATATCTATTGGCCATTTGTATGTCATTTTTGGAGAAGTGTCTATTCAGGTACTATGCCCATTGTTTTAATTGGGTTGTTCATTTTTGGGGGCTTGAGTTTTGTAAGTTTTGTAAATTTTGTAATATTAACACCTTATTAAATTTTCAGCTTTGTAAATTTTGGATATTAACACCTTATCAGATATACCAACAAATATATTCTCCCATTCAGTGGGGTGTCTTTTTATTTTGTTGATGATTTCCTTTGCTGTGCAAAAACTTTTTAGTTTGATGAAGTCCCATTTTCTTATTTTTTCTTTTGTTTCCCTTACCTGGGGAGATATGTTTGATAAAAAAAATTCTACAAGAAATTGTTGATATTTTGCTGCCTCTCTTTTCTTCTAGGATATGGTTTCAAGTTTAATATTTAAGTATTTGATCCATTTTGAATTTATTCTTGTGTGTGGTGTAAGAAGGTTATCTAGTTTCATTTTTCTGCATGTATCTGGCAAATTACCCCAATACCATTCTTTAAATAAACTATCTTTACCCCATTGTATGTGCTTGCTTCCTCTGTTGAATATTAATTGACTATAAAGTTGTGGGCTTTTTTCTGGGCTCTCTGTTGTGTTTCATTGACCTATGTGTCTGTTTTAATGCCAGTACCATGCTGTTTTGATTACTATGGCCTTGTAGTACAGTTTGATATTAGGTAGCATGATTCCTCCAACTTTGTTTTTCTTTTTCAGGATCACTGTTGCTATGCTGGGCCTTTTGTGGTTCCATATCAATTTTTGAAATATTTGTTCTAGCTCTGTAAAATATGTCATTGGAATCTTGATAAGAACTGCACTGAATCTATGGATTGCTTTGGATAGTATGGACATTTTAATGATATTAATAAATCCGATCCATGAACATGGTTTGTGCTTCCACTTGTCTGTATCTTCTTCAATTTCTTTCTTCAGTGTCTTATAATTTTACAAGTACAGGTCTTTTATATCCTTGCTTAAGTTTATTCCTAGACATTTTATTCTTTTTGAAGCAATTATGAATAGGATTGTTTTCTTAATTTCCCTTTCTTTTAGTTCATTATTGGCATATGAAAATGAAACTGATATCTGAATATTATTTTTATATCCTGCTACTTTACTGAATTCATTTATCAGTTCTAGTAGTTTATTGGTGGAATCTTTGGAGTTCTCTATATATGGTATCATCTCATCTGCAAATAAAGATATTTTTACTTCTTCTTTTCCAATATGGATGCCTTTTATTTCTTCTTCTTGTCTGATTGCTATTGCTAGAACTTCTAGTACTATGTTGAATAAGAGAGGAGAAAGCAGATATCCCTGTCTTGTTCCTGATTTCAAGGGGAATGCTTGTAGTTTTGCCCAGTGAGTATGATTTTAGCAGTGTGTTTGTCATATATGGTATTTATTATGTTTAGTTATGTTCCCTGTATTGCCACTTTGCTGAGAGTTTTTATCATAAATGGGTGCTGGATTTTATCAAACACTTTTCTGTATGTATTGATATAATCTTGTGGTATTCACCTTTCATTTTTTTATGCTGTGAATCACATTTATTAAGAATATTGTATCATCCTTGCATTCCCAGAATAATCCCACTTTATCGTGGTGTATCTTTTTGATGCATTGCTATATTTGGTTTGCCAATATTGTTTTGAGGATTTTAGCATCTACGTTCATCATGGCCTATAATTTTCTTTCTTTGTAGTGCGTTTATCTGGTTTTGGAATTAGGATAATTCTAGCCTCATAAAATGAGTTTGGGAGCCTTCCCTCCTCTCTAGTTTTATGAAAGAGCTTGAAAAGAAGTGTTAGTTCTTGGAATGTTTGGTAAAATTCACCTGTGAGTCCATCTGCTCTCTGGTTTTTGTTTGTTGAGAGTTTTTGATTACTCCTTCAGTTTCATTAGGTGTAACCTATCTATTCAGATTATCTGATTCTCCCTGATTTATTTTTGGAAGATTGTGTGCTTCTAGGAATTTATCTATTTCATCTAGGTTGTCTAGCTTGTTGGCATATAATTGTTCATATGTTCTTACAATCCTTTGTATTTCTTTGGTGTCAGTTGTTATTTCCCCTTTTTCATTTCTGATTTTATTTATTTGGGTCCTGTCTCTTTTTTCTTGATAAACCTGGTTAAAGGTTTGTCAATCTTGTTTATCTTTTCGAAGAACCATCTCTAGGATTCATTGGTTTTTTTTGTGTGTCATTTCTTAGACTCTATCTAATTTATTTCTGCTCCAATCTTAATTATTTCCTTCCTTACACTCACACTGGGCGTTGTTTGTTGTTCCTTTTCAAGTTCTTTCAAATGTGAAGTTAGATTATTTATTTGAGCCTTTCTTGTTTTTGACATAGGTCTGTGATGTTATGAATGTCCCTCTAGGATTGCTGTCCCAGTGTCCTGCAGACTTTGGATCCTGTGTCCTCATTTTAAATTGTTTCAAGGTATCTTTTGATTTCTTCCTTGATCTTGTTGTTGATGCATTCATCGTTTAATAACATATTATTTAGCTTCCATGTCTTTGTGTATTTTTCAGTGTTCTTCTTGTGATTGATTTCTGGTTTCATAGCATTGTGATCAGAGAAGATGCTTGATGATTTTAATCTTGCTAAATTTATTGAGACTCATTTTGTGTCCTTGCATGTTGTCTATCCTAGAAAATGTTCCATGTGCACTTTAAACGTATATATATTCTCCTGCTTGTGGTGAAATGCTCTGAAGATATCTGTTAAATACATTTGATCAATGTGCTATTTAAGGCCACTGTTTCTTTGTTGATAGTCTACCTGGAAGATCTATCGATTAAAGTCAATGGGGTATTAAAATCCCCTACTATGACTGTATTTCTGTCTATCTCTCCCTTTATGTCCATCAAGATTTGCTTTACATATTTAGGTGCTCCTATGTTGGGTGCATAATTGTTTACTAGGTTTATATTCTCTTGTATGGAGTACATAAGGAAGTGGCACTCAATTTCCTGAGCCACATCAGCCAGGGATGGGTAAAGTAGCCTTGTTTGTAGGTCCTTGCTTTTCATTACTTTAAATATTTCTTGCCACTCCCTTCAGGACTGAAATGTTTCTAATGAGTAATCGGATGACAATCTAATTGGTGCTCCCTTGTATGTATATAACTACCTGCTTTTATCTTAAGGTTCTTAGCATTCTCTGTTTATCTTTAAGCCTTGTCATTTTAATTATGATATGTCTGTGTAGGCCTGTTTGGGTCCAACTTGTTCAGGACTCTATGAACTTCCTGGACTTGTGTGACTTTTTCCTATACCAGATTATGGAAGTTTTTGGTTATTATTTCTTCAAATAGATTTTTAATCCCTTGCGCAGTCTCTTCTTCTGCTGTTCCCATGATGAGGGTGTTGTTATACATCATGTTGTCTAAGATGTTTCTTAAGATCTCCTTTTTCTTAATTCTTTTTTTTTTCTTCTTGCTGCTTTTCCTGATTGTGTTTTTCTACCTTGTCTTCTAAAACATTGATTCGATCCTCTGCTTCATCTAACCTACTGTTTATTCCTTTCTGTGTATTATTTATTCAGACATTGCATTCTTTCTCACTGATCCTTTTTAATGGTTTCTATATGTATTTTTCATGCTTTTGAGTAGCCTTATAATCATTACTGTAAACTGTCTGATAAATCTCTTGCCTCTATTTCATCTAGTTCTTATTCTGGAAAATTTTCTTGTTCTCCCATTTGAGATCTATTTCTTTGTCTTCTCATTTTGGCTGCTTCTTTGAATTTTCCACCTTAGACTTGAAACTAATAAGCTGTTAAACGTATCAGTGTTTAATCTAATCAATCTGGTATCAGCCAACAGGCTTAAGTACCACAAGATGGGATGGAGTAATTCCTGTTGGTGGGGCTATTGCTTCCCCCCATGCTGATGCCATTCAGGGAGGAGTGCTCTGCCTGAAAGAAGTGGCTCCTGCCGTATGTGAAATGACTCGGCACATGGATCCTGATGTCTGTTCCTTCAGTTGTCTCCCCAGAGTCACCCACCCCAGACTTTCCTCAAGTGTCACTAGTCCTCTCTGCCCCCCTTTGCCAGCACCCAGGATAAATGGCTGCAAATGAAATGTTGTGCTTTGGTCCTTTAAAAGGCTCTCCAAATCTCCAGAGGTCTCTCCCTGGGTACAGAACCCCTGCTGCTTTTCACAGCTAGATATTATTTAGGTTCTTTTCTGTCTCTGATACTATAGTCTGGGGAGCCCAGCTTGGGGTTTAGATCCCATACTTCTCAGGAAGAACCCCTGGGCCACTGAAAGATCCCTCAAGCACTTCAGTGCTGCCCATGAGAGCTCAGACAGCCCTCTTGTGTCTCCTCTGCACTCCTTACTAGTCATGTTGTGCTAAAGTGTTTTCTTCTGTCGGTGGTTGTAAAGTTTCTCTCCAGCTAGTGGTCAGTTGGATATTCAAAACTATTTCTCTACAATTTAGTCCAGATTAGTCTTGGGAGGATGTTAGTATAGATTTCACTTACTCCTCCATCACTTTGGATCTAGGAAAGACTGCACAGTTTTAGAGCTGATGAAACAGTAGACTATTGAACTAACATACACAAAAATAATAAGGATGATAGAACCTGCAATGTCACTGCAGCACGTTCACAGCTATGTTACCCAGAGCCTTTTGCATACAAAGGGAGCAAGCAGGAAGCAGAGTACCAGCACACCTGCCTGGTCACACTGCAAGGCACCTCCTCTCCTTCAAATCCACATATACATTTTTAAAGGCTTTTCAAAATATTGCATTTGGTGTTTTCAAGTGGCAGACATTCTTTTATTTTAGTTTTCTTCCTTTTAATTGGAAATGTTTTAGGGATATTTAGTTCATCCTATTGAGAGAATTAATGTCTGCTTATACAATCTTAATAATTGTGTACAGCAAGAAGAGTGAGAGGGGCCCAGCATTCACTGACCTAACTCTACTCTAGAGACATTGCCAAATGGTTTCATGATCCAATGACATGTAAGGTAGATATTCTTAAGGGAATTAGGCACAGTTAGCAATGTAGAGGAGTAAACTCAAAGGGGATGTGATGGCAAATTTTAAACTTTTTAGCACAATATATAAAAGAGGAACTTTCCCTGTTTCAGGGTTTTCTTATAATTTCTAAATGGCCTGCTATTTGGACCATTATAGGACCATGATTACCAAAATACAACATTTCTTATAACATGTAACTGCACACACATCTCCCACAGCATACAGGATGTATTATATTAGAAGACCATTACTAAAAATTAGCTTTTACCAACAAGAGTCATTTACCTCTAGGTATAAATACTATACAAATCTTTTGACTGGTAGTCAGTGTTGTTTTTGTTTTTTGCCTCCAATTTAAATAATATAATTTTGGTTCTAAATTATTGATTAATTATTGTTGATCAATTAATGATTGTTGTTTTTCTATAGAACACCTGAAACAGACTCTCTTTTCTATATACAAAATAGAAATGTAAAAGGAAGAACAAGTTTACACATGCAGTTTTGAACTGTTTTCAGCACAATACTGGCAATAAAGTGTCCTATATGTAATATTGTATTTGTAGAACACACATAAAGTGTCTTGGTTACACACTCAATAAAGTGTGTTATTTCCTGCTGGCTGGCATCTGTCCCTAAGAAAACCCATTCTAATGTGCTGTTGTCTACACACAATCATTTTTAATACACCCTAAAGTCCACTTTTATAACAAGATTTGCTCCTGAGGTTATTTCATTGGGGCTATATGCACTGGAAGTAATAAAGAGAATTAGTAATGAAGACACAGAAAAAAATAGAATTCGCTGTGTTTGCCAATTGAGTCTTGTTTGGCTAAGGTAGGTAATTATGAATGCTTTGTTGGATTTAGGTGTCATGTCTAGGAAGAGAGTTGTGTGGGAACACATCTTAGAAGCAAACATGGTTTCATTTTTTTAACTTACTATCCAGTCATTAAAAATTTAAATGAAACCCTAGTACACTGTTGGTAGTATGCAGACTGGTGCAGCCAATGTAGAAAACAGTATGGAATTTACTCAAAAAACTAAGTTGTACCTCCCTTTTGATCCAGTGATCCCACTGCTGGGACTATACCCTAAGAATCTTGAATCACCAATTCAAATAAATCTATGCACCCCAGTGTTCATAGCAGCACAATTTACAATCTCCAAGTACTAGAAACAGGCTAAGTGTGCATCAGTAGATGAGTGGATCAAAAAACTGTGGTACATTTACACAATGGAATATTATGCAACAGAAAGAATGCCCTCTCCTTTGCAACACAATGGGATGGAACTGGAGAGCATTATGCTATGTGAAATAAGCCAGGCAGTGAAAGAGAAATATCATATGATCTCACCTGTTAGTAGAAACTAATCATCAGAACAAAAAAATGAGCAAAATAGAACCAGAGACTTGGAAATAAAGAATAAACAGACAGTGACCAGAGGGGAGGGGAAAGAAAAGGAAAGGGAAAGCAAAGGAACATGAATAGAGAACTCATGGGCACAGACAATGGGGGAGGACTGACTGTGGGAGTTGGGGGGTGGGGCAGAGAAGAGTAATGGGGAAAAATGTGGAACAACCGTACTTGAACAACAATAAATTTTTTTAAAAAAGAAAAGACAAGATGGAGGTGTAGGTAGATACAATGTGCCTCCTTGCACAACCAAAAGAAAGACAACAGCACATTTAAAAAACAAAACAAAACAAAAAAAACAACCAGAACTGCCAGAAAAATCAAACTGTATGGAAGTCCAGCAACCAACAAGTTGAAGAAGAAACAGTCATCCAGACTGGTAGGAGGGGTGGAGGTGGGCAGCTGGGGTGGAGAGGACTCACAGCAAGGTGGTAGCTGGAAGGCCTGGGTGGGTGGAACAGTGGCTGGCAGACTGGGTGGTCCCACATTTGCATGTAGGTAAACCTTGAAGAACAACTGGAGAATGAGGAGGACCTTGAAACCCAGGGTTTCAGTACAGGGAAATAAAGCCTCAAAACCTCTGACTAAAAACACCTGTGGAGGTTATGGCAGTGGGAAAAAATCCCAGCTTCACAGGAGAGTTCATTGGAGAGACCCACACAGTCTTAGCATGTACACAAACTAACTCACCTGGGAATCAGCACCAGAAGAGTGCAATTTGCTTATGGGTAGTGGGGGAAGTGACTAAAACCACAGCAAGACCCGAGCAAGGGTCATTGTTCACTCTCAGACCCTTCCCCCACATATAGCGATGGGGGTTGCCCCACCCTGGCAAATACCTAAGGCTCTGCCCCTTACTACATAACAGGTGCACAGAGACAAACAAATGGCCCAAATGAAAGAACAGATCAAAGCTCCAGAAAAAATACAACTAAGTTATGAAGAGATAACCAACCTATCAGATGCACAGTTTGAAACACTGGTCATCACATTGCTCACAGAAATGATTGAGTACGGTCACAAAATAGAAGGAAAAGTGAAGGCTATGCAAAGTGAAATAAAGGAAAATGCACAGGGAACCAACAGTGGAGAGTAGGAAACTGGGACTCAAATCAATGGTTTGGAGCAAAAGGAAGAAATGAACATTCAACCAGAACAAAATGAAGAAACAAGAATTCAAAACAATGAGGAGAGGCTTAGGAACCTCCAGGACAACTTTAAACATTCCAACATCTGAATCCTAGAGGTGCCAGAGGAGAAGAGGGAGAGAAAGAAATTAAAAACTTATTTGAAAAAATTGGAGAACTTCCCCAATCTGGCAAAGGAAATAGACTTTCAGGAAGTCCAGGAAGCTCAGAGAGTCCCAAAGAATTTGGACCCAAGGGGGAACACACCAAGGCACATCATAATTACATTACCCAAAATACAAGATAAGGAGAGAATCTTAAAAGCAGCAAGAGAAAAGGAGAAAGCTACCTACAAAGGAGTTCCCATAAAACTATCAGCTGTTTTCTCAAAAGAAACCTTGCAGACAAGAAGTGGCAGGAAAGAAGTATTCCAAGGCTTGAAAGGCAAGGACCTACATCCAAGATTACTCTATCCAGCAAAGCTTTCATTTAGAATGGAAGGACAGATGAAGTGCTTCCCAGATAAGGTCAAGTTAAAGGAGTTCATCACCACCAAGCTCTGGTTCTATGAAATGTTAAAGGGACTTATCTAAGAAAAAGAAGATGATAAAAAATATGAACAGTAAAATGACAACAAACTCATAACCAGCAACAACTGAAACTAAACAGACAAAAACGAACTAAGCAAAAACATAAGATATCACATGGAGGGTTATTAGTGAGGAGGGGGAAGAGGGAGAATGGGGAAAAGGTACAAGGAATAAGAAGCTTAAATAGTAGGTACAAAATAGACAAAGGGAGGTTAAGAACAGTATTGGAAATGGAGAAGCCAAATAACTTATACATGCCACCCATGGACATGAACTAAAGAGGGGAATAAGGGTGGGAGGGGTGTGCAGGGTGGAGGGGAATAAAGGGATGTAATAACTGTAACAGCATAATTAATAAAATATTTTTAAAAGAAAAGAAAAATAAATAAATTTAATATTTTAAACACTTTCCCTGATGTCACCTGTGATACAAATAGCTTGATGACACTTATAAAAGTGGAAATACACTTATCAGCGTTACAAGGGAGATATTATGAAACAGGTGTAGCTGTCCAGAATTTCATGAGAGTAAACTACTGTTGTATTGTAATGTGATAAACAAATATGAATGCAGCCTCCTTTTTTCTTACTCATAAGTATCATGGATGCTAAAAGTTCATCAATGGGTTTTGTGGAGTCCAGGAAACTGTGAGTTTCCTTCTTATGTTTAGGGAATTTCATGAAAAAGTATTTGTGGCAAAGAATCTATCCTATTAAAGGGACTATTATATACCCCTGCGTCCAAAGATAGCTATGCCAGAGAATCATCACTTGTTCAGATTGTGCAATGGCTCTGGAGATGCTGGTGCCTCTGCCAAATTAGTCCTATGTGGGTATAAGGGACATTGTTCTGTCTTGACTACTTTATGTCTGATTTTTCTACTCCATCCTGCATATTCTGTGATTTACCTAATAATTTTTAAATTAAAACATTTAGAGTGGATATTGTTGCTAATAAATACAAATCCTGATTGATAGAGTTGGTACATAACTAAACTGAATTTCTCTTTGGTAGAAATAAAAATATGCTGCAGAGATAGAAATCACCAGAATCAGAAGCAAAGCTGGAGAACTGATGGAGGATAACAGACAGAGACAGATCCACTAGAGAAAGGAGTCGAGTATATCAACTTCTGCGTTCAGACAAGACAACTAGCCCACGTGCAAGTCTGTAGCTCACGAAGCTGTTCCTGTTATCAACGGAGCCATCCATTGTTTCATTATTGATCTGACCTTTCTCTTCCCATCTAAATGGAATTTTTGCTTCCTCCCATCTAGGTATATCCCCTTAGCAGTCCCTCACCAGAATGTAAACTTTTAGTACATTCCATGAGGGCAGAGACCAAAGCTATGTCAGTTTTCTGTTTTGGGTTTTTGCACTGTATATATTATATAGTTTGTGGCATAGTATGTGGTTCACAGCAGACACTAAATATTTGTTGAACTACATGATAATGAATAAACAAATGGCTCTAAAAACATAACTGACACAGCCAATTACATTTACTGAAGAGTGTTTTGATAGGTCACAAATTAGTCAAATCTTATTTGGTACTACACTCACACACACTCTCTCTCACACACACACACACACACACACACACACACACACACATCAGCCCCTTCATGTTCTTGCTTTTTGTTTTGAGAACTTGAAATGATAGAGGATTTTCTTATAGATGATTCAGGAACATAAGACAGATTTACTTATTCAGATTACCAAACTTCCCTAGTGAAAGAACTGATTTTTCCTTCTTTCTTTAGAAAGATGAAAGTCTTTCTAGAGAGATGTGTACATTATTGTGGAACCACCTGGTATCATCACTGCAGTTTCCCCTCTCCTGCTGCATTAGCTCTAAGTTCTCATGCAATGTGTTTAAATATCTGCCTACAGAGCTTTCCTTCTGCTATCTTCAATAAATCTCTCTTTCCCCATGAGGTTTCCTTTGGTTAATAACACCCTCTAAGTACTTAATGTGGTATTATGAATTGTTGTAAAGGTAGCCTGAACAGGGCTTGACCTCACATAGTGCTGTAGATCACAATTGATTTAATGTGACAGACTAAATTCTCCACATTAGCCTGCACCACATTTTTAATACGCCAATACAACAGAATTAATCCAAAGGAAACGATTTCATCAGTGGCTCTCAAGCAGTAAACAGAATACAAATCAGGGTACTTTACTAAGTTATGGAGCAAATATACCCATAAGAACCAAAGTGGAAATCACAGAAATCCGCTACCTTGTACAACATTTTGTAAGGGGAAATAAAAGCAGTAGCTGTCATATGGGGAACTACTTAAGGATGTCAAACATATCCAAAATTATTAGAAATAACATTTTTGGCTTGGTGGAGGGTATACATGTTTTTAATCTCCTTTTTAACCAAGAGTACATGCCCTTTACAGTATATTGCAATCTATTTTTACCTATCAAACCAAAAACATCAACATTATTTCACACCAAGAAATGCCAAAAAAATACCACACAAACTTCTGAATTGTCTGTTTTATTGTTCACTTTTAAATTAAATTCTCAGGGCAATGGCTAAAGATGGAAAGTGGGAACATTTCTACTTTTGAATTTATACGTCTACTCCTGCTTCATGACATTCCTTCAGCCCTTATTCATGCACTAAATTTAGATGGACAACACATTTAAACTGTAATTTAAAAACATATTATGAATTTTAACTGAATATTTTATAATTTAGCTCAATAGTAAAATGTTAACAAGTGCTTGATCAGCATTCCTTTCTGTTCTATTCATGTTTATGGAGCCTGTGACTGTTTCTACAGCTTTACTCATGGAAATCTGATTCTTTTCTTTGTTGTTTTTCAGTCCACGGTTTGATAATCTATCTGTTCTTCTGTACATTTTAAAATGTTTAATCAACAACATTCCTTTCCAGGTTCACATTCAGCTTTGAAATTTTTCCTTTGCAATCAGTTTATTTTTCCTGAAGTTGCAAGAATTACTGTTGTTGGTTGTGAAGTTTTTCTTTGATGAAATCATGACCTCAGCAAAGACCTGTCTCAGGAATCCAGCAGATACGCCCTGAATGTTCTCCCATATTCCCTACCTATTCTGCTTTCTGAGGAGTAGGTATGCACTCGTCTCCTCATTTCCTCTGAAATGAATGACCTCTCCATCCACACTGCACTCATTAATTGTACAGACATGGGCTGAGTTCCTATGGCCAAGCATTCTCTCTATTTAGATGGGTAAGAATGTCAGGATGTATTACAATTATTTGTTTCCTTACCTACTTTTCCAACAACTCTGAGCTCCTTAGGATAAAAATCCATGTTCTTCCATTTATTCACAGTACCGAGGATCCGCCCCACAAAGCTCATTTGAAAGAATGGTTTAATGCATAATTAATTTTTACAAAATAAGTGTGATATTTACCATAACACACTAGATATACCCAGAATTTTCTATTTATAAAACATGTGTCCTATGCAAAATAGGTGAAAGAGGCCAGCATAAATAAGGTTAGATTACATATAAGGTGAAATAATAAAGAGAAATTGAGTGAGAAACTACATATTTTAATAACTTGTTCCTTTCATAATATTTATTATCAATCAGTATATACTTCCTTTTTCTCTGTTCCAAGGTACTAATTAACTTACTATTGCTTAAGATATGACTTTTAGTCTGCGTACAAGTTGTATAAATATATTTCCCCTTAACTCATATCAAAACTAGAAAATTGATAATATATGCAGCATACCTCAGTTAAGTAATTTTAGCAAACTCAGTTAGTTTGCAGAGTACAAAAATTACCACAAAACCCTCCCAACCTGGTATGTGCAACTCTGATGCCACATTGCTACTCCTTTCATCAAGAAGTAAAATCTAATTCTCCACCTTTCCAATTTGGGCTCTGCCCTTTGTGTGACTTCCTTCAAAGAGCATTAGCAAATCAGACCTAAGCAGAGATCTGAAAGCCTTTGTGCATTGGGGCTTCCTTTCTCAGCGCTATTTGGAATCCTAAGATTGCTCAGGTAAAGAAAACTCTAGGACAGCTCAGAGGCCACTTAGAACAAACATAAACTCTCTACCCATCTGAACCCCTGTAGACCAAGCAGCCTGCCTACAGCTGTATGTGAGGGAGGCCATCCTGAGTCATCAACCACACACAAATTTAGAAATGAGAAATGCCTACAAGTCACAGAATTGTAGGAGATAAAGTTTGCTGCTTTAAGCAAATAAGTTTTCTTGATGTAAGCCATTTTTCTCCACAAAGCAAATGAATTCAGTTAGTAAGTAAACAATCCAAGAATTAAGCAAAACAATAACTATTTATAATCATTGAACTTATTGTGTTACTGGTGCACTTAATATAATTGGAAGATATAGTGAGCATTTTTCCTATGGCATTTGATTCCATGATGGATGCTAAAATTTATTACAATATTTATTCCAAAAGAAAAATCAACATTTTATGCAGTGTTGTTGGTAACTTAAGATCTTTGAAGAACAATGCTTTCAGTCTTTTCTCTTCCCTTTTGAGTTCAGTCTCGAGGGTTTTGTTGTTGTTTGTTTCTTTCCCACACCTGAGGACATTATTTTTTCATTCCTTTTAGAGAGGGAGGAAGGGAGAGAGAGAAACACTCATGTGAGAGAGAAGCATTGATTGCCTGCCTCTTCTATGAGCCGGGAAAGGGGATCTGCACCCAAACGGGTTGCACATGGACAAAACCAGGGGGAGGGTGGAAGCAAGGGAGGGAGGTGGATTTGGAGGGGGTGGGGAGAAAATACAGACAACTGTAATTAAACAACAATAAAGTAATTTTAAAAATTACTCTAAACCAGCCTAAATAGCTCATAAAAGCTTCCTATTGATTGCACACTATTTTGTTTTGTTTTGATTCATAATATATAGGCTTTTTAATGAATTTTGGAAATTATTTATTCTTCTGTAAGTGTTGTTATCTGTTCTTGTAACTATTACATCAGGACCCCAGGACATTGCCATGTCCTTTTAACACTCAGTGTGTTGGCTCACTGGAAGTCAGTTACCGTGTTTTGGGGGCCTTTGACTTGTATTCATTTCTTCCAGCTTTGACAGCTCTTTCCTAGGCACAGTTGTTTTTTATTCTTAGCCTCTGTGTTCCCCTTAAAAAATGTGCATCACAACAGGCATTGTGGCTGCTGCCACTGGACAGACCCTCATCCTCAAGACAGGTATCATCACTGATGCTCTGCAATCATTGTTATCACTTTTTTTCCTAGAAAAAATAGGAAGACAGCCTTCTGGTGTCCCGATGCAAGGGGCACAGTAATGTTTATCTCTTGGTGGGTTATACTCTTTGGGGGAGTTTTCAAAGCAGCATTGCTGTGTCTCAGCATCTAATAGAGATTTTATTTTGGTATGATGCTTCTTTCGTATTTTGTTCATAATGCAATAAATCTCCTAGGAGAAAATTCGGCTAAAAGAATATTTCTCAGAAAGCTTGGGCCAATTATCTTGGACTTAGAGCAGATGAACAATTCTGAAAAAAAGCATGACACATTTTATTTTACATACCACCTGTCCAATCCTTCCTAGAACTGGGTCTGGGTTCAAGCGATACAATGATAACTAAGAAATGGAAAGCAGAGACGTCCTCTGTAGCATGTATATGTATTGTCATGCTAATTTTAATTTCTTTTTAAAAGATTATAATTTAAATTAGAGAAATATATACTGTACATTTTTTAAGTACAAATATGTATGAATACCCATACTTGTACAGCATACAAGAAATTATTTTAAGTCATGAATTTTAAAAAGAGCTCCCTCAGAGAGATGAGAACAGATTTATAACCAGCTGGTGCCAGGCTATATTTGGCATATGGAACCTAGATTTAGTTATCATCTTCAAAGTCCATGAATACCATTCTAGCAACACTATTGTGCTTGTAAGACAAATGGTTGGGGAATTCCTTTAAGCAATCTCCAGGTGATGAGAACAAGGTCAAATGTCATTGCAATGCACTGCGGCTTGAGTCCCTAACAAGGTTCTCTGAGGCAGCCAGAGCTATCAGTGCTGCAGGGGAAGCCAGTGGTATTTTGAAAGATGTGAGAGCCACAAGTTATTTTTCTGTATTTTTGTAGGCAAGTACAGACACAAGCTTTTGTTAAATGAAAATATGTGAAAGATGTTAAGTTCTGAGGATGAGGGTAGAATGGGGTGCCTGTCTTCCCCTTGGAAACAGTGTGGAAACCCTGTGTCTGGGTTTTTAAAAGGACCCCTGTGCTCATAGATGAAAAGACCCTCAGTTCCTCTATGTCAGGATTTTTTGTTTTTTATCAAGCCATCTCAGTCCCATAGCTCCCATCTCAGTAGCACTTAGCAACAAGAAAATAGACTTTCTTGTATACTCTGGCAGGGAATTCTGATGCTTTACATTAAGTTCTCTGACAAATGCTTATCCCACCCAGCTCTGCCTTCTGCTTCCCACCCAAAATGTTTCTTCCTTTTGCCTTCTTCTTAAACACAGCTAAGTCTGCAGCTGATTGGACCAAGAATAGACGACTGATGCATTCCGAGGCCTCTCAGAAATTTGGTTTTGGGATCCAGAAAAGTCTGTTTCTAACTGATAAAATCTGGGAGTTAGTGTATAACTGAGGCTGAAATGGGCATAATGGGCCTTTGTTCAAGTTCAGCAGAGAGTTAGCTCCAGTTGATCTCAGTTCAACCTAAGAAATTTTAAATATTTTTTTAATTTTTAAATTATAGCCAACATACAATATTATATTAGTTTTAGGTGTACAACATAGTGATCATCCCAATAAGTTTAGTACTCTTTTGACAGCATGCATAGTTATTACAGTATTATTGACTATATCCTCTATGATGGAGCAATTAATGTACTTATTTGGCTTCTGTGTGATGGCCCTCTTGTGGTTTTAAACACATTATCTTACTCTGCTTACCTTACCTGGGGTGTGTTCTCTTTCTTGCAGTCAAATATTAACAGAGAAACACCTGGGAGACAACTGTCTATTTAGCAAAAGTAAAGTTTTGGAACCTGTGTGTTCAGAGTGAAGGCATGTTCCAAACTTCTCCAGTAACGTGGGTTCTGTTCTTTATTATTTCATAACACTTTTGCTTTCCTATGAGTACTAAGTCAGAGATGTACCATGGCCACCAGTGTAACTTCAGGAATAGTAGTCTGAGGGAGAGAAACTGTGTTTAAACTTTGCTCCACTTTGACCTTTATATGTAAAATCAATGTCATTTCTTCTTTGTAATTTTTCTGGAAGATTTGTCTTGTAAAGAAATGCTAAATGATACTTTTCTCATCATTTCTAATAAGCTCGTGTATATAGGATTTTTGAGATATGTTGTTTAAACACCTAATGCTATTCTCATATGGGCCTGACTTGTTAGATCTGTCTACTTTCATGGTATCATGGAATCATGAGCCTATTATTTTCATCTCCTCTTACTTGTAGTTCTGTCACCAGGAGGTTTTCTTTTCTTTTCCTTTTCTCAGTTAGGAGTACAACTCTGTTCAACAAAAGATTCTACCTATTTTAGAATGCTTGAAATAATTCTTTAGAAAATGTATACAAAGTCCTATTAACAAATACCCGAGCTACTTAAAAGTTGTACATAAGAAAAAGGAAGTGGCTTAAGAAATGAAATTGTGTGCATGTAAGTTTGTCAAATAGTTACAGAACAGCCATGGGGATGTAAAGTACAGTATAAGAAATGGAGTAGCCAAAGAACTTATACTCATGACCCGTGGACATGAACAATGGTGTGGGGATTACCTGATGGGGTGGAGAGTGCTGGGTGGAGGGGTGCAAAGCGGGCTATATTGAGACAACTGTAATAGTATAACCAATAAAATATAATTAAAAATAAAATAAAATAAAATAAAATAAAATAAAATAAAATAAAATAAAATAAAAGGCATTTTGGAATTGTAGTACTTTGACATGAATTGGAGGTTTCAGCCAGTCCTACAAACCCTTGAAAGTCAGGGACCTGTCTATTATCTATCACATTTTCCAACACTGTCTGGATTACAATAAAAAA
>CM052540.1:53319788-53360898 GCA_028533065.1 Trachops cirrhosus | reverse complement strand
TAAAAATATATCTCAAGTAATTTAATATCTATATCTGTTCAGCTTGTTGACTTCACAATCTAAATGATATTCATTTATTTAAAGAAAGGTGATCTACAAAGTCATCTGTTTTCAAGTGGCATGTTTACAATGCAGAGCAATCAAATATTCTGTGATTACTTCCTTGAAAAGAGAACTTGATCATCTCTCTGGGAACACTGTGGTCTCTAGGGTAAGGACAGAAAGGAATTTTCCATATGGATCAATATCTAATTTACTTGGATATTAGGCAACTCTCAGTTTTGACTTACTTAATCTGGAAAAGGTTAGAGGAGCAGCTATTATGTAGAATTTTAAAAAAGAAAACATATCAGAGCCTTTTAACCTTTCACTTTGCTCAAAAGTATAAGCATAAAGTATAAGAAACATATTTATATAATAATTGAGTTTCACTCAGCATTACTGCTAATAATTCTTTGCCATTATTGCCATTGAATGAATGTACCATTAATTATCTTACATACACATAAAAATTACAGGCTTTAATTATATTTTAATAATACCTTGGCTTTTAAATAGACTTTATTTTTAGAATAGTTTTAGTTCCACAGCAAATGAGTAGAAAGTACAGAGTATTCCATGTAGTACATACCCCTACTTAGGCACCTCAATATCCCTCACTATCAACAAGCCATATCAGAGGCATATATTCATTATAATTAATGAATATTAATTGAACCTGCATTGACACACCATTATTAATGAAAGTCCTTGTTTTCATTGGGGTACACTCTTAATGTTATAGTTTCTGGGTTGTGACAACTGTATAATGACATGCACCCACCATTATACTATCTTCAGAATACTTTCACTGCTTTAAAAATATTCACTGTTACACCTATTCATCCCTCATTCTTTGCTCCCACTGGCAATCACTGATCGTTTTACTGTCTCCATAGGTTTGGCTTTCCAGAATTTCATACCGTTGGAATCATCCAGTATTGGGTCTTTCCAGACTGAATTATTTCACTTAGTAATATGCATTTAAGATTTGTCCTATTCTTTGTATGGCTTGGTAACTCATTTATTTATAGTACTAAATAATATTTCACTGTATAGGTGTTTACATATATCTGATTTTCCAATTTTGAAAATTATGAATAAAGCTGCTGTAAACATCTGTGTGCAGGTTTTTTATATATATGAGTGTAAACTACTTTGAGTAAAAGCCTTGGGAGAGATTGCTGTGTGGTATGGTAAGAATTTATTTAGTTCTGTAACTGCCAAACCTCCTTCCAAAGTGTCTGAGTCATTTTTGTACCCCTATCAGCAATGAAAAAGAGCTCCTATTGCTCCGTAACCTCATGAGCATTCGGTGGTGTCATTGTTTTAGATTTTCAATATTCTAATAGGTATACAGTGGCATCAGATTGTTGTTTCAAATTGATCTAATAATACATGATTTTGATCTTTTAAAATATGCTAATTCACTATTTGCATATCATCTTTGTGAAGTTTTAATTTACATCTTAGTCCATTTTTAAATTAGATTGTTCAGTTTCTCATTGTTGAGTTTTAAGATTTTTTGTATATTTTGGATAATGGTTCATTATCAGATATGTCTTTTGCAAGCACATTCTCCCAAATTATGGAATCACTTCTCATTCTCTTGACATTATCTTTTGCAGAGAACAAGGTTTGACTTTAATGAAGGAGAACTTATCTACTTCTTTATTTCATGAACTGTGCTTTTGGTATAGTATCTAAAAAGTCATCACCAAACTCATCTAGAATTTCTCCTTGTTAGCTTCTGGATATTTATAATTTTCCTATTTACAATTAGTTTGTAGTCCATTTTAGCGTTTTTTAAAAGGTGTAAGGTCTGTGCCTAGATTGTTTTTTTTTTTACATGTGAATATCCAGTTGTTCTATCACCATTGATTTTAAAAAATCCTTTCTTTATTGTATTGCACTTGCTTCCTAGTCAAAGATCAGTAGAACATATTTGTGTGAGTCTATTTCTGGACTTTCTGTTCTGTTTAATTTATATATTTCTCCCATTAAAGTACTAAACCAGGCCTGACACCGCTTAGCTTCTGAGATCAGATGAGATCAGGCATGTTCAGGGTGCTATGGACATAGACTAATTTACATATTTCTCTATTCTTTCTCTAATACCATACTGTCTTGATTATTGTAGTTTTAAAGTCAGTCTGGCAGATGAATAGTGTCAGTTTCAAACTTTGGTCTTCCTCAGTATCGTGTTGGCTATTCTGTGTGTTTTGTATTTCCATATAAAACTTAGAATCAGTTTTGTATACTCACAAAATAACTTGCTAGGATTGTGATTTCAGTGAATCTATAGATCAAGTTGGGAAGAAGTGACATCTTGACAATACTGTCTTCCTATTGATTAATATTGAATATCCCTCCATTTAGTTAGTTTTTCATTTTTTATCAGAGTTTTATAGTTTTCCTAATATAAATCTTGTATATATTTTACTAGATTTGTAATTAAATGTTTTTTTTAATTTGGTTGCTAATGTAAATGGTTATGTTTTTAATTTCAAAATCCACTGATCATTACTGTTATATAGCAAGGTATTGACTTTTGTATTGGGGACCACAAAAGGTTCCTCATAGCAACAGCGATCCTAAGAAAGCAGAACAACTTGGAAGAATCACCCTATATAATATCAAACTATACTATAAGGTCATAGTAATCAAAACAGCATGGTACTGGCATGAAAACAGACACATAGATCAATGGAACACAATAAAGAGCCCAGAAATAAACCCACATTTTATAGTCTATTAATATTCAACAGAGGAAGCAAGAGCATACAATGAGCTAAAGATAGTTTATTTCAATAAATGGTGTTGGAAAAATTGGACAGATGGCATAAAAATGAAACTAGACCACCTTCTTACACCGCACACAAGAATAAATTCAAAATGGATCAAAGACTTAAATGTTAGACCCTAAACCATAAAATCCTAGAAGAAAACATAAACTACAAAATCTCAGACATTGCTTGTAGCAATATTTTATCAGATTTATGCAATATTTTAATGCATATTTCTATGCAGACAATGGAAACAGAAGAAAAAATAAACAAATGGAACTACATTAAACTAAAGAGGTTTTGCACAACAAAAGAAATCATCAACAAAATAAAAAGACAACCCACAGAATGGGAGAACACATCTGCCATTATATCTGATAAGGGGTTAATGTCCAGAATTTACAAAGTACTTACAAAACTCAACACCAAAAAAAAATCAAACAAATTTTAAAAAATGAGGAAAGGACCTGAATAGACACTTCTCCAAAGAGGACATTCAGATGGCCAATAGACATATGAAAAGATGCTCAGCATCACTAATCATCAGAGAAATGCAAATGAAAACCACAATGAGATACCATCTCACACCTGTCAAAATGGCCATCATCAATAAATTAACAAACAATAAGTACTGGTGAGGATGTGGAGAAAGGGGAACCCTTTTGCAATGGTGGGGATAAGAAGCGGTACAGCCACTGTGGAAAGCAGTATGGAGATACCTCAACAAATTAAAAATGGAATTGCCTGTTGACCCAACAATCTCACTTTTGGGAAGATATCTGAAGGAACCCAAAACACTAGTTCAAAAGCACATAAGCACCCCTGTGTTCATTGCAGAGTTATTTACAACTGCCAAGATATGGAAGCTGCCCAAGAGCCCATCAGTAGATGAGTGGATAAAACAACTAACTATGGGACATTTACACAATGGAATACTACTTGACCATTAAAAAAAGAAGAAAATTTTAACTTTTGTGACAGCATGGATGGACCTGGAGAATCTTATGCTAAATGAAATAAGCCAGTCAGATAAAGACAAACACCATATAATTTCATTTATATGTGGAATCTAAGAACAAACTGAACTAACAAAAAAAATGTGGACATACTCACAGGCAGAGAGCAGATAACGGCTAGTGGGAGGTGAGGTTAGAAGGTGGAAGGACTGAGCAAAAGGGGAAAAGGACTCATGGACATGGACAACAGTGTGGTGATTGCTGGTGGCAGGGGGGTATAAGGGGACTAATTGTTAATATAAAAATACAATAAAGATTTTATAAAATATAAAAAAATCCCAAATGGATGTCGCTTGAGCATATCATGTTAAGAGAGATAAGTCAGACAGAGAAAGACAACTGTGTGACACCACTTATATGTGGAATCTAAAACAGCCAAACTCATCAAAACAAAAGGTAAGTGGTGGATACCAAGGGATGCTGAGTGGGGTAATAGGACAGATGTTTCAGGGCACTAGGTTGCAATGCATAGTAAATAGGCCCCAGAGATCCAGTGCACAGTCTAGTCAAAGGTAGACAGCAGTATTGTATTACAATCATCAAACTTGTAAAGAGACTAGTACCTAATGATTCCAGCCACTGAAAACAAAGGATCATTACGCAACATGATAGGGGTGCTAATGATCATTTCAATGGCAATATTTCAACATATAAATGTATTAACATGTCACATACCTTACATTTTCACAATGTTTCACACTAAATATATTTCAATTAAAAAAAACAAAAAGAACATAAGAAATAAATGAGCTCTTACAGTATCCCCAAACTGCAGTTTCCCTGACTTAAAATTACTATCTGTATGACTGAGCTTGAGGTTATATGATTAGAAGAGAGGACATGTGAACAAATAAAATGTATGACAGACTTTTTAAAGAGCAAACAAGTCATTTGATTAAAGTCATATAATATACACAGTGTAAATTACAGCATGAAAAGGAAACTAGTATTTAATTAGAGTTAAGATGGTTATGTTTTTATATATTTAAATCATTCTAATAATTTTTCCTATCTCTAGGCTCATATTAAAATATATTTAAATAAGATTACAATGTGTCCAATGACACTTTGTTTCTCAGCTGTATTAAGCTATAATTGACAAATACGTGTGATGTAGATGTTCAGTGTGATGACTGGTATACTTGTATATTGCAACACTATTACCACAAGGTGATTTGTTAGCACATCACCTCACATAGGTGCATTTTTTTTTGGTGTGTGGTGAGAAGTTTTAAGATATTCTCTCTTAACAAGTTATAAATATACATAGTGTTTTTAACTACAATTACAATGCTGTACATTAGATGCCCAGAACTTATAATTGGAAGTGTGTACCCTTTGATCAACAATACCCATTTTCCTAACCTTATTGTCCCTGGTAATCAACAATCCTCTCTATTTCTATTAGTTTTGTTTTCTTAGATTCTACCTATGAAATGATACAATATTGTCTTTTTCTAACACTAAGTACTAAATTGAATAATGTATTTTTCTATTTCCTATTAAATGAAAACAAATTTAAAAATCACTGGACTCGTAAGTCTATTTGTGTGACCAAACCAGAACCAAAAGTTCTGCTAAAATATTTGGTCTTGATAAATGGGATACTAGGAAGTTGAACTGTCTTAATTTGAACTATGGCAAGGCTTTAGTCTATTACTGCAGCTTCCTACAGCTTTGGGTGATTTGTCTCCTAGCTTTTCCTTATTATAAAAGTTTAACTGTCAGATCCTTTCTGAAAATAGACACAGAATTGTACCTAAACACAAAGACATTCTCTAGTGAAGAGCAGTTTACCTTCAATGACATAAGCATTTTTCCTCCACCAACACTAATCCGTTATAATGTAGCTTTGTAGTATAAATTAAAATCAGGAAAATGATGCCTCCAGCTTTGTCCTTCTTTCTTAACATTGCTTTGGCTGTTTTGGACTTCTGTGATTTAAGAAAAATATTAGAATTGTGTTTTCTATTTCTGTAAAAAATGCCATTAGAATATTGATAAAATTACATGGACCTATAAATAACTTTTGGTGGTATGGACATTTTAGCAATATTAATTCTTCCAATCAATGAACATGAGATGTCTTCCAACTTTGTCCTACTTCATTTTTTCATCAATTTATTGTAGTTTTCAGTGTAAAATTGTTTACCCTTCTTGGTTAAATTATCCCTCAATATTTAATTATTTTTGATGTTATTGTAAGTGGGGAAAGAATAGTATCTCCAATAAATGATCATTTACAAATGATTTTGTAAAAATCAGATATCCACATGCAGAAGAAAAAAACCCTTATTTTACACAACACATAAAACAACTAAAAGTGGAATAAAGATTTAAATGTAAGAAATAAGCCCTGGCCAGGTAGCTTGGTTTGTTAGAGTGTTGTCCCTATAAGAACAATTAATTAATATTTTTCTATCTCCCCTCTCTGTCATCAACAAAAATAAAAGAAAATTAAGAAATAAAACATGAAACTCCTAGAAGAAAACAGGGGCAAGATTTATGACATTGAACTAAGCAATTTTTTAAAATATGTAACCTCAAAAGAACAGCAAAGCAAAAGTAGTTTGGATTCAAACTAAAAAGCTTCTGTACAGCAAAGGAATTAAAGGACAGAATGAAAGGCAACCTACACAAAAAAAGAAAATATTTGCAAATAATATATATCTGATAATGTAACAGTGGAAAATTCTAGCAGTAGGGAATTGTAACCCACCCACCATTCTTTTGACATTGTTCAGCAGATGCTGACTCTGACTAATGTAACTTACAGATAAACAACATTTTTATAGAAGAATCCTAGGAACTAACTTTGACCTTCAAGCACCCGAACTGCAGCTCACTGACCTTCCATGGAGCCAGGATGATAATGTGAAACCAGATGACTAAACAGGACGATGCACACTGAACCATCACTTGCCTTATTGGAATGAACTGTGCTCGTCTGCATGTAGAGAACTTTCCATGCCCTTCCTTGATGTCTTTGGTCAATTCTCCTCTCCCTCCTTATCAAAAAGCCCTGCCCTTAATGAAAGATGGAGATGGGCTCTGTGACAGAAGTCCCCCATCTTCCAAATGAACAATTTTCTTTTACATTAGAACCTGCCTCTCAAGTATTGACTTTTGTAACAGCAGGCAACTGGGCTTGCTTTCATTTACAATAAGGGGTTAATATCCAAAATATAAAAGGAACTCCTAAAGCTCAATAGAAAAAAATCTAAAAATAACTAGATTAAGAAATAGGCAAAGGACTCAAACATTTCCCCAAAGAAGATATGCAAATGACTAAAAGGTACCTGAAAAGATGCTCATCATCATAATCATTTGGGAAAATGCAAAACAAAACACCATTGAGACTCAACTCATGTCTGCTAAAATGGCTATTATATTAAAGAGAGAAAATAAGAGAGAAAGACAGAGAGAAAGAGAGAGAGAGAAGTGTTGGTGAAGATGTGAAGAAATTTGGACCTTGTAAAATGGTAGAGAAGATGTAAAATTGTGTAACCATTTTGGAAAAAAAAAGCAGTATGGGGTTTTATCAAAAATAAAAAAATTAAAAATAAAACTACCATATGGTCCTGCAACCCCACTTCTGGGCATGATCCCACATAATTGAAATCACGCTCTTAAAGAATATCTGTACTCCTGTGTTGATTATAGCATTACTCACAGTGGCCAAGATGTGGAATCAACTAAATGTCTATCAATAGATGAATGGATTTAAAAAAATGGCATTTACAAACAATGGAATAATATTTAGCCTTTAAAAAGAAGGAAATTCTGCCATATGGGGCAAGTGAATGAACTTGGAGGACACTGCTTATTGAAACAAGTCCTTCATAGAATGATAAACACTGTGTGATTCCACTAAAACAGTTAAACTCCTAGAAACAGAGAGTAGAATGATGATTGTTAGGGGCTGAACAGAGGAGAAAATGGGGTTGCCGTTCAGTAGGTAAAAAGTTTCAGTTATACGAGATGAATAAATTGTGGAGATCTCTGGACAGCTTTGTTTCTATAGTTTAAAATCTGTATTATGCACTTAAAAATTTAAGAGTGTAGATCTCATGTCAAGTGTTCTTACCACAACTAAAACAAAACAAACAAAAAACCCAAACACCATTTTAGACACACGTTTGCCTCTGCTCCTTCTGAACTCCAGTAAAATGAGGCAAAAGAGACAATATGTATAGATGTATACTGACAAAGAGAACAGAAAAAAGTGCCAACAAAATCCTGAGGATGGAAAAGTGATCGACAAATGTTAAAAAATTTATCAGAGCAGAGAAAGCTGAACTCCATGTCATGAAAAGTGGAAAGCAATAACTGTGTTAGAGGAACTCTGGAAACTCAGTAAATCTAGGTTCCACATGACTATGAAGGAACTGCATAATGTGAGCCTGGAAGCCAGGACTGTTTAAAACAATGTGTCAGTTACACTTGGAAACCCTTTGTAGCCCCTAAAAGCAGGTAAGCATCCCCTTAGCAAAACACTTGAGAGTTAATATCTGCAGAGAACGAACATCAAAGGATCTGCCCTTACAGAAACAAGGTCAAACTGAGAGGAGATACCATTCAGGGTCTGAACTGAAACCAGTTGAGTTCAATGAAATCTGTTGTGCATGTTGACCTATCCATCTGTGCAAGATGTCTATCTATCTTCACAAATAATATCCCAAGTTCTGGGGTATAATTACAATTGCTAAGAAGGTCATTGGACTAAAAGAAGACAACCATACAGCATAATAATTTTTTAGAAGACTATGCACAAACCACCCTGTATTTAAGTAGAAATATCTGTAATAGTGAATATATTGATACATTATGCACACACAAATAAATTGGGGTGAAATGCTAAAAAATACTAATGTATATTAAGCTAAATAAAGCTGAAATTGCCTTATTGAAAATGGGTGTCATGGTTTTCAGAAATGAATGATGTGGAAATCATCCTTATTTCTTTCTTTTTAAAGATTATAATGCAAAATTTTATTCTTCCTCATTTAAAGAAAAACTAGTGAAAACCTTCCCCCAAACAGAGGGAAGTCAACGTTATATTTATGGACCTGGCTGATTTCTTTTTGCTTTGCATAGCCCTAAGCCTGCATTCTTCTGGTCCCCTGCTAGGCTGGGCGGGGTGCCGTCTTATATTTAGTTCCCAAAGCCCAGTTTAATTACTTTCTTGTTCAAAAATTATTTTATTTGCAATTTTATTAACTAAAGAAATGAAATGTTGCCTGCATTCATTCCAGTGTGCTGTAGCTAATGTTGCCTGCTGTACATATAAACTCTGTCTGAATTCTCTGTGTGCTTGGTGGATGCAACAGATTTTACTTCTGCATCAGAATGCTGAAAATTTCCTTACTGGAGGTCTTCAACGAAAACAGATTTATACCATTAAACAGAAATATGCTGAATGTGATAGTATTAAAAGGGTTGCTCAATTCAACTTAAACATAAAATATCCTTAAGTGAATTTGAAGATGTTCTGAATGGTTAAAATTCCATGACTGCTGAGAACTGAAAGGAAGTGATAGTTGTATATCTGAGAGCATAATGGAAAGTAGGTCAAATGCAAGAAACCAGAGACAGATATACTTATGCAATAGGAATCCTTACCATTTATTTTATAATTTATGTACATGCTTATTCATGCATCAAAAACTGTATAATTCAGTTTAAAATGACTGTAAGATAATCTTCCCTAAGGTAGACTTACAAACCTTTCAGAAATATTATTTATACTATTTTTATATATTATTTGTTTGAAGTGTTGCAACCTATGGATAAATTGAAAGAGTAGTACAATGAATACCTGTATACCTTTAACTTTTGTCTACCAGCTTTTACATTTTGCCACATTTGCTTAATCTCCATATATTTACAGACTACATTTGGGTGAATAATTTGAAAGTAATTGCTAATATCATGACACATAATACTTAAGCATGTATAATAGCATTACTTTAAAAATAATCATATTATTAAAAGCTCAGTTTTAAAGTAGGATTTAGCATGAATCTCTGTGGAAGAAGCAGGACCAATATGCCCTTTCTCTTATTTGTTAATTTTATTTTTTTGCTTTCCCCTCCCTTATGACTGCTTCTCTTGACAATCATAGATAAGTATAAGTGAAAAAACATATAATTAAGCCAAAAGAACTTCCAAAATTGAAAGTATATATGTAGCACAGTTATAACATAGGGTTCAGAAATATTTTATTTTGTCATGTTACCAGTTTACTCAATACTATAACATTATGGACACCAAATTTAGTTCTCATTCCTGGAATAAAAAATTATTAACTTAATAAAATATATTCACAAACAATCACAGAATCAACTTATACTGTAATTTTCATTCAGTATATTAATTTCTATAAATTTATCAAAAATTTCCTGTAATTTTTAACATTGCCAAAATAAAATTTTAATTACTTATTAAGAGAGAAAACTCCCAATTAAGGTACGATAACTCTCAGTGTTGTCTACAGGTATAGTCTGTCCAGAAAGTATCCATCCACATAAAAAATACTAGGAAGAATAGACCTTTATTGAAGAAGACACAAGAAACATTGTACATAGGACAATGATGCCTCAGTCTCCTTCAAAGTAGGCACATTGGGACCTCACACAGTTCTCCCAGTCACCATCAGCTGCCCCGTTGTATTTTCCTGTCTCATCAATAGTCTTCCCTTTTAAAGGTGATTTTAGTTTTGAGAAAAGCCAGAAGTCACAGGGTGCCAAATCTGGGCTGTAGGGAGGCTGAGTCACCTGGGTGATTTGATGTGTCACAAAAAAGCTCTGCACAAGATATGATGCATGAGCATGTGCATTGTTGTGATGAAGCTGCCAACCACCATTTGCCCATATTTATGACCTTCTGAATCACCTGACTAGTTTCTAAGGAATGTTCAAGATTAATGCAAAATGTGATGCAGATTTGTTGCTCACCCACTCAGCCATTTTGAATGGGATGGCCACACAGTACACATGCTCACTCAATGGCATCTACCACCCCCACCTACTAACACCATGAAGTCATCATTGTTCATAAATTCATATTCAAGTCCACTCTCCTTGGCTACCAGGTTACATCAATGTCACACAAACCATTCTTGTTATAATAACAATGGCTGGACTTTCTCCAGACAGACCTCGATACAGACTGTCCCTTCACCTTTATATATACTCATTGCACAGCATAGTGCCCCATAGAGGCATTAATTAATAAATGTATCTGATACATTTATTAAATATATGTGTGGCTAAATGAGACTACTTAATCAGAAGGTTAAATAGGAACTCCTAATTATTCTGTCTTTAGAGGCATAAAAATTTGAATGCTTAAGGAATTAAAAGTTTTAGATAGATTTTATTAACATACATTCACAATGACAAAGGGGTAAATACTCTTCCTAATGCATGTTATGTAGCCTTTGATAAGTCTATGCAAATCATAATAAAGCTGTTTTTATCTCTCTCAAGTTTGCAAATATATATTCTATTTTGCTTCAATTCTCATTTCTTACTGTCATTTTTTTCATTTTCTAGGTTAGTGATAATCTGGTTAATTAGGGAACAGTATTTTGTGAGAAGTTTCTATACTATTTTGTTGTAGCAAGACAAGGGAAAGGAAGTAAGAGAATTCAGTTTATTGAATATTCTCCAAATGCTTCAATGTGTCACAGAAGCATTTGGATAGAATAAACAGTAAGATAATGTAATTTTTTATTTTCTTTGTAGTCTGCAGGAAGAGTTTGCAGATTCATGAAAACTGATACCAGATTATGAGTAAGAACTCTTTTGGAAGTTGATAATTATACACAATAATTTATCTTTTTAAAAAAGATAGCTATTCTGTACATGAACATTAGAATTTCAAAATGTTTGGTTTTAAGTCATTTGCTACAGTTATAAGTAAGAGAATTTAAAAAAGAGAAAAGGGCAGACATTTAATTAGGTTATATTTTTAAAGTATATTTTATTGATTATGCTATTATAGTTGTCCCAACTTTTTCTCCCCTTTATTCCCCTCTGCCCTGCACCACCCCTCCCACCAGCACTCCCCCCACCTTAGTTCATGTGCATGGGTCATACATATAAATTCTTTGGTTTCTTCATTTCCTGTACTGTTCTTAACCTCCCCCTGCCTATTTTGGACTTACTATTTATATTTCTTATTCCCTGTACCTTTCCCCCCATTCGTCCCCCTACCCCTCTCTGCTGATAACCCTCCATGTGATCTCCATTTCTGTGATTCTGTTGCTGGTCTAGTTGTTTGCTTAGTTTGTTTTCAGGTTCAGTTGTCATTTTACTGTTCATATTTTTATCTTCCTCTTTTTCTTAGAAAAATCCCTTTAACATTTCATATAATAAGGGCTAGGTGCTGATGAACTCCTTTAACTTTACCTTATCTGGGAAGCACTTTATCTGCTCTTCTATTCTAAATGAAAGCTTTGCTAGATAGAGTAATCTTGGATGTAGGTCCTTGCCTTTCATGACTGTGAATACTTCTTTCCAGCCTTCTTGCCTGTAAGGTTTCTTTTGAGAAATCAGCTGATAGTCTTATGGGAACTCCTTTGTAGGTAACTATCTCCTTTTCTCTTACTGCTTTTAAGATTCTTTCCTTATCTTTAATCTTGGGTGATGTAATTATGATGGGCCTTGGTGTGTGCTTCCTTGGGTCTAACTTCCTTGGGACTCTCTGAGCTTCCTGGATTTCCTGGAGGTCCATTTTCTTGGACAGATTGAGGGAAGTTCTTCTTCATTATTTTTTCAAATAAGTTTTCAATTTTTTGCTCATCCTCTGCTCCTTCTGTTACCGTTATGATTGTGATGTGGGAACTTTTAAAGTTGTCCTGGAGGTTCCTAAGCCTCTCCTCATTTTTTTGAATTTTTGTTTCTTCATTTTTTCTGGTTGAATATTTATTTCTTCCTTCTGCTCCAAACCATTGATTTGAGTCTCTGTTTCCGTCCCTTCATTGTCGGTTCCCTGTCTATTTTTCTTTAATTCACTTTCCATAGCCTTCATTCTTCCTTTATTTTGCATCTGTACTCAATCATTACTGTGACCATCCTGATTACCAGTGTTTTGAACTCTGCATGTGATAGGTTGGCTATCTCTTCATCACTTAGTTGTACTTTTTTTGGAGTTTTGATCTATTTTTTCATTTGGGCCATATTTCTTTGTCTCAGTGCACCTGTTACATTGCAAGGGGCAGCAGCTTAAGTGTTCACCAAGGCAGGACAACCCATTTGCTGAGTTGTGGTGCTGTATGTTGGGGGAGGAGTCCAAGGAGCAACAATGCTGCTTGCTCAGCTCTCACCCTGCTTTCAGTCTTCCCCTGCTACCTACAAGCAAGTTGAGCCCTTCTAGCACTGATTCCCAGGTTGGGTTGGCTCTGCATATGTTCTAGGATCCTGTGGCCCCCTCCAAGGGACTCTCCTTTGAGCCTGGCAGTTTCTCCCCTTGCTGCAACCCTCACAGAATTTTACAGCTAGAGTTTGTGAGCTTTCTTTTCCCACACTGGAACCCTGGTTTGCCCAGTCTGTCTCACTCCCCTGTTATTACTCCAGATTTATCTGCACACAAATATGGGACCCCTAGGCCCTCCAGCTGCTGCCTTGCCATGCATTCCCTCTGCCCTGGCTGCCTGTCTCTGCTGCCTCTGCCAGTCTGGATGATTATTTCTTCTTTAAATCTTTGGTTGTCAGTCCTTTACACAGTTCAATTTTCTGGTAGTTCTGGTTATTTTTGCTTTTAAATGGTTGTTATCTTTCTTTTGATTGTGCAAGGAAGTGAAGCATTATCTACCAAGTTTCCCTCTTGGCCAGAAACCTAATCAGACATTATAATTCTGTAATATAATGGCTAGCATCTATATTCTTTTTTTGTTTTCCCATATGCTGAATATAGCCTTCCATCAGCAAGTCCCTTTGCTTTGTATATATATGGTGTATCGCCAGTGTCAAGCAGAAAGTTAACATTCCATGTGGTCCTTTAATAATTTTTTAGGAGAATAAGGAGTCAACCTGTTTCTCATGTGATTCTTATGAGTTCCATAGCTTGAGAAAAATATTTTTATGCCATGATTATAAACATTGTTTTATTGTTATTGTTGTTCTACTCTACTGCACTATTAGAAATGTAGCCTAATCTCTTTCATTCTCTTGTTTTCTTGAGTGATACTGTTTCATCTCTGGTACCTAGTATTGATTTCTACCCATAATATAGCCTATGATCTTAAGCCTCATTTACCTCTCTGGATATCACCAAGGCAGTCACAGAGATAATGTCAAAGTTATAAATTTATTCTTCAGATTTCAAAAACAAGCTTCTAAAATAGTTTTTTTTCCCTTTGTGGCCTCAGAGTATATTCTCTCTTAATTTCTCACAATTTAAACATTTACAACTGTACCATCTAGATTATCTCTCATTCAACATGGTTATTGAATCAGTATTCAAATAATGTTTTAAATATTCAATAGCAAATATGCCTACCTGAATTTTGTTTATTATTATAATTTAACATTAATAAAATATAAATTTAAAGTAACTTAATATTAAAAATGAATATTTACCCAGAACAAGAAATACAAGATATATTAATTTTTCTTTTGAGTCTTATGTAAAAATCTATAATATTATACATTTGTACAAATATGAAATAGTGACTTAATAGGATTACATGGTAATTCATAGAACCTGAGTCTTTCTTGCCCCAAATTAATGATCTTTGCTGTTTTAAAAAAAACAACCTCAAAACATCTATGCATTAAGTTCTGTCTACTACTGAACAACCCAATGAAATTTCTCTTCCAAAATATACACAAAATTCATCTCATTTCTCTAAAATTTTAAACATCTTACCTTTTGAGTTTAATTTTTTAAATTATTATCATGTTCTATGTTCTCAAACAGAGGTAATTATCCGGGGTATATATATATATATACTCTGTGGGCAGAAACTTCTGGGAACATCTTAGAAGTAAGCCTGTCCCAATGCTCAAATTAATTTCAGGGTAAGAATCATGATATTAGTCTTAAACTTCATAGCTTACTATATTGCACAATTGTTGTCTTACATGGCAGGTCCTATTTATTATGGTCTGATTAGGGCAACAAACCATAATGGAATGGCTAGCTTGTGGAATTTGCCAGGACTTAAAACTCATTGGTAGTCTGTGACTGACTTTGGCAAGCTGGCATGGTAGGGCACCCTACCCCTGATTCCTTATCCCACCAAAGCGTCAATCACCACCTATGGTCGACTGGAAGCAGAAGAGGGATTTGGGGAGGCCACTATATCTCGTGTTTATCATCTATATCTAATTTTTGATGTTTCAAATAGTGCAAGATGCAAGTTCATAAGTGTCAAACAAGGGGCTGATAGGCTTTTATCTTCTACCATGTCAGAGAGCCATGTAAATGAAACTCACACATACTAGTCACTTCGAGTGTTATCCAGCATGGTGACGATGCCTGCTGTTTCCCCAAAGGAATGACAAGGAGTGCTGGTAGTGCCTGTGCATTATTTCTTTCATCTCTGGATCCAGCGATCATCTTCTTTATCCAGTCATAAACATGATTAAGTCAGTATACTCATATGACAGAAAAGTTATAGAACCTTGGGTAAAATATTTTCTTGGTATTTTGAGAAACAATTATTTAATAAATGCACATTTATAATTGTCACTCTCTTTACATTAAGATTTGTTCATTGTTATTCAAATAGAATTTATGCAGGGAACTGCCAACTTTTGGGAAAATGAAGATGGGACTGACTGAATGGGGGAAATTAAGATAAATGACCATGGCCGCTTTCAGTTAATTTGGCAGACAAAACTGTTAATTTCCCTGTTCTGTTTCTCACATATAACAATGCTTGAAATGAAAACAATTAATAAATTCTGGAACTAAAAACCAGGAAATATAAATATCCAATTGAAGACATAAAAATAAATTCAAAATCAGAATTGAGAGGGAACTAAAACCCAGGTGCTTCCACCCTAATTAGAACCAGATATGATCCTTAATGACTATGGTTTAATGCCCCACATTACTGGTTCTACTTTTTTGTCTTAAAAACCACGTAAGCTCTTAAAAATTAAGATCTCAAAGAGCTATTATTTATTCCTTTGTTGTATCCTCTCTCTGCCCACTAAAGAAAAATCTATTTTTACTCCCTTATTCTTCAACAACTCTCTTCCCACAGACATTACAAGCACATGAGCACATAGAAGTCTACTATGCCAGGGTACATCTCCAAAATTCAGAAATTGCAAATAATAGGTGAAACTGAGGTGAGATTGGAGCAAAGATGGATATAGGATGGAGAAGAAGGCCAGTGTGGTAATGATGAGTAAAAGAAAAATGACTGGCATTTTGGTTGTCATTGTTGTTAAAAGTTACTGTGTTAAGTAAATTAATAGAAAGAAGAAAATAATGTTTTAGAATATTGCTGTGATCTATGTTATCCCTTCATGGGGCTTGAAGAAGATGATTTGACTTTGGGTGGTGGTCACATAATGCAAAATGAAAATCATGTATCATAAAAATGTACACTTGAAACCTATACAATTTTATTGACCAATGTAATCATGATAAATTTAACAAAAAGATAAAATAAATACACTACAACTATAAAGAATAATTAAATGTAAGTAAATATATATTTTTATTGCAAACTGCATTTTCTTAAATACCATATAATCTTATCATTGTTTTAGAAGATCAATAATAGCAGTAAAGACAATAGTAACAAAAACTAGATAATTAATGTCTCAGGAGTGATGGCTACAGGAAAATTATTAGAGAGAAATTGAAAGCAGTTGCCCAAAACTTCCAAAAGGAGAGCAATCTAGGAGGGATAGACACGTATAAAGATAAAGCATGACTCAGAAACTGTCTACAACCACATGGCTATACAGCTTACCAGCTACATTGACTTGCATTTTTTATTTGGCAGTCTTCACTAACTTGACTTTACTAGTTCAATGATTTCAAGATGAAAACATGATAATAATCCTGGGAACTTTTGCCTAGGAAGATAAATGTTTCAAATAACTTTTTCTATTTTTCAGGAAACTGTTGAAAATAAAATACATTTGAATAAATGTCAGACCGTTCAACTTTTCAATAGATAGAATCAAATAACTTTATTTCTCAAGAGACTTCCAAACCCTCACCTCGAAATTCTTGACTTGCTAGAACCTTATAATATTTACCTAATATTTATTAAGCCCTCACTTTAAAGACTTGTCTTACACCAGACTCCAAATCCTCATAAATTTTCTAACTTTGTCCTTACCTTATGAGACTCTGCCAAGAATCTGTCGAGTTGGTTATTTCCCTTAGCTGGGTAAGAATAAATACATCTTCACTTTATCATCAGGTTGTCTTGGTGCTAGTTTCAGAAAGCAAGTATTTGACAGGAGGCAGTCAACTGCTTGAGGTGCTCACAGAAATGAGGAGTGGGTTAGGGGGTAAAGGGATTGAGCAAAAAGGAAAAAGGACTCATGGGTGTGGACAACAGTGTGGTGGTTGTGGAGGTAGGGAATGGGAAAGGATATATGGGGGGTAAATAGCAATGAAAAAAATATTATTTAAAAAAGAATAGCTTTAATCTGATAGCTCTGATGTACAATATTTTGAAAGAAAATATCAAGAGATGAACCTGAAGAGACAGGCTACGATTCTGAAGAGTTCTGTATGCCATGCAATAGAACGTGGCTGAGTCAGAAACAAAAGGCTAGTATATAAGAAAGATGCCTTGGCTGTTGTTGTTTTTTAGGTTGTTTTTGAAAATCTATATTTGGGAGCTAAAAATTATATAGTCCTTTAGAAATATTAATTTAAATTCTTAAATAAATGAGATAATATATTATGTGATTTGATCATATGTAATCCAAGAGGATTGTAATGTTTCTATAATACATAATTTCTGATATAAAAAATAAACATTTTATGATTCTGGCCTACAGAAAATTTTAGTATTATATTTTCCCTATTATAAAAACAGCTAGAATATATTTGTTATGATTATTATTAATTTTAAATAATAAAGCATGAACTTTAGAATATGGAGTTCAGTTCTTCTGAGCCCATTTAACCTCAATGGTCAGGTTCTAAAACAGAAATGTTTGTTAGTGAGAACCACAGATACTTAGGTCTTCGAGAAGTTCTATGGTGACCACAGGGAGTATTACAACTATGATGGTCACAAACTGTCGTTAATGTTATAATTCAAAATAGTAAAATATTAGAATACTTGTATGTTTTTAATATTTGTTTAATGTACTTCAGGATATTGGTATATTTAAAACATGAAGACAATTTAATAGGACAGGTAAATTCTAGAGCAATTGTCTTCAGGCTTCTGCTTCTGAGCTTATTGAAAAATATGTGAATGGCTACTATGGTAGTCTGGTCAAGTGATCTGACTACTCTCTTAAAAAAGTGTGTATATAACAATAGCCAAGTGCTGGGAGCAGCATAAGTGCCCATCAGTAAATGAGTGGATCAAAAAACAGTGGTACATTTACACGATGGAATACTACCCAGCAGAAAGAAAGAAGGAGCTCCTACCCTTCATGACAGCATGGATGGAACTGGAGAGCATTATGCCAAGTGGAATAAACCAGTCAGTGAAACACAAATACCATATGATCTCACATTTAACTGGAACCTAAACAACAAAATAAATAAGCAAGCAAAATATAACCAAGACGTGGAAATAAAGAACAGGCTGACAGTGACCAGAGGGGAAAGGGGAGGGGATAATGGGGCAAAGAAGGGGGAGGATCATCAAGGAACATGTATAAAGGACACATGGACAAAACCAAAGTGGGGTAGGATTGAGGGTGGGAGGTATGGGTGGGTAGGGTGAGGGAGAGCAGTGGGAGGAAAATGGGGACAACTGTAATTGAACAACAATAAAAGGAAGAAAAAAAGAACAGTAGAGAACCAGTAACACAGTAATTCATTTTAGCTGTCATCTAGAGATCACACTGAAAACGAACACCATCTCTACCTTTGAGTGTCTAATAACATTCTGATGGGTAGAAATAACCAGAAGTTTAACTTCCAGTAGACTCTGAATCCTATAATGTACCATGAAACTGGGTCTAAATAGAAGGTTTTACACAAACCTAAAAAATAAAACATAAAAAATAAAAAGTGTATATAAAAATTATAATATTCTTAAGATGTTAGTTTCGAATAGCACTAACTTTATTTTCTTCATGCAAATTAAAGTGAAATATCAATAAGTACAAGGTAGTATTGTTAAAATATTACAATTTAATCCTTTAAACTCTAATTATCATTTTATAGATGAGAGAACTGAAGCACAATTCACTGAGCTAGATGTGATAAAATATTTCCATTGTTATTATATAGATTAAACAACAGATATATTACAAATAAAAAGAAATGGAAATATTTACAATAAAACCTAGTCAAGTTATTTTGCATATGCATTTGTAATGACCACAAAAGTTTTTCTTTTCCATTCCAAGTTAAATAGAATGTTTGATTAAATATAATTGAATTTAATAATTAGTAATAAAATTAGACCTGGAGCACATAAAACAGAGACATATGAAATAATTTTCTAGACAAACATTTTAAATTTTATAACAAGGAAATAAACTCTAATTTCCAATAAATAGATGAAAATCATGTAAACTTCATGACAAACATAGGTAATGCCTCAACATATATTAACCCTGTTTTAAATACTTTAAAATACTATAAAGAAACAAAGAGATTCCCTATCAGCATTTTTAATTGAATAACAGAAGTTTAGTAGACCAAGAAAACTTATTTAATTATCCAAAATTTTAACAATTCTGCTTTCTAACTATTAAGATTCTTTATAATTTTTCCACTCTCATGCACCCAGAGACAACTATCTTTTTCAATGCAAAGTCTTACATAATATTTTCCTTAGGACATACCTGGTTATCTGGAGTTTCTTCTTATGTTCTACAGAATTACTATGTGAAATGGAAGTAATTAATAGATCACTAATTATAAATGCTATTGGGCATAGTTATGTTTGCTCAGCAGATTTGACACAGAGAGTGAGTTTTCTTTTCTTCAGAATAAAAAATTATGCTCCTTCACAAAGTTCCAATGTTATCCAAACCAGTTTTTAAGTCCAAAATTTTCAATTTGGTAAATTCTCTTAAAATGTAGACTGAATACACCTTGCAGAAATTATGATCTGAGCTTGGGGCCTATTTTATCAGATTTTGCAGGTATGTTAATGACATTCTGAAATTTCACTCAAGAAAGGTTAGTTTATTATTGTTCGCTTCAAGGTATATTATGGTTCAACAAATGTAACTGTGTATCCAATGGTCTTCTGAGCAGCTCTACAGGGTATTATGAAAGAGCTACCCAGCACGCAGGTAGTCCAGAGCAAAATGTCTTGGTATCAATTCCACCATCCTTATGGTTGGGGTGGGGGAGGAGAAAACAGAGTAAGTTCCTGATTCTTTTCCTTCAATTAGAATATTAGACCTAATATTTACCAAGCAATTTCAGAGAAAGTTTAAATTCTGTCTACCTATTATTCTATCTGTTAGTGCTTTATCAACTGAATGTTTCTTCAATTTCTAATTTCCTGAGCAATATGGGAAGTTCAGAAGACATATATTTTGTAATTGCTATGTGCTAAAAACTATTGATGGAAATCATAAGAACAGCAACATCACGTTCCTTTAACTGTACTACTTTCTGATATGAGAGTTAACAGTAATGCATATAATGCTCTTGTTTAAAAAAACAGAAGCATGTATTTTCAATGGAAAATGATTTATAAAAATATTTGAAAATCTATTATAATTTTTCTAAAATATACATGATACTTTAAATTCCTAAACATTGAATAATTCAAACAAAATAAAACAAACCCAGGATATGGAGAAGAATAAAAAAGACACATAAATCAGTAATTAAAAATGGTCTCATTTCTCCAAAAAAATACAATGGGAGTTGTTGGGGAGACTTGTATAATGTTGTGAATTATATACCTGAGTTTTGGGAGATAATCAAAATTTATACACATTGACAAAAAGGGGACAAACATTCCAGGCAGAAAAAGAAACATGCATAATTCAAGGAGTTTAACTACTTGAGAGAAATAGCATGGAAATTTGCTATAATAAATTACCTACCTGCTAGTTTATTTTCATGTATGCTTTTAAAAGAGTTGCTGTTTTTAGCAGCCAATGGTGTGTGAACTAAATAGTCCAGTGTACTGAAGTTCAGTTATCTAGCTTTCTCTTATTGTTATGAATGTTGAGGTCTTGAGTGCCTTGTTTATACAGGCTAATTCACATATTCTGTTGTGGGTTTTTTCTTGTTAAGAGTGCTTTTACTTCTTGCCTGTTAGCCCTATTTAGGGACTTCAAGCTGTTGGGAAAACAGATTAGCTCTTATTGGTCATAACAAGGTTTTTTTTCCCCCTAGTAGGAGTTCATAATACTTTGGTTTCAACAAAGATGGAGAGAAATGCAAACTCATTACTTAATGTAGATAGGACTTACTTATAAATATACCAAATAAACTATAATCAACGTAGGGGCATAAAGACATTAGATATTATATGTAAAGGGGGAAAGATGAGGGTTGAATAAATATCTCCAGTAGATAAAGAAATGTTTATTTGCCAATTAATTTTATTCCTTAATAAATGTTGGGAAGATGAAAATATACTTTGGTAAATTTACCATTTGGAGAGATATCATTCCAAAGTGTTCATTAAATTTTTCAAATTATGAGATACATGAGTCGAGTATTTATTTTCCTAGAAATGTGTCTAAAGATGTTATATAAAGATTTTGCAGATTTAGATACAAATGAATAAAACTGAAGAATTGTGGAGAACATGAAGATGATTTTGACTGCCCTAGGCTATGATAATGGGATTCCTGCCAAGTTTATAAAAGAAAAGACTATAAGAAATATCTTAGTCACACAAAAGGACTTTGTAAAAGTTATGACTTGATATACCCTTTGAAGATTTATAGGTAACACTCTTGCCCTTTTGGAAGAGTCCAAGTAATATTAATGGTAAGTCATTTCCTGTAACATTTTTCTGTGTTACCTATCTGAACACTATGTTCAACTTTACATTATGTATTGAATATAAGCAAAAAAAATGTAGAAAAATCCTAGAACTCACATTTTTTTATTTGCATAATAGTGCTAAGCACTAAAAATAGACAAAATAGGCTTTATTTTGGTTAAACATTTATTTTTATTAGAATCATATGCATACATACAACTGGATTACATGTGTAAATTGAGAGCCCTAAAAAACTAAGTTAAATTCCATCAGAGAGTGGAGATTTCTGGACAGAACAATATATTTGGTAGTGGGGTTATTAGACTTTATGACTTTTTCCAAGGAATATAATTTGTTTGTTTACCCAATTTGAGTCAACAGGGATGTGAGACTAGGTCCAGGTCATCTTCTGTCATCAATAAAGGGGTGATTACATCAAGAGACAGATTATGATTATATTCCAAATCAGTCTCTGTAATATTTTGTACAATGTCTGATGATAAACAATAACAACATAAGTTAGAAAAAAGGCAACCAATGAGAAAGTAAAACAGAAACAATGGAAGTAAAATTTCCAGATAGCAAAATAATGGTTTTATGGATCAAACATATAAATATGTATAATCACTAAGCTAAATAATTTAATAGCTTTTACAAAAGTATAGTAAGCTGTAAACAATAATCAGAAAATAGTAACTTCAGATTAGACTGATTAAAATGGAATTAATACACTTTATGATATTCAGAAGGAAACACACAGATTGAATGACAGAGATGTTAGAAATAAAAATGGACACAAGATTATCAGAGACATATGCAGCAGTCATAAGTCAAATAACCTTATACTGGGCAAGAATGGTGGGGACCCATGCCTTGATACTGGAGTAAATCTCTTGTTAATCAATCTGACAGTGTCTGGCTATGCTTTCTTAGAGATCCTTCTCTGATTTTGACTTTGTTGGGCAGTATTCATCTGTACATGACCTAGGAATACTTGATTGATTGGTCTTTGTGGTTGCCTGAATAATATCTCCTGAAAGAGAGCCATATCCTAATCTTGGGAGATACGATTAAGTTAACAATTGTGTGATGGAGGTTACCCCAGCATTTTCAGGTGGGCCCAATGTAATCACAAGGGACCCTGGAGAGAGAGAGAGATAGAGAGAGAGAGGAGGTCATAGAAGAGGGAAGATGTTACATTGCTTGATTTTAAGATGCAACAAGGGACCATGAGCCAAGGAATGTAGGGAACATACAGAAGCTGGAAAAAGCACAATCACAGATTCTCCCTAGAGTTTCTAGAAGGAATGTAACCCAACAAACCCAGTTTGTATTCTTACCTGCAGAGCACAGTGAATAAATCTTTTTTAATAACTAAGTTTGTAGTGATTTGTTACAATCGTAATTAGAACCTGATATAAATTTATAGGCAGTAAATGATACGATTCAAGCACTGTTTGTTTTGCATGTAAGTAAAATCCTCTAAAAACATTTTTTGAGAAGATGGGTGTGTAATAGTTGAGGCATGCATTATGTTAAGTACCATTTTCCTGATCAGCATCCATTTCTACCCTCTTCTCCCTGGCATTCCTCAATTTTAGAGGCTTTCAACTAAAACGATACTTCCAAAAGTTTCCTTATAGTATCTGGATATTTCAAGAGTGAGCAAACATTCCAGTTTACCTGAGATGATTACATTTCCTATCTGGGAAACTCTTCAATCCTAGGCAAGCCTACAGGACCGCATCATGACTTTCATGGACCCCAGACACTTTTTTGGCTTTGTGTGCCTCTTAATTAATTAATTAATTAACTGATCAATTAATTACAAGGTTATATGTATTTGTGTAAAGACAAATATATGCAGGCTTGATTCATTATTATGTATAACTATTACATTGATTTTTCCTGATTAAAAATATTAAAACATTTCTTTCCTAGTTTAGTCAGTCCTTCTCCCTGCTACACTTTAGACATGATAGATGGATCTACAGCATCCCACCGAGGACATGGAAGAAACATAAACAGAATTTCAGAAACCTTGGTTCTGCTTTCTTTAGCTGCTGAAATAGCTCCTGTAATCACTCAACACCAGGCTTTTTGTGTAGTAAAGATAAAAATGACTATGCATTGAAACAATCAGGTTTGTGCTCCTCACAACCACCATATTTTTTAAATGATGCATCCATTTACTTACAAAAGAAAATAACATTCATTGTACCAAACAACAGGCACTGTGGCTCGGTGAGGAAGGTCACGTTGAAATGAAAGACTGTGATTTCATAAATCATGTTAACACATAGCTGGGAAACTGTACTGTTTAGAATACTTATAATATTATTTTCTAAGCACAGAATATATTTTATCATTCTTCCAAATAAGTAAAACTACTTAAAAGTTTTTAAATTAATCAATTCCAAGAAGACCGAACTATTATCAAACTGACACCTTATGAGCTTAAGTCCAGAATTATTTAAAGTTGTCATGCTCAATCTTATCCTTTGTTAAAACACAGAATAAGAAAAAAGAAGATAGTGAAAGAGAATGAGAAATTTCAGGAAAATTGAAAGCAACAGGGGAAAAATGAGAAATGTTTGGAGATGTATTAAAGATCAAATATTCAGCTCTGTTTACAAAGGTTTGCTCAGTCTCACTGTGCATTTTTATTTAAATTTCCTGAAGTAACTGAGGGACAGTGATGCTGTAATGGGATGAAATGATAGAGTAATTACTATAAACTCTAAACACCTAACAATATCCCTACTTGGGAAATACAACCAGTGAGTAGAAAACTTTCCCACGTGTAACCACTATATCTTCCAAATATTACCATGAGTTCATTGAGAAGAAAAATAATTTTTTATTCATTGTTGTTCTTCAGACACAGTCATGTATATATATATATAATGCAATCACTTCAATTTGTTCATTGTTCCCTCCCAAATATTTTTAACTCAATAAGATACTATGGAAGCAAATAAATTAAATATACCTGGTGATTTTTTTCATGAATTACTCTTCATCTCTGTTCTTCTACAGCTCTGGTTCTCCCAATAATAAATTTTCCAAATATTTTGTGTCTTGTTACTCTAGCCCCTGCTTTTCTCTCCAAGACAAAATGAATTATTTTGTGGATGGAACAGCTATCCATTTATATTTTATAATTAAATGTTATTTTATGCATTTAACATATCAAAAATGCTAAATGTAGGACATTGGCAAATTTTCATTTCAAGTAAAAGGAAGCAGAGATGTGGATAATTGTGTCTGCTTTATGAACTCAGAGTTTCCTTGAAGTGATCGGTTCCAGTTTCTAGAGAGCAAATTTTGAGGCTCAATGGTCTCTCACACTAATCTTTATACTCCATAGCCTATCAGTATAAAAGGTGAAAGTTATGTTCTAATTTTTGTCTTTCCTTTCTTATTTATGAATTGTGGCAAAACTTAAGTGCGGAAAATATTTTTAAAGGAAACTGCAGAAGGATGATGAAGCTAGTGAAATGACAAGCAGAGATATCATTTGTAGAATCACACAGCTTGGCAGCAATCCCACTGCTGGGACTATATCCTAAGAACCCTGAAACACCAATCCAAAAGAACCTATGCACCCCAATGTTCATAGCAGCACAATTTACAATAGCTAAGTGCTGGAAACAACCCAGGTGCCCATCAGTAAATGAATGGATCAAAAAACTATGGTACATTTACACAATGGAATACTACACAGCTGAAAGAAAGAAGGAACTCATACCCTTTGTAACAGCATGGATGGAGCTGGAAAGCATTATGCTAAGCGAAATAAGTCAGGCAGTGAAAGACAAATACCATATGATCTTGCCTTTAACAGGAACCTAAACAACAAAACAAAGAAACAAGTGAAATATAACAAAAGACACTGAAATAGAGGACAGGTTGTCAGTGCCCAGAGGGGAGAAGGGAGGAAATTTGAGGGGAGAAGGGAAGGGTTTACAAGAACAAATATAGAAGGACACATGGGCAAAACTAGGGGGGTTGGAAATGGGAGGGATGGGTGGTGGGCTGGAATGAGAATAAAGGATAGAAACTGTACTGAATAATCTAAAATTTAAAAAAATTGAAAAAAAAGAAAAAAAAGAATCACACAGCTTGGGCTAGAAGTTGGGACTGAAGAGGACTAATCCCTGGGTCGTATTTTCTTAACGAAGAGTATGTGAACACCATGGCAGATAGGAATAAAATTGAAGGATTTCCAAACTTGAATGGGAAAATTTTACATATTAACTTTCTTTTTAATTTTTAAAACCTTTATTGCATTGCTTTCATTACCATTTAGTACCCTTCCTTATACCCTCTCCCCCAAGCAATCTCACTGTTGTTCCTTGTCCATGAGTTTTTTTCCTTTTTGCTGAATCCTTCTACCCCCCTGTCCACCCCCTACTAGCTGTCAGCCTGCTCTGTCTATGAGTCTGTCCCCCTTTTCCTTGTTAATTCAGTTTGTTCATTTGATTCCACATATAAGTGAAATCATATGGTATCTGTCATTCACTGAGTGGCTTATTTCACTTAGCATGATGTTTTCCAAGTCTATCCATACTGTCACAAAGGGTAAAACTTTCTTTTTTATGGCCAGGTAGTATTCCATTGTGTAAATGTCCCATAGTTTTATCCACTCATCTACTGATGGACACTTGGGCTGCTTCCCTATCTTTGTGATAGTAAATAACACTGCAGTGAATATAGGGGTGCCTATGTTCTTTTGAATTATGTTTTGGGTTCCTTTGAATATATTCCCAGAAGTGGAATTGCTGGGTCAAAAGGCAGATCCACTTTTATTTTTTAAGGTATCTCCATACTGCTTTTCACTAAGTTCTAACTGAGATGCAGTGTTGAAAATTATGTCAGTTTTTCAACACAGAGACAGATATTAATATACATTAGGTTAATAAAAATATATTATTGTATTATAATTTCAAACATTTTAATATCTCTATGTCAATATTATGGTTGTTGACATGAGAAATGTTGGAAAAACACTTTCCTAATGGAATTACTCTATTAAAGATGGAGAAGGCAGACAGGATTTATTTGCATAACTAATGTGTCAGAGACATCCCAAACTGATGTTCTTCATCTCTCCTAATATAGATGACCTATTTAGATTAAATTGGGAGAAATGTTAGAATTACAGATGGATAGTCTTGTAATAAGAGAGCAATTAATGATAGATGTATGATGAGGGTTCGGAATGATAGACAGATATATAGTCCAGAAAGACTCCCAAGAAGTATGTAAACAAAACTATCAAGACAAGGAATGATTTCATGCTTTTGATACTAGTTGAGGGCCTTTAAGAAAGTAGGCATGACAAGATGAAATCATCTCTTCATCTGGAAAGCAAATATGCACAAATTATAAATGTATAATTTTTTAACCACATTTCTTAATATGAAGAAGAGTTGTCCACTTAGGAAAAAGGAAGCTTGTGAAATTGGTTAAGCCTTAAACTCTGTAAGAGAAACTCTATTTAAAGATGCTAGATAATTATTACTCTGAAGAATAAAAGTTCCCGGAAACAAAAACAAAAAACACAAGCCTATATCTCTTGGTTCTGGAAATTTTCCAAATTTAGGGCAACCAGCCTGCACTACAGAGGATAATTCAAAATGAGGATTTCTATACTTGATTATTGATATTAGGTCTTCATTTAGTATGGTTATATAAACTTTCCTAAGAGGGAATGCTTGGAAGGTTGAGAATTTCCAGGGAGTAAGCAAGAAACCCAGTTCCCAGAAGCAAAGCACTGACTGGATTTCAGTGGCCCTTTTAAAATTAATGTGAAAAGGGTGATCAAGTACATGTGATCATGAACGTTGTCAACACAATAACAAGACTAGCAATTGACAGAGGTCATGTAACACTCGTGACGTGTGTGCACATTTAAGGCTTTGCAGAAGCTACAGTACATTCCAGAGAAATATGCAACCATAGATTCTTGACTGAATATACTTACACTGTGGGTAGACTCTCATGGGAGCTGCCAGGAGGTCTCCCATAATATTATAAACAATGTCTTACATCTTCAACACAGTAACAAGTGTAGATGGATCACCACAGACTTTCCAAGAGCATTAGTATATCCTCTTTATAGCCATCAATGCTCCAGCTAGATTTTTATAAAGCTTGGAATCTTACAGTAGAGCCTAGGAAAGATTTCAATCCCCATGACCTCTATCTCAGCCATAAATCTAGAGATATTAGCCAAGTGGGAACTTGCACAAAGATCCATATAGTTTTAGGTGTCATTTTGGGGTTTTAATTACTAAGCAGACCTGTGAGTATCCCATAGCATTCTCAGAGGATGGTGGATAGTGAGCACAGCTTCTCTCTCCCAGCATTGCCAAGACTCAGCAAATATATTCCACAGACTTCAAAAGGACAACATTACCATTATCATGAATATTAGAATAGCTAGGTGTAGTTAATGTCCATATTTGAGGAGGGAATAAAAGAACAAATTAAACAGAAATGTTTTCTGGCATAAAAGATTAATGTAAATGGTGAGAGATGCATGTTTGGGTCAATTATCAGTGGCATAATAAGATTTGAATACCCTTTTAGAAGAAATGCAAGACATATGGAAAAAATTGGCAGGCCACATAAATGGATCACTGCTCATGCACGTAGTTGTAAGGACTCAATGATTACATCTAGAGTTAAGGAGTCTGCTGCAAAGTTTTGCTGCTGTACAGTGACATCATCCAGTCTCATGTATAACTTGTTTGAGACAACCACTGTGACTGTGATGAGATGAACTAACTGTCACGGAATATGTTCAAAGAGGCAGTAGCCGCAGCAGAGTTCCAACCACAGCAGTCGCTGGGTAGAAAACACAGCAGCTGTGAAGGAAATGCTTTCCCATGGCAGGTGAATCCAGCATAGGTAAGGCACAGACAACTGGGTGAGCACAGGAGTATGTGTAGCTTCTATCATTATTATGTGTGTTAATACTCTGTTGGTCAAGCCATACAACATTAGACATGGAATATAAATTGTCACGGTGTGAGGACCAATCAATGCTCTAATCTACCATTCCAAGTATAAGCAAGGGTCTAGTCAAGAGCACTATTCTTGGAAGGTGGCAGTGTAAAATTACAAACACATCTTAAAGAACAATTTTAAAATATATAAAAATAGTGTAAAAAGACATATCTTACAATCCAGCTGTGTATGTACCCTACAAAATAACTATCATAGTGTCATTGTAGACATTCAGTCGGAGTGCCATCGAGTCTCCTCCATTGGCCTAGATGGTGGCAGAGGAGGTTCTTATACTGACCTGGGCCCGAAGGCTAGAAATATAATGGACAGGACCCAAGCAGGACAAAAGCTAGAAATATGAATTAATAGGGCCTGAGCAAGCCAAAAGATGGAAAGGTAATTGGATGTGGGGGAAGCCCTCCCCTCTCTATCCCTATGATATAGAACCTCAGGCTTGAGCAGGATGATTGAGGTTATCTTTGAGACGGAAGTTCACCTTTCTCCCAGGTTGTGTGGCACCTGAATAAAACCTCCTTCCTTTTACACCAGCACCTGCCTCACCAGTTTGGCTTTTGTGGTGCCCGGCAGCCAAACCTTTGTTTTGTTTGGTTACAATAGTGGTTTTCTCTAAAAAATTAAGGAAGCTAAAAAAGGAGAGGGAATACAAGATGTTTCACTTATATCTTCATTTCAAGTTAGAATGAAGGCAGAGTAGGTTCTGAAACAAGGCAAATGTGTTAACATTTTATAACTTGGGATATTGGCTACGTGAGTATATCATATTACATCTATGCATAGTAATAATGAGTACATTATTTTAACCTGTGTACTTAAATAAATAGTTGGGTTATTTTATAATTTAAAATATGGTAAAAAAGTACTATACTGTAAAGATGGCTTTAAGGGAACCTACAAAACCTCATGATTATTGTTGAATTATCTGTACTTCTTCTAGTAGAATACAAATTCCAAAGTAAAGGAAACTTTATCTCAGTTCTTTACATACCCATAATGGCTATTAATATAATATACAAACTTAAGAAACAATCATGGAGTAAATTAAGAAAATGAAAATTAATAAATCTTCTGCAGCCACACAGTAATTGTCAGAGCTAGGATTATTGCCAGAGAACCTAAATTCCAGAGTTCATGATCTTAACATGCCATTTTTTGTTATTGAGTACATAGGTAGACAGATATTTTTCACAAAAGTTTTATGAAATTACAAGAAAGCTAATTATTTAATTATTTTATTAAATCTTTATAGAAGTTTTAATTGTTATACGTCAGTAAAAGAGAAATCAAATCATATATATGGAAGAGGGTATCGAGTACAGGAAATTAGTTAAATTGTATTAAAGAACTACAACAGCAAGTGCTGAGGTAGAAAATTCAGGAAATAAGCCTGCTGGCTAGGAGAATAAAGGGAAGGATTTGAGTATCAAAATATATAAGTTTGTAGAGATCCTGTAGGTGTGATTTATTAACATGTTTATTGGGAAAATGGTTTCTATAAAGAGAAATCAGGCTTAGAAAAATGAAATCACAAATACTTTATAATGTTCTCATTACTCCTACCTAATAGAAAAATACAGGATGTCAACCAGGACATAAGTCATGTATTTTAAATATAATTTCTATACTTTTTTTCCACTCCATCTCCACTGCAGTACCCAAAACTCCTAGTAACTATCCAGGTTTCAATCAGTGTTCAAATATTAGTCTGATAAAGTCAAACGAACATCACAGCTATTGTTACTAAGACTTTTTAAATGGAACTTTAAGCATAAAGTTTTTGTGATACTAGTACTGAAGCAATATTTCATGGGATACCTTGCTAATGGCTGAGTCTCAGATAACATTTTCTTCACTCAATCTCAGTAAACACGGTGCAATTATAATTTGTAAATAATGGAAACATATGCCATCCATACTATTCCACTTTTTTGCCCTTTCACTTTATTCACAATGTGTGGCATGAAAATTACCAATGATAATTTAGGGACAGCTCTGTGTAGCAGATAAAATTTTCTAAACTAAGATGTCTGTCCTAGTTCATTTATTTTGAGGCAGAGGCAGACTATTCCTTTTGATCTTGGCTAGACTTATTTTTCTTTTTTAATAGAAGTAGTTGTTGATTTCCCTTTAGAATTTTCAAGACAGGGGAATTTTTTCAAGACCAAAAAAGACTCAAACATCAATCTATAGATTCGTCTCCCATTTGTTTTCTCTTTTCCTTGTGCTGTCAACTCTTTGGATTATGTTAAAAATATGAAATTCCATAAAATAAATAGTTTTAAAATGGATATATCATTGGCATTTAACATTGTATTAGTTTCAGGGATACATTACATCATGATTTGAATATGTTCATATTATAAAATTATCACCATACTAAGTTTAGTTAACATCTATCATCCATCAAATAGATTTTAATCAAGTTATAAGGACACCTCAATTTACTTCCTAATTTCCTGAGAAAAGTCCCATTCTTTTAGGAAATGTATGTAAGTTATAGAAACACATAATAAAGAAGCCCACAGTTGATATGACATTTGATTAATTTTAGAAATAACTGTTTCTGATTACAGGGTTATGTTCTACCTTGAGTGGTTTCCTGCTGTTTTCTCTTTCAACTTATTGGACACCTCATTTAATGATTAACACTTTGTCAGACTATAAAGGCAAAATATAGGAGAAATTGATTTTAAGTTTAAGCACAACTATGCCTGAGCACTTGAATTTTAATTTGTATCATATAGTTGGAGTGCAATTTAACTGGAAATATGGGAGAAATAAAACTTGGCTAATTTTGAGTGACTTTTGTAAGTGAAATTTTTGAACATAAAATACAAAAAAATTAAAAAGAACAGTTAAAATTAGCAAAAGTTAATATTTTGTCTCATTGTCTTCAGATTCTTTTTGGAAGTTGTGCTTTGTTTTACAACTATTTTCTCTTCCTCCACCTCAAAACAGCTCCTATTATAATTTGTTGTATATTCTTCTGGAGATTTTGTGTGCATAAATACTATAGAGTATTTTTTCTCAAAAGCTATAGAAATGAATTACATATTTTTAACCTAGCTCTTTAATTCAGCATTATATTTTGTAGTTCTATAAAAGTAGATATATTTAGATTCAATAAGTATTATGACTATACATATCCTATCATATGTATATTCCACCTATATTTATCCAGCTTCTTATATTTGATCAAGTTTGTTGTTTCTAGTCATTAGCTATTAAACATCCTCTTCTATGCCTTATTTTGCTCATCTGCAAGCATTTCTCTAGGAAAAATTTGTATATGGCAATTTCTGGATCTTGAAGAATGCACAATTTTCAACCTTATAAGTGCAGAACTGTGAGCAAAATGTCATGCTACTGTCATGGAACAGCAATTGGGATCATGCTGCCTGCCACCAGCCAGTAGGCAAAATTCCAGAGGCAAAGGTTTGGTGAAAAAGGAAAGGAGTCTTTATTCAAAAGGAGTCACTTAAGCCTATCAAATAAGGCTAAATTCTTTTAACACCTGAGTTCTCCAATCATTCCCCCTGTTAGTTTTAATTATCTTATTTCTATAGGGTTAGTTTACAAACTAAAACAACATAAGATACAGAAGGTACACAATTTTGGAAGAATGGCAGGCTTCTGTCTCCGAGCTCGTCCCCTCTCCTGCCACCCTATGCCAGGTCAGGCCCATCCTAGATTGGGCCTGGAGTTCCTTCTCATCCAAAATACCATCCCTTGGGAAACGCAGGGAGCAGCAGCATGGTCATCCAGGCATCCTGGAGGAAGAAGAGAGATGGAGAGTCAGAGAGAGCTGCACCACTCTGAGAGCCTTTCTTTTATTTCAAATCTTCTCGCCCATAATTCCGTGTGCTCTGAAGGCATTCAGCTCCTTAGCCAACCATGTCCCAAGCTGTTGACTATTTCCTTGGGCATCCTCCTCATATGGCCCCTCTTTACTTCTCCCCAGAAATCTGATCAGATTTCTCTGTATCAATACAATGTATCTTAGAGACAAGGAGAGCTTTAATTTATTACATTCTCAACAAAATAGTCATATTTTCAGGAGTATTTCATTGTTTTACTAAACTTGTTGTTTGTCAATGTGTTAATTTATTGATCTATTTCCTTATTTTATAAATTATCTGTTCATATATTAGCTGCTTTTTACCTCATGGAGTTTTTTTTAATCCTCACCTGAGGTTATGCTTATTGATTTTAGAGACAGAGGAAAGGAGAGAGAGCAAAAGAGAGAGAAACACTGACCTTATTTTATGTTCCTAAAACTAAATATTGAAGATATGTTTATTGAGAATTAACATTTTGTTTTTTGTTCTTGATCTATAAATTGTCAGAAATTTATTTTGCATATAGTGCCAGATATGAGTCTAATTGTATATTTTTCCCATTTAACTTGAGACTTTTCCTCAGTTTATTTATTTTTAAAGATGTATTTTCTTCATTTATTTCTAAGGCTCTTTTTCCCCATTCAAACAAAGGACCCAGATGCAAGTGTTTGCTTGTAGCTCCTTTTTGTTTCATTAATCTATTTCTAAATTTTCAAATAATGTAATCTTCTCAACAGAAGCTTAATGAGTCTTGAAGTAAAATAAGACTTCATTTTGATTCTTCACACAAAACATTGCTTTGTCTTCACCCTGATTTCTTACACATGAATTTTAGAAACACTTGGTCAATTTTCATAACTCTGTATGGAACAGCTATTTTTATTGGAATGTAATTCATATGCCATAAAAGTTAACTCTTTAAGGCATACTAATCAGTGATGTTTTGTATATTCAAAAATTGATACAGCAATCACCATTACCTAATTCCAGGATAATTTCTTCACCCCAAAAAGAAGTTCCCATAACCATTAGTATTTACACCTTATTCCCTGTTCCACCCCCATCCTCTGATAAGCATTAATCTATTTTTTTATCTCTATAAATTTGTCTATTCAAGCCACTTCATATAAATAGAATCTGACAGTATATGGCTTTTTGACTCTGGCTTCCTTCATATAGCATAATGTCATCAGTGATTCATGATTTTTCATGATTGAATAATATTCCTTTTATGCATATATCACTTTTTGTTTATCCATTTATGAATTGATAGACATAAGGTTTGCTTCTATACTTTTGTTATTATAAAATGCTGCTATGAACATTCTTGTACATGTTTTATAATAGGTATATATTTTTAAATATTTCTGCATATATACTTAAAAGTGAAATTTCTGAATTATGAAATAAAGTGAAAAAATAAAGGATTTTATAAATAGAATATCTGTGCAGACTCAAATGAAGGAATACATAATGACATGGATATTTATTGCCACTGTAAACTTTACACCAGATCCTGGTCATTTTCAGAAATGAAAGCAGGCACTTAATATAAGATGAAGTTATTCCTTTTTTTTTAACCAGTTCAAAACACCTATATTCTAAACTGATGTGCTAAACTTATACACATACACCCAATAACACTCTGCTATTAGAAGAAACACATATATTTGGGAAAAGTAATATCCTTGGTTATGAAAAACAGATACCATCCTCCTCAGAGTCTCATTAACTTAAGAACTAATAGCTTTTCTTTAATTGTATTAAACCATTTTCTTTTAAATAGTCACCTTGTAAGGGAATGTATCCACATTTCTGGCTGCATGGAAGAGACACAATACCCTCAACAAGATTAAAAATGACAATGGTAGCAACCAAAACAAACAAACCAAAATGAAACATCAGCATCTTGAATATACTGAATCATTTCGATGCACCTGGAATCCCTGAATATTTTCCTTTGACCAATTTTTCCTTTAGTCCTCCTTGTATGTTGGAAGAGGGTTTGAGCCTTGTTCATCACCAAGTGACTCTAGTTTTTCTAAAATATCAGTTCATATTCTAAACTCAGTTTTTGAAAATTTATCTATCGATCCTTATTTTCTTACTCCTCCAAAATTCACTCTTTAAAACTTTTTTTCTAAGAGCTCCTGGTCATTATTGATGAGGAACAGGATATACAAGTGTCCTGAGATCTTGTTTCAAAGTCCAAAGGAAAAAAAAAAGCTCCTTATTGGGAGAGAGAAAGAAGCCCTTGCAGCAGAACCCAGAATAAGAAGATGTTATGGAGTCAGTCCTCAGTAGATATCTGCCACCAAGATGAGGTTGGCATGAGCACACTCACAGTCTACATATGAGATGGTAAAGACATGACAGGTCAACCAATGGGGGCTGTACGCAGATGAGCTCTCCGGTTAAGTATTTATCCTATTTGCATTGGAGTCAAGTCAGATTGAGTCATAATTAAAATAGAGTCTGGTGATGATATAGTATTGGTGGTATGGGTGGGGTTGACTGTAATAAATCAATCAATAATTTGGAATCAATAAGTGGAATCAATAATTTGGGTCAAATATGATGAAAGATTGATATCCTGAAAGAGTGAGCAGTCAGGTAAGATGGGAAGGTCTAGAGAAAAAGTGAGGTCAGGTTGGGAAATAGGTTCCAGTGGCTGAGTGTGCACTGAAAGTAAAGGGGAAAAACAATAAGGGGAGTAGAAGAAAGACCATAATGAATGTGGGGTCCAGTGGTAAAAGGGGATGTAGTGGAAGAGTGGCACCCAGTGGTGATGCTGATAAAATAAAATTGAAGGGTGGTTGTGTCCAAGACAGGGTACAATCCAGAGGTAGACAGGTGGGACACAGTGTTGATTCAGAAAAGCTATGGAACTCAAAGTAACAAGGAAGGAGAAGCATCTTCCACAGCTTCTCCACACAGGAGAAAAGATGTTTTGCTTCCACCCTTAACATCAAGGATCTTAGTGTGATTGTTGTAGAAAGTTGCAATGAATAAGAAGCTTGCCCACTTGGGGAGAGAGAAGATAAAAACTGCAGCTAGAAGCAGAATAGGGATAGAATGGCCTGGAAGGTCTGGCCAAGGTCACAGTCCCACAACCTAATTTCACAATTCTCCAATTAGACATCACTCAAAGGTTTTATCTCACGTCTTCTTTCCTCTTGATTTCAACTCCCATGTCAACACTAGGCCACACTGGGACCCCAGAATTGCATGGGCCATGTGAAGAAGATGACTATAAGAAAGAAGGAAAAGAGATTAATCAACTGTTGTTGACAAAACTCAGTTTTGGTGGCACCTCAGCTGCTTTCAGTGCTTTCTCCAAGCTGGAAGTAATGAGGATTACACGTGGTGACTGTAGACACAAACTGATATTACAGGAAGGAGAATGAAAAGAATGGTCCATTGGAACAGAATCTTATGATAATAGACCCTAAGAGCTCCAGGGATTAGATTACCAAAAAATCCATGGCAACAATAACGAAGTCCATTTGTATCCAATGATTTATCATGTTTTAACTAAAAAAAAAAGATTTTATTTGTTTATTTTTAGAGAGAGGGGATGGAAGGGAGAAAGAGAGGAAGAGAAAGATCAATGTGAGAGGGAAACATCGATTGGTTGCCTCTCAGATGCACCCAAACTCAGGACTGAACCAGCCTAGGCATGAACTGGTAATCTTTCACTTTGTGGGATGACATCCAACCAACTTTTAAATACCTGTTTTTCTAGTAAATAATCAAAACAACCTGTGAGTTTTGCAGGCTACATGATCTCTGAGTCTGATGCCTAGGGAAGTTAACAACTTATACAAATTTGGACTCAAAGTCTTATCTTTAAAGCCAACCAATAGTCCTTCCAATACATCTCACATCACCAACCAGTGGGAGAGAACCATCACAGTTTAATTCTCATGGATGGGCAAAGCAGAAAATCTAATAACACCTCCAGTTCTGATTTCCTTTCTATGGGTCTCTGCTCTTAGGTACCTGTTTTTTTTCTGAGAACAGCTGGCCTCAGAAGCTGATGACCTCATAGTTTGTAGACCTAGGACATCACTAAATGGAGAGTTTAAGATTCACTCAGATTGCTCAGGGTCGAGTAAACAGGATCTCACCTTCTAATGTTTCACTTTTTCCCCTTCTTGATTTTGCATTGATGCTAAAAAGACAAGTATTTAAACAAATTAGAGCCTAGAATCTAATTTTTTATTATCTCTTTCTAGGCAAACTTGCTACATTGATTCATGAATAACATTGATTATTACATTAAGTTAATTGAAACTAATTTATCTTGTTATTCATTTTTATAGTGGGTAAAATATTTTCTACTTTTCTTCTTTGAAAAATTCCAATCAAGAAAGATTTTCTGTTTGTGATCCTCAACTGATAATTTCAGTCAATAGTCTTCTACTAAAAAGGGTACAAAATATAGGAGATGCACATATGCCTCCTCAGATAGGTGTCGATTCTTTGGTCCAGAAATAAATCTTTAATATATAATCAGGAGTTTTTAGAGACCTAGTATTGTTCTGTAATAAGGCAGGAATCACTTGTTCTGAGACACCTGGTGTGGGAAGGGGATTGAGATACATGGCCTGTGGGGCTTTCTTCCCTGTAGGTGCCCTGAACACTCACGGTAACCCATTTTACGGCCTCTGGATCTCTGGGGTTGAAATTTTACCTTGGATCTTTCTATCACATCTAGATAGATGGAATGTAAACTGTGAATAAAAGCCTCTCTCTCTGCTCTAACCATTGACTACCCCACTGGTTTCTCCAGAGCAGGGGTTGAAAAGCTATGGTCAGTGTGCCAACCAACCACCTTATATCTGTTGTACAATCCACATTGTAAAAGCCAATTTTAACAGATGGACATCTGCAATCAATTTGGTCTGTTGGCTTTGTCCCTTTGAGCTTTGTCCTTTGAGACTCTCTGACTTTGATTCTTCCAGCTGTCACCAACACACCTAGTCCCCAGATAGCATGTCTCCAATGTTAAAACAGTTTTAGCAAGCTCTGTCACAGCCAGAACTGTCAGGCACTACATAGCTGATGTTCCATTTCAACAAGGATTTTACAGAACATGATGGAAGTAAAAGGGAACAAAAGAGAAATTGGATTTTTTCATTTTCATGTTGTATACATGTTGTGCAACATAAAAAATTAAGAATCACATAGTATAATTTCAAACACTTGTTCTGTCACATATCAGCTATATGGGTAATTTGGGGTAAGTCATTTCTTTCTTTCTTCTTCACTTTCTTTACCTTGAATATGCAGACAAAAATGCCCATTGATTCCAATATCAGTTGGGGTGGAACAAAGTTAATTGAGAAAATTTGTATATATCATGAGTCAACATCGAGACAGTGTTTGCAAGCAGGGAAGCTCACTCAAGACTTTGTGTCCAGGATTTTGTTGGAAGTCAGTCATTTAGCCATGAACTGTTCATGTGACTGACTTTAGCCAGTCTCCAGGCCCGCAAAGCTCCAGAAGGTAAACTGATACAGTGTGCACTAGTGTCTCAGGGATAAACATCAGATATTCACTCTAAGTAATATTATTTAGCCTAAACTATCTGATGTGGTCTATGGCCTCAGGTATGTGAAGACACTCTTATCCAGACAGACCTTTTTCCAAGGGTTCAGAGTTAATCTCATAGGACCCAATCTAAGGCTAGTCATTTCTGTGAAATATGCAGGGTTTGAGCACTCCAGGGCTGATGAATTGAATTTTGAACTACATAGGCAATTCCAGTCTTCCCAGAAAATGAACATTGAGATGTTTCACTTAACTTCTCACTTAAATTCAAAGCTGCCTTGCCTCTGTGCCTCCATTCCCTTCTCACCCTACAAACACCTTATCCCCATGAAGCTAAACTGATCAGAATCAACTCCAAGTTAGATAGCTTTCCATTCCAGCCCATTCATATAAAACTTCTAGCACGGGTGTCCAAACTTTTGGCATCCCTGGGTCACACCAGAAGAAGAAGAGTTGTCATCGGCCACACATTAAATACATTACAACATGTAATCACAAAAAATCTCAAAGTTTTAAGTAAATTCACAATTTTGTGTTGGGCCATGTTCATAACCATCCTGAGCCGGATGCGGCCCATGGGCCACAGGTTGGACACCCCTGTCTAAGAAAGTCCTTTGCCTCAGCATATTTTTATGTTTTTAGGTCTACTACCAGTGTTTAATTAGAAAACTTCACTTACACCTTCTTTTATGACATTTCAGAGATTTTCTATTAATCTAGAATAAACCTGTCCCATATTTCTTTACCATAGGTTGTATTGACTTTAATACTTATTTTTTGCTTACTCTTTGAAAAAACGAATTTAGTGGTCATCTTCTATTAGTATTACATTGTTGCTAATGCTTTAAGATTACAAATATGCAGTTGTAAATATCCCATTACTCTGTGCTCAATGCAACATGTTTAAGCATGTATAGAGAAATCTATAGTTGAATGGAGAGCTTGAATTGCATTTCAAACTTATAGCACTTAAATCTTTGAGATGATATGTGTTCTTGACCAGATTCTTGATTGAGACATTAGTAATTTCCATTTTAAAAATTTAAGATGATGAAAAATGAGAATAAGTTATGCATTCCAATGCCAAAACCTAAAACATAAATTTAATACTGAAACATGAAATATCAAATTATTGCACTTAGGTCACTTCATTATAAACATATTATTTTATAGAAGTATTTTTTAATTAGTTTCTTGTAAAGCAAATATTTTTGTTGTATAATTCCTTATTTTCTAAGAACTGCTCTCAAGAAATCTTTCACAGACATAGAATTTCAAGGTCCTCAAGTAACAGAATCACGTTTTAGAACAAAAAGATATTTTAAGTCACAAAGTACTATAATGTTATTTGACAATCAATATTTCTGTTCTCATCATCCTTTACCAAAAGGAAAACAAATTAAATAACTTTATTTCTATAGGACATATATCATGCAGGGTTCCACAGGGAAACAGAATTGATAGAATGAGTATATTTATATTTTAGATATTTTATATTAAATATCAAATATAATATTTTATATGTTTATATCAATGTTATAAATATATTAATTTGTTTGTTTGAAGAAATTGGCTCCTGTAGTTGCTGGGTCTGGCATGTCTAAAATTGGTAGGGGAGGGTATCAGGCTGGAAACCCAGGAGTTGATGCTGCAATACTGAGGAAGAACTTCTCTGGAGAGCCTCAGTTTTTACCCTTCAAAGCTTTCAAATGATTGGATGAGACCTAAGCTCATTGTGAAGGGTCATCTCCTTCACTTAAGTCCTGCTTGTAGGTGTTAACCACAGCTACAAAACACCTTCCAAGCAACACTTAGATTAATGTTCGACACTATAACTTCGACAAGCTTACAAAAAATCTAACCATCGTGGGGTAGAAAAGGAATTTCAAGAACGGAACAAAAAAATATAAAAATGCACATTATACCTGAAGATACTAACAACTAGAGGCTGCCAGCCATCAGCACTCCTTGCAGCTGAATGGAAAGTCTGTCCACAGACAACTCAGATGTTTTCCTCCAGGTCAATAATACAATTTTGTGTATCCTGTGAGTTCTCTAAAATTGCATGTATTTTTTCTCAACCAGATATTAAAAACCCACAGAAGTAAACAAAATAATTACATATCTCAAAATGGAAAGGGTATCATTGATTAAAGATTAATAAGAAAGTCACAGGCTTATAAAAATTGCATCAAGAAACCTAAAGGGAGAGGCCTGTGGAGAATCCTACCAACAAATGCTTGTAAGTGTCTCTTCAAACAGGACGAAAAACAAAAAGCTAATTGTGGTTTATATAGTTTTATAACAGATCTTTTGATAAGTTGTTATTTGTCAAAGAAAACAACCAAAAATATTTAAAATAATAGAATTAACATTTTGAAGTAATAAAAGTTCAAAATTCTTGAGAGACCCTAGGATAATTCCACTGTTCTAAATAATGTCTGTCCTCTGGATTCAGGTGGTTGGCAAAGTGCAGAGGAATTCACTGAAGTATCAATGGCAGTCTTTAAGGAATAATTGACAGAAGGAGTGATACTTGAGTAAAATAGAAATTAGTACCATATCAACACATTTTAGACAATACAGAAAATGCATTTTATATATCACTACTATATAATAGGGTTGATTTGTAATAGTAAATTCTCTCATTGTCATTTTGAAAAAATATAATGAATATGCTGAAATTAATATTAACTTTACCTTCTATTTAATTTATTATGTCCAAATTAATACCATTTCTGGATGCAGTCAATAAAA
>CM052540.1:53295931-53319688 GCA_028533065.1 Trachops cirrhosus | reverse complement strand
TTAGAGGGGGAAGGGAAGGAGAGGAGAGAAAGGAGTGAAGGAGAGAAATATCAATGTGTGGTTGCCTTACATGGGTCCCCTGCTGGGAACTGGCCTGCAACCCAGGCATGTGCCCTGACTGGGAATCGAACCGCGATTTTTTGGTTCGCAGGCCCGTGCTCAATCCACTGAGCTACACCAGCCGGGGCTGTACACAAAATTTTCATTGGCTATTCAAAACCTGAAAACTAAGAATTAATTTCCTTTAATATGTATATCTGTATTTTAATTCTAAATTTTAATGTTATATATGTTCAAGATAATAAAATTTACTATCCCTTTTGTCAAAATTATTTTTGACATCAAAATTCAATGAAGCGTTCAATAAATTGAAAAACAACTTTAAATTTTGCTTCAGTTTTTATACACAATTTACTGTTGATTATAATTAAAATTTCTAATATTCGTTCAAGTTAGAAGTATGTATAGATTTTTTTGTATTATAAAACAACCTAATTTCACAAAATTTCATACTTGTCAAGTCACAGAGATGTGCTTTTATTTCTTCAGTTTTATATTTAGCTCATTCAAAAGCAGGGTGATAGATATCATAAAGTAAAGGTAAAGTACCCTGCTATTTTTTTCTTTTAATTATTAAATATTTTCTTGTGTATACCTCTTTTCTTTCAGTGTAAACTTGAATAGAGGTTAACAATGTAATAATTCTTTGTAAAACTTTCCTACAAATAACTGAGTATGGCAAACAACATGAAATAGTTCTATTTGTTGTCTTCTATTTTTTAAGCATTTCCATGAGCTGCCAATCCTCCATAGTATTTGTACATATATTCTCAATGATGCTAACAGTAATGTCCATAATACTTTTTGTAGAGATGGCAATAGGAATGTTTAAATCTGAATCATAGAGTTATGTGATTCATTAAAAGAAACATTTATGTTCCTCTCTTAAAACAGTACTAAATTCAGACTTTGACATGAAATCTTTGGAGAACTCTAAATTATAATTGAAAATAAATTATATTTAAATGAGGTTATTTTTTAAAAAATATATAAAGAATATCTAGTGTTTGAATTTTTTAGACCATAGGTTGACAAAATTTTGTAAATTTGAAAGCCTTTGTAGACAAATTTACATGAGAAATTAATTGAACCTCCTGGAACTGATTTTTGATATTGTTTTAAAGATATTTTCTTGTCACTTCTTTGGTGGCTTACTTGAACATATTTAACTTTTTGCAAAATTTTTGTTTTAGTCTTTTACTTTTAGTTTCTAACAAATTTTCATAATTAAAATAACTTATTTTACCATTTTTAATCAAAAATACTTTTCTTTTTGTGCAAGAACCAGTCATTTTATACCTATTCAAGCTTATAAGCTGGGCCCTATTGAAAAAAATTAAATATTATAAGTAGATATTAAATTTTGTTTTCAAGTGTCAAAATTTATCCATTCTTTTTATTTGTTCAAATTTATTATTAATTTTCTAGCAATGTTTCAATATTGCTCACTTTATTAGTTTCTTAAGGTGAGAGTTTATGTTACTAATAATGTAGATCTTTTTAAAAATTGTCATTTACAGCTATAATTTCCCTCTGAGTACTTTTTTGGGTATAACTTGTTTTTGTATATTGTGTTTAAGTTGTCATTCGTGTTAAAGTATTTTCTAATGTCTATTAGTTATTTCTTCTTTGATCCGTTGCTTATTTAGAATTTTTTGGTTTTCATATATCTGTAAAGTTCCACATTTCTCTTAGTTATTGGGTCTTAGTTTCATTTTATTGTGGTTGTAGAACATATTCAGTATGATTTTGACCTTTTAAAACCATTAATACATGTACTGTGATCTCACATGTGATCTATACTTGGAGAATGTACCACATACCCTCAAGAAAAAAGTATGTCCTGCTGTTTTGGGGTGTTCTATATACAGGGTGGGGCAAAAATAGGCTTGCAGTTGTTATACATATAAATAATACAATAATTAACAAAAATAGTACAAGAATAAACCGTGTTTCATGTACTCACAACTGTAAACCTACTTTTGCCCTGCCCTGTATGTTGGTTATATTTACTTATATTGTAATGGGGTTCAAGTCTTTTATTTCTTTGTTGATCTGTTTACCTGTTCTATTCATTATTTGAAATTAAGATATTGAAGTTTCCAACCATCATTGTTGAATTGCATATTTTTTCTACAATTTTATGAGCACTCACTTTGTGTATTTTGGGACTCTGTTATTAGATGTATATGTATCTGAAAATGTTTTCTGATGAATTCACATTTTTATTATTATTAAATATTCTTCTTTGTCTCTGGTAACATTTTTTGTTGTTTTATAATGCACTCTGTGTGATATGAGTATAGCTGAACTTTCCAAGGTATATCTTTTTCCATTGATTTATTTTTAAAGTACTGTGTTTGTGAATCCATAGCATATGTATTATAGACTGCATCAAGTCACATAATGTGGTTTAATCTAATTTTCTTATCTCTGTGTTTTAATTCAAAAGTTTAACCCATTTACCTTCAATATTATCACTATTAGATATGATGTAGAATTGACAGTTTGCTACATGTGGTTTATATCTTAGTTTTTAATGTTCCTCTATTTAAATATTACTGCCTTTTCTGTGTTAAATACATGTTTTCTGTAATACTATTTTATTTCTGCTGCTGTTTCCTTTAGTATCTCTTTAAAATGTATTTTTAGTTTTTACCCTGAAAATTACAATTAACATTCCAATTTAAAACCACCTGAATTGGATTGATACCAACTTAATTTCAATAGAATGCAACACTTTTTAAATCTAACTTCATTTTCTCCTTCCTTTATGCATGTTTTCCTTCAGCTCTGAAACATACTTTAAAAAGTTGATTTAAACCTTTGTTTAGTAAGTCTAATATCTAAGTTTTCTCAAGTTCTATTGATTGTCATATTGTCTTACTTCTTTGCATATTTATTTTTTGTTGCTGGTGTAAACTAAATACTATATAATATAATGTGACAACTCTGGAAATTAGGTTCTCCTTCATCTTTGGACTTACTTTATTGCCGTTTGTTTTTATTTTTGTTGATGGTGAATTACCTAGTGACATATCTGACTAATTCTGAAAAGTTTATGCTCTCTCATGCATGACCACTAAAGGCTCTGCTTACTTGTGTTTATTGTCAGTTAGTGCATAGAAATTTCTTTAAAAAATTGGAAACAATAACAATCACAGCCTTGACTGAGGGTCTGTGTGTGTGTGTATGCTGGAGTACTTCTTTAACACTCAAGCAGGTGGTTGAAACTTCTGCCTTAGCCTTTACTTACTACTTACACAGCCTTAACTTCACAGATCATGCTTCCTCAAGTCTTTCCAGAGACGCACACAGCTCTGAGCAAGCACACAACCCTAAACACATGCACGATTTTCTAGATTCACAGGAATATTTTGATGCTTTTTAAAAGCCCCTGTGTAAATCTCATTTGATAGTTTTTTTTTTCCTTTTAGGCTTTTTGGTTACACTATTATTTTCTCCAACTTATCCAACAGCATCTGAGGTAGCCACAAATTTGGTAAAGAATTGACTCATTGTTTTCAACAATGAGTCCAAAAGCAAGGCGCTTTACTGGGTAGATGCTGAGTCACCTCAGATAAAGACATCCTTGCATGCAGACTCCTAGAACTACAAGAGTGGACAAATAATGACAATTATCTGTGAATGAAGCTTTAAAAATAGTTCCAACCCTGTTTTTAGCTCCCTTAGTGAATGCAAGGATACCTGTTTTAATTATTATCATCTGTTAATTTCTAAAGATACCTTAGAGCTGGAGAAGGAGAGATTGGTTGGTATAAGAAAAAGTTAAGCCCTGGCTGGTGTAGTTTAGTGAATTAATCACGGGCCTGTGAACCAAGAGATCACGGTTCGATTCCCAGTCAGGGCACATGCCTGCGTTGCAGGCCAGTTCCCAGCAGGGAATGCACAGGAAGCAACCATACATTGATATTTCTCTCCCTCTCTCCTTCCCTTCCCCTCTGAAGATAAATAAATAAAGTCTTTAAAAAAAAAGTTAAAATGACACAAAACTTACTGTTTAGCAAGATTTAGTCATATTCTTGAATAAATGCATTCTATGTTGCTGCAATTTTTCTATTAATTTTCAGAGCCCCCAAAAGTTGATTCTAATACTTTTGCCACTATTGAGGTTGTTTTTTAATGATAAAGTTTTTAGAGTTTTTAATGCCATTTTCTCTGCCATCACTTTGCTTAGTTTGCGATTTAAAAAAAATACAACATTATAAACAGTACTGGTAAAAGTATATAGTGAAATTCAACCTACGGTCTTTGTAAGCGAATAGCAAACTGCCACGTCTGCTTCTGTATAATGCTTGCTTGCCCGCACATATATATAAGGACTTAGCTGTAAGCGCTCGGCGCGACTCTCGTCAGCAGCCCTTGCGGGTACCATGTCTCCGGACACTGAGAGTCCGCCCCTGCGCAGGTAAAACTTGGCCAATAAAGTAACATCTCTGAAACCCTGAAAGTCTCCGGCATCTGTTCTCACGGTTGCTGAATGCAACAGTTAACAAAAGTATTAAAAATTAACTTACAGCTACAATATTTTGTTAATGGATATACAATATAAATAGCAAACCAAAATTATTAGGGGGTATAAAAGAGCAGAGTTTCTGCATATGATTGAAGTTATTTTCAGCTTAAAATATGCTAATATATGTATAAGGTATTTTTTGTAAATCTGGTGGTAACTACTAAGTGAAAATCTACAGTAGATACATAAAAGATAAAGAGAAAGAAATCAAAGCATACTGGTACAGTAGAATGAGCAGCCAGAGGGGAAACAAAGGCAGGGAGGAGGAGGGATACACGTCCCATCCACTGACTCCAGTCCTTGAAATTCTTTGTATCTTCTCCATTATCTGGGAAAGAAAGCCTTTGAAACTGTGCTTTCATCCCAAGGCCTGAAAGGCCCGAAAGGGTCCATAGCTCCTAAAGGAAGAAGCCCATTGATACCGCTGGGTATTCACACCCTGTCCTAGAAAGCCAGCACCACATTTACCTGTCAGTCAATATGTATCTTCTATCCCTCCCCCATCCAGTCAACTATATAAGTCCCCAGGACAAAGGACTCAGGGGCTTGGTCCTCTTGACTCTCTCTGGCTGCTTTTCTAGCCTCGGGGCTTCTGGCCTTTGGCCACAGAGCTCACTTGCCAAGCTGGCCCTCACCACCCCTGTGCTCACCACCCTGGCCTTTGGCTGCTCTTCCCTTAGCCTCCCATACCCTGCTTCACCCTGAACCTATGCTTTTCAGCCCCCACACCACCTTAACTAAGCCCGTGCTCTTCCATAAGAATAGATCACCAATAAATCCTGCTTGCAAGCTAATAGACTCGCTGATCTCTAATTCTTTATTGCATGGATGAGAAGAATCGAATTTCTGGAAGTTTCTCCTGTAACAATACCACTGTAAAAAAATGGTCAATTTACAAAATGACAGCAAAAGAAAAATGGAAGAGAGAAACTACAAAACAGCCAGAAAACAGTAAAAAAGCTGTAGTTAACCTTACCTATCAGTACACACTTTATATTTAAATGGATTAAATTACTCAAACAAAAGCATAAACTGGCTGAATGGATTATAAAAACAAGATGCAACTACATGGTGCCTATGAGAGACTCGGTTTTAGCTTTAAGAACACACAAAGATTCAAAATGAAGGAATAGAAAGGATATTCCTGCAAACAGAACCAAAAAAAGAACAGGTGTTATCCTATTATCAGATAAAATAGACTCTGAGTAAAAAAAATCTAACAAAAGAAAAAGGTCATTACACAAGGTCTGGAAAAAATAGTGCCCCCTTTTTATTACAAAATCTTTTATTACAAAATAATAAGCATGTAATTCTGTAACATAACAATATAGTACTCAAACCATTTGGCACTTTAGGTGAAATGCTCAAATGGCTGTCCATCTCATGCCAGACATTCAGGTACCCTACCAAACACACTCAAGCAAGCCTTACTTTTGTGGGAGCCTGTACAATGAGGGGTCCCACAGAAGTAAGAGACATAGCAATTGCAAATATATATGTACCCAGCAGCAGAGTAGCAAAATATATTAAGCAATACTAAAATACACAAAGGGAGAAATAGACAATAATAGTAAGGGGCTTTAATACCCTACTTTTACAAACTGATAGCTCATTGAGGCCAAAAATCAATATGGAAATCTTTTAAACTAAAAAAATGATTATATTAAGTCCAAATCCAATTCTAAGTTATACAGCTTATCACTGTATTGGGGCTGTCCACATAAAATCATGGAATGAACATGATGAGAGTTTACATAAATACATAAGAAAAAATCATTGCAACTGAATCAACCCAATGATACAAACTAGATTAATTCTGTGTTCATGAGTAATACAAGAAATGATGCATATGGCTGTGAAGTATACAGTATAATGTTGTATTACAAGGGCCTGACATGAAGCATTTTAATTACTGAGGGATCCATTTCAAAGGCATCTTCTTTAACAAACATATTGCCAGGTATGTGGCACAACTACTAGCAAAATAGCTGGATAAGGAATTAGGCCACCCCACCCATAAAGAACCACCTTTCAGAAAGCTCAAGCTAACCTAAATAACTGGCTTTTGTGTGGCTTCACTTGCTTCTTCCTATGTGTGCCGTATTACTCACTCTTAGGCTTTCAATTAGTCAATAAAGCGTGAACCCAAAAAATGCTAGACATTCCATCCTTGGACCTTGATAAAGGCAGAGTCTCAGTTTTTTCTTTCTTTCTCTCTCTCTTTCCTTCTTCCCATGAACTTACTGTGTGGCCCCTACAACCTGTGAGTAATAAACTATGGAGAGCAGGACTGAATGAAGAGGGCATCAGTCCTGTTAACTAAGAAGCCATATTTCGTGCGTGCACAGTAAGTAGAGCAATGACTCAGAGAGATGATGCAACCCCTCCCGCTTATCTGAAGGGTAACACCACCCTCTCAGAGCATGCTCAGTAGGGCAATATAATCAAATTATGCTTATTGAGGTGGCTCAAAACAACATGTATTCAGGCTGATGCAACATTGCATTATACAAAAGTATGAAAGCAAAGGCCTTCCAACAGATAGCTGAGACAGCAGAGAAGAGCTGAGACAGCCAAGAGGCTCTCTGATGCTCACATTAACCCAGCTCCAGCTGACTCTGAAGCTGCAGTAGACTCTGCCTTGCAAGATGCTGACCAGCTGCCTCCCAGACCTGACCTGATGTGGACTCTTGGGACTTGGGTTCATTATCCCCAATTTCTCTTGTGTGATGTTATGGCTGCTTGTTTCTGAGTGATTATAGTTATTATTGGGCTATTATAGATCTGGATTGAACTTGCATGAATAAAAGCTGAGTGAATAGCACAGTTCTCTGTGTTGACTCACTGTTATTCCTTGGTGCTTGTGTTGCCTGTAGGGCCGGTGATGATGGTATAGGCGGTCTGGTGCCTCCATTTAGGAACAAAGACTAGAGACTGGCTTATAGGAAAGCCTAGAGCGTGGATACTCGTAAGGTTAGAATATCTCTCGCAACATGAACTTTATCCCCCAAATTTCCCTGATGGCTTTGTTGAAGTGTATCCTAGGACAATAACAACCACAGGGGTGATTTGGTCAGACAGGGGAATGTCTGTGGGGTTCACTCTGTAGCCAGGCACTGGCAAGTGCCTCAGGCTTTCTTCCTCTCACTGTCAACAGGCTGGGACCTTATACAACAAGCACAAAGGCAATACCTTAGACGTGGAAATGGTCAAAGATAAATAAATGTACTTTTTAACTGTACCAATAATGTTGTGATTAAAGGAAAGTATATTTTACACTAATTTTAAAACAAAGACTAAATAAAGTTAAAATCAATTCTCAAGTGCTCAACTGCCACAAGTGGGTAATGGCTACTATGTTAGACAAAGTGAATCTAAACCCTTCATCTGCTGTTCACATCAGGGTGTACCCAGGAATGTCATACAAGTGAGTACAGAACAAATAAAAGAATCAGAATTCACTCTGTTTTCTAGTCTTTGACTCATGTTTCAAATTATTTAACTGGCAATAGAAAGCAAGTAAAAGAATCAAGTTCTAAATATCTACCTTTTCATAGTGTCTGTGAGTACACAGCTTGTACTCTATTCACATATACAACCAGATGATGAATTTCCATGTATCACAACCTTTAATAAAGTAAGTTCAACCCAGGTAACATACCAATTATTTTGACAATTTACTTGTTAACTTCCAGACAAAAACAAAGTTAACCTTTGTAGCTATTTAAGCATTTCTGTATAATGTTTATTCTTTTATTACAAAATGCATATAGGTCTTCTTAAGTTTCTAGAAAATGGGCCTCTTGGCTGAATTTCCTGAAACCACTTTTGCATGTTTTAAATGGATTTTCTAGCACATGTTCTTGGAGGACCCAAGATCCCACCTTCCACTTTGTTGCTTAAGTGTTTTGCACTACTTTGTTCAAAGTTTAGATTGCATGCCTAGTTTTAATTTGACATCCTGAAGAAGGTTTGAGATAATTGTTCAGTCTCTGTAAGTAAATTTACTTTGGCTTTATAACCTGTCTTTTATAAAATTCCTGGTCCTTCTAGGACAGACTGTCTTCGTCTCTCTCTCTCCCTGCTCTTTAGTCCTATTGCACAGAGTTTAACTAAAAGTTCACCCGCTGTGGCGCAGCGCCCTGTTCTCTTTTCCACAACAGCATCGTAAGTCCCCTGGCAACAAAGTCACTCAGTGCTCTTGTTCAGCTGCCTGATACAGCATGGGTCAGATCTGTGCACAAAACCACATCATAGAAAAGTGCTGCATGGTTTTCATCGCTTATTTCAAAGGTCTAATCAAGAGCTATTTATAAAAACACTATAATTATGTCACATAAAATAACAAAGAACAATATCCTTAAGCAAGGTAAATAAATCACTAATTCTGTTCTGACTTGATTTGGCTTGATGAAAGAGTCCAATTCTGATTTTATTATAGAGATAAATTTAGCATAATCATAAAGTAAAAACATAAATAAGCATTTTGCAAAAAATTCTTTAAAGAATAAATTACTTGTTCTGCATTTTATGTTGAAACCATTACTTTAAAATCCACTTAGCTTTTTCATGTGTGGTCACTAACATCCAGCCTGTTAATAATTAAATGTATCCAGTTTTAGGGAATATATATTTATCAAAATGTAACAGAGCATATTATCTTGTTTTTGATTCTTTCTTTCCATAGGAACACTTAGGCATACAGATCCTTTAATTCATAGAGTGTGTGGTACCTTAGCATGTGTATTAATTTGTCAGCCCTCACACAGTATGCAGCTCAGTTTTAATCACTTCCATGGTAACGTTTTTGTTTACTAGTCTTTAGAAATTAATCACTGTCATTGCATTGTTAAGAGAAAAAATAATAAGACATTGATGAAGTGGTTACAATTTGTGCAGAGTATATAAAAATTAAATTATGCAGAACCAGACCAAAAGCTTAAATATATGACTGCAGTAAGTTTTTTTTCCTGACTGCCAACTGAAAGTGGTGTTCAAGAAAGAAATAGACATCTCTTGCAGATACAAAATAGAAAAAATGCTTCTACAGTTATGTTTCAAAGGAAACTCTATGTACAATAGACACTCTGAGCCTATTTCAAGAAAAATCGGTAAGGCAATAATAAGGTCATTCAAATTTCTATAGTGTGACTTACTAGTATTAATGTAATGAAAGGTACATCTTTTCTAATTAATTTGGCCAAGGTGTGTTAAGAATTCAGACAGATGAAACATTTCCTCGCACTCAAGGAAAACAAATGAGTACAAGCAAATTAGTTTTAAAGATATGGCACTTAAAAATAGAACACAGAGCAGATTTACTTGTATACCGTTCCATAATAGCTTCTGATAAAATTTTTTCTAACTTTTTATCAAGCACTATACTCGTTTAATTTTCATAACAATTCAACAAGGTAGGTCCTGTTACTATCTCTCATTTTATAGATGAGTGTACTGAGAGTCAGGGACAATAAGCAACTTGTCCAAGGTCGCAGAGTCAGAATGCAGAGTATGTGTGATGTGAATCCAGGAATGCAATTTAAATCTGTGAACAGTTGTCCTCTATTACCAATTATTGGGGGAAATCTATTTAGGTTGTAAGATTTTGCAGTTGGCATTCATTCATTCATTCATTTGTTCATTCATTCATTCCTTTATTCATGTACTAAGCATTTATTGTACACCAACTGTGTGCCAAACAGTAAACTAGGCCTGTGTGTGCGGTAATTGTAATCTTGGCAGAGAGATATATATGTCAGTTAAGAATTGCAATCCATTACTAATTGCAATTAAGCTTGAAAAGGAGGATGCATGTTTGCCTAGTGTAGCTAACGTTCTTTTACAGGGTCTTGTGAATGTTTGGGATTCTAGCTTAGGTTGAAGATTTTGGAAATAGTTTGCTTGGAAGTGGGTAAGTTAACCTGTGTTACTGAGCATGGAGAAAAGTATGACTGATGCCTCTTCTCCAGGGTAAGCATGAGAAACAAAGGGACATCCAAACCATTATGTACAAAGACACGGAGAGCAAGAATGGAATTCAGACTCAATGGCCAGAAAGCAGGGGAAACAGATCCAGGCTAAAATCAGCTTAAAGATTCTTTCAAGTAAATATGTACAGGAGGAAAAGTGGAACCAGCTGCAAACCTTGTTGTGAGAAGGTGAGGTGTAGTTAAGGCCTTTGAAAAAGCTTGACCATTCTCCATTAACAGTTTCAGTTCATTCTGTTTCCTGTTCTTTATAAATGACTATTTTCCTGTAGGCTTATCTCATTTTGTTATAACACCTTTAATATCCTCCTTGTTTTAATTATCTCTTGGTCAATCTCCATTTATTCCTCCCATTCAAAGAGAACTCTGGTAGATTATGCAATTTCATATTAAAAAGTCTTAAAAGAAGAAAACTTAATGTATTATTTAAGTCTAAATAGATATCTGGGAAAATATTTAAAAACAAAGTAAGAAAAGTCTTAACAAAGAATTAAAGGTTGCTTTATCAGTGACAAGAGGTGAGGCGGGGAGCAGAATGACTATGAACTGTGAAAAACTGGGAAGGGCTTTCAAGCTAATGAAAATATCCTATTTCTTGACCTGGGGGGGTGTGTACTTGGGAATTCATTTTACTATCTCCTTTAAACTTCTCATATATCCTAATCATTATTTTATATAATTTTATGATAATTATTATTAAAACAAAAAAAGAATTAGCTATCCTCTCCCACAAGAAAAATGTGTGCATGTATTTGTTAAGAAAGTATGAAATAAAATAATCTAGCTGAGGAAAATGGCAGTTCTCTGTAGAGGAAAAGTAATTACTATAGAAGAAGCGGTAAGTGGAGCCAAGTAAGGAGGCTGTAATCAGAAAGTGGATGGCCGGTACAGTTTAGGAATTTGCATTTGAACTCAAAAGTTCTAAGTAGTCATGAAAAAAATTGAAGAAAAAACAATAACATGGGAACCAGATATTTTATCAGTGTATGACACCAAAACTATTACCTATATCTGGTGGGGCATCATGCACTGCATGCATTCAATGGATAGTTATTATTTGTTATGCACAGTTCTAAGTACTAGGGGATGGGGCAAAGAAAACACATATGAAATATTGCTTTTATGGAACATGGATTTTCATGTCAGGATATATTTAATAAACCTATAAACAAATTAAATTTATGCCCTTTTGTCATGGTAAAAAGTGGTACTGAGGACATCTTTATTGAGCAACTAAAATATTATAAAATTAAATAAACACCAGTAAAGGTTTCACAGGACAAGAAAGCAAAAAAAGCTGTGAAGGAGGGAGCTGTTAAATATCAGAGCAAGTAGCATTTAGTCAAAGTGAACAGCAAGTGTGAGTTCCATGAGGACGGCATCCGCCCTCTGGGCTTGAAGGAAATCAGTTTGGCAGAAAAAGACCAGCCGGCATGGGAAAATGGGAAGGGGTGAGGTGGAGGGTGGCAGAGATTGGTAATAGGACTCAAAGACATTGTAAGGAGTTTGACCCACATTAAGTGTGATGAAAGCTCTTAGTTTTGAGGAGAGGAGGGACTTTTTCTAACTTACATTGAAAATTGTTGAGTTATGAAAACATCTGGAGGTTAGTGTATTGTATGATCAAGGAAAAAATATACTGTGGGCTTGGGCCATGACAGTGACAGTGGAAATGATGAGTATTCTGGGTATAAATTAAATTATATAGAACTTGTTCACTAAGTGTAGAGACTGAGAGAGAGAAAGGAATTTAAGCTGATTTTAATACCTTTTTTTGTTTGCTTGTGTTCCTCAGGAATAAGAATATTTGTATTTTCATTAAATTAAATGAAAATAATTTTTGAAAAACAAATATGGAAAAAAGCTTATGCAATTAATATTGTATATGTTACACATATGACATTACATGACATTCAAGAAAATATTCACTGTTCAATAAAAAATATGTTAGAAATACACAAAAAAGTTCTGGGGTAAAGGTAAACTTTTTGGACTCATATACTACTTAAAGCCTGAATTTTGAATGAGACCACAAATAAGGTGAAATAGGTTTAAAAAAAGAGCACAGACAAGTCATAGACATTGAAAAATAAAAAAAGAAATTAGCAGGAACCGGCAAAGAATTCTGAAGAGTGGCCAGTGGTGGCCTGAATTAGAATAAGGGAAATGTGGTATTGTGGAAACCAAATGTGGAAAGCATTCTAATGAATAAAGAATGCTCACTAGTCTGCCAGAAGAAAAGAGAAAATACTGCCATTTGTGACAATGTGCACGGATCTTGCGGATATCATGCTAAGCAAAATAAGGCAGACAGAAAAAAATCAAGAACCATGTGATTTCTCTCATATATGAGATATAAAACTAAAAGCAACAAATAACCAAATAAGAAAATCAGACAAAATCTCATAGACACAGACAAGAGTATGGTGATTACCAGGGGCAGGGGGTCAGGGGAGTAGTAAAGGATAAAGGGGGTCAGATATCTGGTGATGGAACAAGATTTAACTTTGGCTGGTAAACACACAATGCAATACACAGATGACGTATCAGAATTGTATACTTGAAACCTATACAATTTTATTAACCAATGTCACCCCAATAAACTTAACTTTTAAAAAGGTGGCAAATGTTGCTGACAGATCAGGGAGGATAAAGACTGAGATACTCTCTTTTCTCCCAGTAAGTTTCCCCTCAGGAAATAGAAGCTCCTTCACTCCCCATTCTAAGCCCTTTTTATTTGTAGCAATATTAAGTACACAGAGGACTCCCATATGAGAGAGCAAACCCACTTATGGGCATATGTCCAAAGGAAATGAAGTCAGTTTCTCAAATAGACATCTGTACCCTGATGTTCATTTCAGCATTGTTCATAATAACCAACACGTGGAAACAACCTAAATGTCTATCAGTGAGTAAGTGGTTAAAAACATTGTCCTTACACAGAATGGAATATTATTCAGCCTTCAAATGGAAGTGAACCCCATCATTTGCAACAAATGGAAAAACTTGAAGGATATTATGCTAAGTGAAGTAAGACAGAAACAGAAGGGTAAATACTACAGTGTCCCACTTACATAAGGAATGGAAAATAGTTAAACTCACAGAAACAGAGGGTAGATTGGTGGCTGCTAGGGTTTGGGAGAGAGATGGGAAGTCTTGGTCAAAGGGCATAAAATTTCAGTCACGCAAGGCGAGTAAGTCCTAGAGTTTCCTGGAGTACAGTATTTATAGTTAATAACACTGTACTGAATACCTACAAGCTTCCTAAGTGAGTAGATCTTATAGTAATTGTTCTTGTCACAATAAATATATAGGAGAAAACTTTTGGAAGAGATAGACAGGTTTATGGCACTGATTACAGCCATGGTTTTATGGAAGTGTACTTATCTTCAGATTCATCAGGTTGTATACACATAATATCTACAGCTTTTTGCATGTCAATCATATCTTAACAAAGTGTTTTTTAGATGGATGGATAGATATTTATAGATGATAGATAGATAGATAGATAGATAGATAGATAGAGAGATAGATAGATGATAGATAGATAATAGACAGACAGACAAGTAGGTAGATAGATAGCTAATAGATACAGAGATGGCAGATAGGTAGATAAACAGGAAGAAACAATTGTGGCTAGGTATTTTTCTAGGTTTTTACACAGCTTAATTTACTTAATCCTCACAAGAATTCTGCTATAAGTGTCAATGATTCAATTCTCAGCCAGGGCACATGCCTGGGTTGTGGGCCAGTTCCCCAACTGGGGATGTGAGAGGGGCAACCACATGTTGATGTTTCTCTCCCTCTCCTTCTCCTTCCCTTCCCCTCTCTCTGAAAAATAAATAAATTCTTTAAAAAGGAAAGAATCCTGCTGTAATATATGATTTATTCAAAAGTGGGGCTAGAGTTTTCTGATATGTGCAAGGCTAAAATAATACATTAGAGAAAGAGAACTGCTACAATGATAAGATACTCTAGATGTTGTATTTATTTTATCTGAATATTTATTCCTAGTAAAGTGCCAATAATAATAACAAGAACTCCTAAAATAAATAGAAAATGATTAGCAATCTTTATATTGCATATCTCCCTGGACTTACATCTCTGATGATTAGGAAAATTTATATTGGACTTTCTGTCTAAACAAGATGGTGTAGACCCATATCTCCTTGTTCTTTCTCACTAAGCAAAAGAATGAACTTGGTAACAGTGCAAGAGACAATGATGCTGAGAGATATGGAAGCTAGCAAGCAGAGCTGGCAGGAGAGACCATACTATACAAAGCAAACTGGTCCAAGAAGCCTGTTGGGTACCTCCTTAATGCCCTTCCTCCTGCAGTAGGGCAGGCAGGCAGAATCCAGTCATCATTAGTGTCCTGGTGTGAGAAGCTGTTTTATCTGAGCAGGACAAGACTCTCCTGCTTGCTCAGAGACACCAGGCAGGATGGCGGCCACTGATAAAAGAGATCTCATTGCATGGTATGCCCTGAGGAATATCAGACAGGAGACACCTTCCCTGTTGTCAGCAGCACCATCAGGGATGAGTGAAAGCCCCAGCAGTACAGAAAACAAACTGTACCAACTAATACAAAGGCTCCAAAATTTAAACCACCCTTGGAACTACAGTCCACAAAAGGAACCTAAGATCTTTCTACTAAACCTATGTAAGATAAGTGGCTGCTGAAATAAAAATTGTAAAGAAAGCCCATAATCCTCTAACATAATAAACACAAATCTCTAGGGTATAATCACATGTCATACCAAGAACCTAGAAAACCAAAATTTAAATGGTGAATACATTTAACTGATGCCAATATCTAGGTGAATCAAATTGTGAATTGACGAGAGTTTTAAAGCAACTATCATAAAAATGCTTCAACAATCAAATATACATTATACACATTCTCTTGAAGCAAATAAAAAATTAAAATCCTAGCAAAGTAATGTGTTATAAGAAAGAAACAAAGGGTAATTATAATTCTGAAAATCACAATGCTCACTGCAGGCACTGCCATGCAGATAACAGACGAAAGAATCAGTGATCTTGAGGAAAGAACAAAATTTACCCAATTTAACAACAGAGAAGAAAGGAGACAAAATGACCAAAGCCTCAGAGATCTCTTGGACAGAACAAAAGATCCAACATTTGTATCACTGAAGTCCCAGAGAGAAAAAGAAAGGGTATATATATTTGAAAAATATTGAAAGTATTTGAAAGCATAATAACTGAAAAATTTCTAAATTTGGCAGAATTCACAAACTCACTGACGGAAAAAGCCGAATGAACCCCCAAATGAATAATCCTAAAGAAATTCACTTCAAGACATACCATAAGTAAACATTTGAAAGCAAAAGATAAAAAATAATAATAAAATGAAACCACCCAGAAAATGACTATGCATTATCTTGAAAAGGAATGCCAATTCAAGTAACACTGAAATCACTGAGGCAAGAAGGAAGTGCTAAAAAAGAGACAGAGAACTGACAAAAGTAGGTAACAGTTTGCAAAACTATCCTTCAAAAATGAAAGAGAGATCAACATACTTGTAGGTTAAAAAAATTAATTTGGATTCTTGCCACATTTATTTGACACTATTTGTAATCTATTATTTGGAACTAAAGTTAAATATTGCAGTTTTTAATGTTTTAAAATATCTGTAACTTTATTTTCCTTTCTTTCCTAATCATTTTAAATAAGAAGGGAAAGCTAAAACATTTCTCTTTCATCGACACATGATTTCCTTTGCCCAATTTGCATTTATGTATCTTTCTACTTTTATTAGGTTGTGTAACTTAAACAGAGCCACAAACATGACATTCTGTCAAAGTTAATCAAAATAAGAAATCAAAGAAATTTTTCTTATAATGAATATAAATTACCCTCAAGTTTATAACACCTTTCAGAGAAAAAATAAACTTAAATGGATTATAAATATATGCCTTACACATGTAATGTTGAAGCAGGTATTGTAATGTTGAAGAATTTGAAAGCAGGTATTGAGCAGCTAAGCCTGCCTAAGCCATTTTCAAATCAGGAAAACTTGCAGAGTCCCTTGGAGAGAGAGGCATTGTTTAAAAATGCTGGGTCAATGTATAAGTGAATATGCCTACATTAATATATTGCTTTTTTGGATTAGTGTATGCAGTTCTACTCTTTCATTGAGGATCATGTAGCAAATACAAATACCCATCTCTCTGTTATGGATTATTTGAAATTGAGTACAGTAACAATTTAGTAACAAATTTACACTGAATAAAATTAAAATGCAATTATATAATGTAGTAAATTTTTACATACCATTTAGTTAATCATGAATGCAAATAAATGCACTAGATTTATAATCTCTTAAATAGCTTCCTGGTTTTCTTACAATAACATTATTTCTTATAAGAAGTTTCAAAATTCATTGCAACTGCCTATAATTTCTCCCTTCAAACCGTACTCATGAAATGCAGCATTTAAGTTGGTAGGACATGCATCATTTTTCATGGTCACTTTAGGATTAAATCTCTCTACATGGTGCCTTAAGAAATATTGCCAACTTGGCTTCAAGGTGATCGGGTAGACACTAGGAGATTAGAATTCTGCATGAGTGGGTGAAAAATAGGAAAATGTGAAGATTTCCAGCTGATAGTATAATAGGGCTCTCTGAAACAGATAAAGAGATTCTGCTATGTCTAATGTATAAAAATAATAAAACATTTATATCCAGGATGGTATAAGGAGTTAATCCTAGAAGGCTGAAGAGATTTATAATGCAAGAGAGATGAATCATACAACATGTTGGACAAACCAAAAATAATTCAGCATGGGAATATAGTTTTGGATAATATCTAGAAGACAAGAGAGAATCACAAAGTCCAATTCTTCAATTTGTATCTATAATACCTAACATAGTGATTGTGATGTGGAGCGATTTAGTAAAAGGTCAAGTATATGTCATGGATTGAACTTTTCTGTTATCCTACATTTCTCCTTGTCATTTTTATGTTTAGTTTAGAATGAGTATGTAGTTCATTGGAAAAGATTCAGCAAATTATGTATGGAATACAGAATTTTTATTTTGCAAAATGAACAAGATATTAATGCATAATAGCTAACATCATAAACATTGATAAAAGGCCTCCTCTGCTTACTGTCATGAATGAACAGAACAGGCCCATTCCAACCCACTCTCTTCTTGTGATGGGTTCTTTCTTTGTCAAATCTGCAATAAGTATTTTGTGTTAGGTTTATAATTGTAGAAGGAAGGAGTTAGAAACTGTTGGCTTATAAAACCATTTGATAAAACATAATACTTAACATTCTAGTAAAGTTTGCAAGATTGTTCTTCCTTAGCAAAGGGATGAAGGTATTTTTCACCAAATACCTTTATCTTTGTATCCACTTGAATTGTACTGTGTTTTTTTTTTTCATCTTATGAACTAAAGAGCTGAAAAGACTGGAATATTTTTCAGTGTTTTTTTAAAATTTAATCTGTATTGTATTCTCCGTTACCATTTAGTCCCCTATTGCCCCTATTAATAAATGTTTTTGTATTAAAAGAGGCATGGACCCAGGGAGAAGCAGTGGCCCCAAGATAGGAAAAATAGGTAAATACAAGAAATGAACTTATCAGAGCAGAGAGACTCACAAGCTGAAACTCTCAAAAGAGCCTAAGAAATCAATAAACACATCCTCGGGTAAGGATAAAAAAGAAAAGAAAGATTAAAAAAAGACTTAAAAAAAGCCTCTCACCTTAGCCTTTAAGAGATCTGGCCCTTTCTTCCCCATGTATCTTACATCCTCTTAAAAAAATCCTGGTAAATTATTTTATGGATACTATAAACTGATACTAAGTTTATAGAGTAAGGGAAACCCCTCAGAATAGGCAATACAATATTGAGGGAGAAAAAGGAATTGGAGGAATGACACTACCTGAATTTAAGATTTATTATAAAGTGACAGTAATCACAATAATGAGTCATCTGCAAAAGAACAGACAAATTGATCAATGGGACATAATATAGACTCCATAAATAAGACCTTTATCAATATAGTCAATTCATTTTGACAAAGGAGCAAAGATAGTCTCTTCAACAAATGGTGGTGGAACAAATGGACAATCTTCATACAAAAAAATGAATTTAGATACAGGCCTTACACCATTCAAAAGATTAATTCCTAATGGATCAATATTCTAAATGTACAATGCAAAACTATAAAAATCTTTCGACGATAACATAGAAGATCATTCCTAGGAGAAAGCCTGTATGACCTTGGATATGGTATTCCCTTTTTAAGATACAACACCAAAGGCACAATCTATGAAATAATTTGTAAGCTAAACTTTATTAAAATAAATAATTTCTGATCTCTAAAAGACATTTTTTTAGAAATGATAAGACAAGCCTCAGACTGGAAGAATATATTCTCAAGGAAAACATTTGATAAAGGCCTGCTACCCAAAATTTCAAAGAACTCAAAATGCAATAATACAAATATTAAACAGTTAAAATTTGGGCCAAAGACTTAACTAGACACCTCACTAAATAAGAAATGTATATGGCAAATAACCATAAAAAGATGCTTCACATCATATGTCATCACAAAAATACAAGTTAAAACAAGAAGATACCAGTGCACATGTATTAAAATGGCCCAAATTTATAACACCAAATACTGGCAATAATGTGGAACTACAAGAATTCTTATTCATTGCAGTTGGAAATGCAAAGTTCCACATCCAGTTAGAAATGTATTTTGGCAGTTTCTTAGAAACTATACATACTTTTTTGTTATATGATTCACCAATCTAATTTGTTGGTGTTGACGCAAAAGAACTGAAAACTTAGGTCCATAGAAAAACCTACACAAAGATATTTATGCCCACTCTATTCATTATTACCAAAACTTGTAGCAAGCTAAGATGCCATTAGGTAGATAATGGATAAATGAACTGTGGTATTTCTAGAAAACAGAATATTATTCAGTACTAAAAATAAATGAGGTATTAAGCCATGAAAAGACAGGGGAGAATCTAACACATGGAGGAACCTTAAATACATACGGCTAAGTGAAAGAAGCCAATGGGGAAAGGCTACACACTGTGTGGTTTTTAACTGTAAGACATTTTGAAAAAGGCAAAACTATGGAGATGATAAAAAGAGTATCTATGTTTAGGTGTGAGAAATTGGTGAAGGAGGTCCAAAGTTAACAATTTCTTTTAAATACCTCAAGTTTTCTTTAAATAGGTATAAAGACATTTGGATTTCCCCCCTTTTTTAAAGTAATATATCTATGCCCTGACCCACATTTTTGAAACATAAATTTCAGTCTTTTTTATCTTTAACCCTCACTGGAGGATCAGTGATTTTAGAGAGGAAGGAAGAAAGAGAGAGATGGTGAGGGACAGAAACACTGACGTGTAAGTGAAACATTGATCAGTGGCCTCAGGTCTGCGCCCCAACCAGGGGTTGAACCTACAGCCTAGGCATGCACCCTGACCGCGTGTCAAACCTACAACCTTTTGGTGTACAGGACAACTCTCCGACCAACTGAACCACTCTGCCAGGGCCAAATTCCAGTCTTTTTAGTACCCTTCAAACTGTTCCAATTTTTAACAATGGAATTCAAGTTTGGGGGGTGCACCTCAGAAAAAAATGAATATTAAAAAATCAGTAGTTGTTATGGGATAATGGTAAGAGATAAACAGGCAGAGCACAGAGGACTTTTAAGGCAGTGAAAATGCTCTATACTATTATAAAAATGGATACATGTCATTATAAATTTGTCCAAACCCCCAGATATTTAACACCAAGGGTGAACCCTAGGGTAAACTATGGACACTGAGTGATTTTGAGGTGTCAATGCAGGTCCCTTCTCTGTAAGAATATCTACCATTCTGGGGACTGATATTGATAATGGGTGAGGATATGCATATATGGAGTCAAAGAATATATGGAAACTTTCTGTAACTACCTCTCAAGTTTATCATTAACCTAAAGCTGCTCTAAAAATAAAGTTTTTAAAAATATATACTTTAGAAAATAAAACTAAGTTCTTTATATTAGGATTTTCAGAACTTGTTGTAATATGAAAATGGATTATAAATACCCCCAAATCATAGAATATGTTGTATTTTTCAAAATTGTTTGGCCACCTGTCTCATTTCCTTTTACTGCTATTGAAACTCACTTTGAGTAATGTTCTCCTACTCCACGCTAAAACAGTATGTGTAAGGTATAATCTGGAAGAGACATTCTTGCCCTATGGGTAAAGGGTCAAAGCTATAACTACTAGCCTGTGGAATCTCTGTACATAAAAAAAAATAGATCTAGAAGTAAATAAAACCACTTCTGACATTGAAACAATAATCTTTAAAGAGCATGTCAATAGAGAGCCAGGATTTTAGTAGGCAATCTAATCAGATATAGAACCCCTGTGTGGTAGTGTTGCCGTGACTTTAAAGCCATAGAGGATAAAAGGAGGTATCTATTTCCAAATGTGATAAGTTTATTGACAAAAACGTCTGGCATCAATTGACATGGAGGCGCTATCTAATGTTTAAGACAGGCATGTCTGGCTTGTTAAACACCGAGGTGAATTTTCATAATGAGCCACTATTACTATTGAAACATGTCCTATAGTCTAGATTAGTTAAATATTTAAAACAAATAAACAAAAACAATTCTCCTAATGATTTGGGGAGTGTTATAGAGAAAATGCAAACTATCCATGTTGCTTCAAATACATGAAAATTTAAAAATAAAATACAAGAGCAAAACATGAAAAAGTTAAATTCAATATAAAAGAAAGACAAATCCCTTAGTGCCAGAAAAAATATATGGGTTTCAGGCAAAGAACATAAATCTACAATCTGATATCATGAAAGTCTAGGAAACACTAAAGTTGTAAGTGCTGGGAAGGAGCTTGAGGCCAGTATTTAATCACCATATGCCCAAGTAAGAGAGCTGAAACTAAAAGGCCTGACCAGCTGAGGCCCCAAAAAAGTTTTCACATGGGAAATACAAAATAGAAAAATCTGTTATTTGCACTGACAGGCAACGTGGATGGTTACCTCTGCCTGATATTTTAAGAAGAAAAAAATATTATTTTGTGGGTATAGATTAGAGTTAATTTTAAATCACTTGCATTGTGTGGGAATCTCCCACCAACATGCTTGTACACACAGAACTCTGTATTAAGTACTCAGTTTTTCTTTATGTATTAAGGAAAAATACATAAAAAACCAGAAACAACAACAAAAAACATTCTTTAACAGATCTCCACATCTCAGGGAAAAAGAGACTTTCCCCACCTTTCACCATCATTACACACACATGCACACATGCCCACCATCCATATGGGTCTCACAATAAAATTTACCAACTACATGAAGAAATGCCCATGATCTAGAAGATAATAAAATTCAATAAACCAGAGATTGGCACTCCAAAATGTGAGCTAATAGAACAATTTGAAAAAACTTTGCAAAAACTGGTTAAATAATTAAGTAAAACAATGATAAATGAAAATAAAGCAACAGAAATAAGAAAAAGATAGAGCTGCATTGCAAAATTGGCTGCAATTGATTCCCTCCTAGTATGAGTGCTTTTATAACAAGACTGTAAATCTCCACTCATCAAGAGTTGGATGCTGTCTCCCTGCTTCTTTGTGTATAATAGACTACTGGCTTGCTTTGGCATGTAGAATGTGGCATAAATGATGTTCCATTTCTGCACCATGACCTTGAGAGTTTTTGTATGTTTATTCTCAGGATCTTAAGACCTTAATACTGACAGGTGGGAAGGCCTGGACTAGTTTCATAAACCATTCAGCCTGAGGTCCCCACTAGCTAGGAAGCTCTAGCATCATCTGATTTCACTAGCAGAATGAAGAAAAAACAGTCATCTCAGCACAGCCTGAATTTTCAACTGACAGAATTATAAGATATATACATGGTTATTGTTTTAAGTCACTGATTTGGGGGTATTTTGTTTTACAGAAAAAAACTGACACATAGGTAAAGTTTAAATAGAAATAAAAACCTATTAAAATCTAAGTTAGAGAATGAGAAATATGTTGTTGATAAGAGAAAAAAGAAGACGTTTCGGCTTCAGAGGCTATGGAACTCTGTTTTGTCCAGAGTTTTGATTCATATCCAATGAACAAATTTTAACCTATAAGTTTGTTCTTTTGTTTTAAAACAAGTCAAAATTCAACTTCTTTATTCCAGAGAGGAATGTTCTCAAAACTGAAATGAAATTCACTAGGAAAAATGGCATACTAATGTAATTTAACTAGTGCTTAAATAAAGCAACTGTGGGTAAGGGTTCAGCTCTTAGAAAGGAAGCCAAGAAACACAGATGGTTTTAAGGCTAATGTATATTGCTGCTGGTGGTCAGGCATCATACATACATATTAGTACTCTTTAGCTAGTGGTTAACATGTACAAGAGAAGTAATCAAGTATACCAGTGAAATTGTAATTGTCTCCTTTAAATAAAAATATTTGGAAGCAAAATATTTGGATAAGGGTGAAGATATTTGCAGAAACTACTTTTAAAATTTGTGCTATGTACCTCTGTGTTCATTGCAGAATGCTGTTTACAATAGCCAAGATATGGAAGTAACCCAAGTGCCCATCAATAGACAAATTGGACAAAGATGTAGTACATATACACAATGGAATAGTACATTGGCCATAAGAAATGAAATTTTGCCATTTGTGACAACACAGATGGACCTAGAGGTGAAATGAGTCAGACAGAGAAAGAAAAATGCCATATGATTTCATTTATATATGGAATCAAAAGAACAAAATAAATAACCAAACAAAACAGAAACAAACTCATAAATAGAACAAACTGATGGTTGCCAGATGGGAGGTGGTTTGGGAGGGGGGTTGATTGAAAAAGGTGAAGGGATTAAGAAGTACAAATTGATAGTAAAAAAATAGTCACTGGGATGTAAAATACAGCATAGGGAATATAGTGAATAATATTATAATAACTGTGTATGTTGCCAGGTGGGTACTAGATTTATCAGATGCATCACTTTGTAAATTATATAAATGTCTAACACTATGCTGTACACTTGAAACTAATATAAAATAGTGTTGAATATTATCTGTAATTTTTTTTAAAAATGAGGAAATGTCTTGAATCAATAACTTGAATTTCAAACTCAAAAA
>CM052540.1:53267356-53295431 GCA_028533065.1 Trachops cirrhosus | reverse complement strand
TGTAGCTCATGCATTGAGTGATGGCCTGCAAACCAAAGGGTTGCTGGTTCTATTACCAGTCAGGGCACATGCTTCGGTTACAGGCCTGGTCCCCAGTAGAGGGCATGCAAGAGGTAACCACACACTGATGTTTCTCTTCCTCTCTCCCTCCCTTTCAACTCTGTCTAAAAATAAATAAATGTGATATTTTTTAAAAAGGATAATAAGTGAATAATAAAAACAATCTACCACATATACTTGATTAATTAGAAAAATGTATAAATTCCTCCAAACCACAAATTATTAAAACTCAACTAATATGAAATATACAGTCTGCATATCTACATAGCAGATTAAAGAATTTTAATTAAAAAATTTAAATTTAATTTAATTTTAATTAAAAAATTTCCAACAGAAGAAATCCCAGGCCCAGAGCGGTTCACTCAAATATGCTAACCAAATATTTCAGTAAGAATTAACACCAATTCTGCACCATATCTTTCAGAAAACAGAACACTTCCACACTCATTTTATGAGGTTGTTGGGAACTGCCCTGCCTGGTTTCAGGAGCTGTAACCCCCCATGGCTAAGGCTGAGTGAGAGACCTCCAGACCAGCAGACACTAAGGAGACAAGCTTATCTCCCTGGCAGGAGTGCTGCCTGCTCCTTGCCTGGTCCCCATTGCTTGGTCGGTTAGCCAATGATGGGTAATATTCCTCAGAGGAGGTTAGACCTAAGACAGGCACGATCACGTGGGAAGGCCCTCAAGGAAGGACTAGGGGGGCTGTGGAAAATGGAGGTGATCGCCCCTCACCCCTCGGCTTTCACAAACCTGAGTCCTCATTCTGCCTGTGAGAAGTCTCAAACCTCTTACTGCCTTGTCTCCTCTGGCCTGACTCAAGCCTGTAACAATGACAAGGGGCAGTGCAGCCCTGTGCTGGGAACGGCGGGATTCCTGGGGTGATGAGGCCTGAAAAAAAGGATATGTAAAATCCTGTGAAACCTGCTTTGCTGAGGATGCTTTTAAATAGATTATGAAGGCCCCGGGCAGGAAATGAATTTATCCTTACCTTAAGTTCTGTAGTTTTTTAGGTGATAAGACCCCAACTCAGTGTGTGAGCCCTTGCTAGCTCTTTGAACATTATCTGTTTGTTTGATGCTCACTGCCAGACATGGTTAATAAGCTGTATCCATATTCCTACCCAAAACTAACTAATAAAAGCCTGTTCGGGCAAGGCAGCGGTGTGCTCTCCCTCCTTTAGAGAGAGTGGCCATGCCATCCCTATTACTCCACAGTACTCGGTAGTTCGTGAGTATTTCTCACATATCTTGACCATCCGCAGCAGCCGCGGATACTGCTGGCCGGTATCTGCGTCATGAGGTCAGTACGAGCCTGATTTAAAAAAAAAGCCAAAAGACAGACAAAGGCATTACCAAAGTTGGAACTTCTGACAAGTTTCTCTCATGAATATAGAATAAAAATATTTAACAAAACATTAGCAAATTGGTTACATCAATATTTAATAAGAATTGTAACTGCGACCAAGGTAGTTTTATTTCAAATGCACAGGATAGTTCACATTCTGAAGTCGTAGAATATAGTCCACAATATTTCAGATTGAGATAAAAAACATATAGTCAATTGACCTAGCAAAAATTTTGTATGCAAATGCAATTTCATTCATTATAGAATTCTTAGAAACTAAGAATAAAAGGGAACTTCTTCACCTTGATAAAAGCATCTACAAAACATCTCCAGGTCTAGCACAATCACTTAGTGCTGAAGGTCTCAGTGTATTTCCCCTAAGACTGGGGAAAAGGGGGATGTCCTCTTGCACTATTCAACTTAATACGGGGATTTCTTGCCATTGCAATACAGCAAGGAAAAAGCAAAAAGCATATACCTTGTAATAATGAAATATAACTGACTTATTTGCAAATGACATGATGGGCTATATAGAATACATAAGAAATTTACAAATTAAAGCCTTTAGAAATAAAGAATTATGAAATTTTGCAGGATACATAATTGACATACAAACTAGTTGTTGTACATTTCTACATATGAACAATGAATATGTGGAACTCAAAATTAAGACACAAACCATTTACAGTCACTTCAACAAAAGTCAAAATAAATCTAAGAAAACCAAAATAAGTGGAAAGACATTTCATACTCATGCATTGGAGGACTCATTAGCAAAAATGTCAATTCTTTCCTTATTTACAGGTTTGATGAAATTTCAATGAAATCCTCACAAGAACATTTAGACAGCATGAATTTTTAATATTTTTCTTTATTTTATATTTTTATTGTACTTTTTTCAATTACTGTTTATCTCTCTTATACCCTCTTCCACCTCCACCAACCCCCTTAAAACCCACAATCACCACACTGTTGTCCATGTTCATGAGTCCTTTTTCTTTTTGCTAAGTCCATCTTCCTGCTAGCTTCTCCCAACCCCCATGTCAGCTTGTTCTCTATCTGTGAGTCTGTCTCTATTTTGCTTGTTTGTTCAGTTAGTTCATTAGATTCCACATATGAGCGAAATCATATGATATTTGTTTTTCTCTGACTGCCTTATTTCACTAAGCATAATGTTCCCCAAGTCCATTTATGCTGTAGCAAATGGTAAATTTTTCTTCTTTTTCATGGCTGGGTAGTATTCCATTCTGTAAATGTGCCATGGTTGTTTTATTTACTCATCTACTGAAGGATGCTTAGGCTGCTTCCAAATTTTGGCTATTGTAAATAATGCTGCAATAAACATATGAGTGCTTATATTCTCTCAAGTTATTCTTTCAGGTTTCTTCAGATAAACTTCTACAAGTGGAATCACTGGGTCATAAGGCAGTTCTATTTTTAACTTTTTGAGGTATCTCCATACTTTTTTCCACAGTGGCTGTGCCAGTCTGCATTCCCACCAACAGTGCAAAAGGGTTCTCCCTCCTCCACATCCTTGACAACACCTGTTTGTTGATTTATTGACGATAGCCATTCTGACAGGTGAGATGATAATTTCATTGTAGTTTTAATTTGAATTTCCTGATGATTAGTGACATCAAGCATCTTTTCATATGCTATGGGACATCTGTATGTCCTCTTTGGAGAAGTGTTTATTCAGGTCCTTTGTCTGGTTTTAAATTGGATTATTAGGGGTTTATTTTTGGTGTTGAGTGTTATATAAGTTCTTTACAAATTTTGGATATTAACCTTTTATCAGATATATCATTGACTAATAAGTTTTCCATTTTACTGGGTTGTTTCTTCTTTTTAAATTTTGTTGATGGTTTCCTTTGCTTTACAAAAAGTTCTCATTTGATGTAGGCTCATTGGTTTATTTTTTCTTTTGTTTCCCTTGCCCCAAGAGCTATACCAGGAAAAAATATTGCTATGAGCAATGTCTTAGATTTTCCTGCCTGTTTTCTTCTAGGATTTTTATGGTTTCATGTTTAACTTTTAGGTTGTTAATCCATTTTTTATTTATTCTTGTGTGTTGTATAAGAAGGTAGTCGTTTCATTTTCTGTATGTATCTGTCTAATGTTCCCAGCACCATTAATTAATTAAACTATCTTTAGCCCATTGCCTGTGCTTGCTTCCTCTGTCAAATATTAATTGAATATAAAGGTGTGGGTTTATTTCTGGGTTCTCTATTGTGTTCATTTGAACTATGTGTCTGTTTAAAAACTAGGAATCAATTTAACCAAGAATATAGAAGACCTGTACTTGGAAAATTATGACACTGATGATAGAAATTGAAGAAGATACAAGCATAAGGCAGAGCCCCCCAAACCATGGAATTTTCTTTTGGAGAGCAGGCTCCTAATAGCACAGTCTTCCCCCACTAGGTTAGTGTTCCAGGAACTCAACTCTATCAGTGCACCAGCTGGCATTGTTGTGAGAGGCTGTGTTTGGCTTCAGTGAATCTTTTCTTTGAAGACTCTTTCTATGTGTTTGCCCATTTCAGGATGGCTGATTTACAAGTGCATCTGCCCACAGCATACTGAGTATTCAGCAGTCAATACTGAGTATTTAGTACTCAGCATACTGAGTATTGACTAAAAATACCATGACCCCATGCTCCACCCTCCCAATTCACCTGATGTTGCCCCATGTGATTTTTGTTTTTGTTTCCTCACATGAAAACCTCCTCAAGGGGAAACAATTTGCTGATGTGGAAGGGGTGAAACAAAAAATGGCAGAAGTACTAAAAGGCATCAAAATTGATGAGTTCAAAAAATGTTTTGGGCAGTGGAAAAATGTCTTGATAGGTGTCTTGCATCTATGGAGAGTGCTTTGAAGGTGACTGAAGTTTAAACCTGTAAGAATAAATGCACAACTTTTTATAAATAAATTCTGGATGTGAGTTTGGTCCCCCCTTGTAAGTGGAAGCACATACCATGTTTATGGATAGGAAGAATTAACATCATTAAAATGTCCAGACTCCCCAAAGCAATCTACAGATTCAACATAACTCCTATCAAGATACCAATGATGTATATCATAGAACTAGAACACATATCTCAAAACTTTATGTGGAACCACACAAAAGGCCCTGATAACAATAGTGAACAATAGTGATCTTGAGAAAGAAGTACAAAGATGCAGGAACCATGCTACCCAATATCAAACTATACTGTAAGGCCATAGTAATTATCTTTATTATTTTTGCCTGAATTACACACAGGAGGTTTCTGAATCAGAGCAGATTTATTATTATTTACCTCACAGAAAAAATGAGCATGTTGTGCCCATGTTCTTAGTTCTTACACTTACACCAACATGATAATCGTTAGGTCAAATGTCCTACACTTACAAAGTCTGTCTTGTAGGCCAGGAATAGAGAAAGTAAACTTTCTGTACTGACATACAGAAAAATTAGGCAGTTAACTCTCTTTATATATCATAGAATGTCTTCTTGGAAAATTCTACTCTAATACACTGGAATTTAAATAAAGCATCTGGGGAAAATATAACACCATTGTCTTAAGCTTTACAGTTCAAGATGACTTATTTTCCCTGCAAGTGTAAAAACATAGTTCTGTAGTTAAAGATATCTCTTGGAGTGTTCAACATCTGCAAAGTGGTAAATTAACCTCTGTGGCTTACTCTTCTAATACAAGTTCCAAGTTTCAGTAAAGTTTCATTGCAAAGTCCTAACTATGCAGAATCATAAAAATATTTTCTCTACTACCACATTGTTTAACTGCAGATTACAAATGTGCCTTCCAATAAAAAAAATCAAGCTTAGATGGCTTTATAATTGATTTTTGTTTACAAATATGCAAGGGATGGTTAATTCATATGGTATGCAAGTTTAATCTGAATTATACATGATTTTTTTATAAGCAGCTTTTCTTATAAGGTTCATGTAACTTGAAAAAAATAGTGCAATACAAAGCAATGAGAGAGCCCAGATTAACAGAATAAATGAATGAATAAATAAATAATAGTGAATTTTAGTTAACCTGATTTAAAACTATTTTAAAATAATCATATATCATTGTAAAGTGATATTAACCACACAGATTTTAGTGGTCCAACAGTAGTACATCAATGTAATTCAATATATTTATATATTAAAGGAGAAATATTGTATGATTATCATGATGGTTGCAGAAATGATTTCATAACTTTCAATTCCTATTAACCTTTTAAAAATCCTTGGTAATCAAAAGGAATAAGGGAACAGGTTTTTCAGAAAGTATATATATGAAAAATTTTAGATAAAATTTCTGTGTGATCAGCAATCTAGAATGATGTTTAGCAAGAGGATCACATACTGGAGGTGTTGGCAGTGTGCTAAACACATCACTAAATTTTCTTAGGGAGCCACATAGCAAATATTTTATTCTTTGAGGGGTCAGAAGACAAAATTGAGGTATTATGTAAGAATATATATATATAAACATATTATATATGACCATAAAAAATGCAGAAAACATCCTCAGCCCCAGGGCCTGTATGGAAAAATAAAAACAAAGCCAATTGTTCATGTATGTGCCATAGTCATAGTTAGCCATCTCTATGAAAAATAAATAAATAAATAAATAAATAAAAGTTAAGCTTTAAACTGAGGATATAAATGTCACATGACTCAAAATTTTGTACTCTCAGACATTATATATAAAATCTTTTTTTCTCTATTTCTTTTCTTTGTATTGCATGTAGACTTAAACATCGTTGATTGAATTATACTTGTTTTAAAAATTATATTTTAATGCAACTTGTAATAATGATGTTTCATTTCAAATTCTTGATGAGTGTTGTGGACCAACTTGCTTCATTACACAACATTATAAAAATATATTAACATAGACAGCTCTGTAAAAAAGAAAAAAACATTTTAAATTGAGAATTAGTTTTTTAGAGGACCAAACTCATATAGGCTGATTTTTATCTGCCACAATTTCAGACAGAGAATCTTCTGATTTTCTCACACAAAATATTCAATGTTTCTCATATTTTATACAGTGATTATATTCTTTGAAAATAGTAAAGCACTACCTAAATATATAGTAAAATTTTAAATTTCTCCACAAATATATAATACAGCTGTGCTTCTGTCCAAGAAAAAAGCCTCACATGAACCACATAATATAAAGTGCCTCATTTTCCTTTGGTTGGAGTGAAGCAAATAGCCTCAATTGAAGTCATTTGATAAAAAATCATTAGGAAATTTCATTTAAATTTTTTATTACAGTAATTAAAAAAAGTGTCTATGGTTTATATCTTCATGGTTCTGGCATAAAAACAGACACACAGATCAATAGAACTGAATAGAGAGCGCAGAAATCAACCCACACCTTTAAAGTCAAGTAGTATTTGACAAAGGAGGCAAACACGTACAGTGGGGTAACCACAACCTTTTCAATCAATTTTGTTAGAAAAATTGGCCAGGTATGTGCAGTAAAATGAAACTAGACCACCTTCTTACACCATACACAGAATAAACTCAAAACAGATTAAAGACTTAAATGTTAGACTTGAAGCCATAAATATCCTAGAAGAAAAATAGACAGTAAAATCCCAGACATTGCTCAGAGCAATTTTTTATCAGACATATCTCCCCAGGCAAGGGAAACAAAAGACAAATTAAACAAATGAGACTACATCAAAGTAAAGTTTTTGTGGTGGCAAAGGAAACTATCAACAAAAAAACAACCTACTTAATGGGAGAACATATCAGCCAATGATAAATCTGATAAGAGATATTGTCCAAAATTTAATGTCCAGAACTCATAAAACTCAACACCAAAAAAAAAAATTCAAGTAAAAAGTGGGCAAAGGACCTGAACAGAAACATTTCCAAAAAGGACATACAGATGGACAATAAACATACGAAAAGATGTTCAATGTCACTAATCATCAGAGAGATGTAAATTAAAACCACAGTGATATATCACTTCACACGTTTCAGAATGGCCATCATCAGTAAATTCACAGACAAGTGCTGGCGAGGATGTGGAGAAAAGGGAACCCTAGTGCACTGTAGGTGGGAATGCAGATTGGGGCAGCCACTGTGGAAAATGGTATGGAATACCTCAAAAAATTAAAAATGGAATTGCTTTTTTACCCAGTGATTTTATTTGGTGGAATATATCCGAAGAAACCTGAAAGCCTAATTAAAAGAATATATGCACCCCTATATTTATTGCAGTGTTATTTATAATAGCCAAGATTTGGCAGCAGCCTAAGTGCCCATCAATAGATGAGTAGCTAAAAAAGCTGTGGTACATTTACACAATAAAATAATACTTGGCCATTTTAAATAAACAAAACAAACAAACAAAAGTAAATAAAAACAGGAGATCTTACCTTTTAGGACAGTATAGATGGACCTGGAGAACAATATTCTAAGTTAAATAAGCCAGTCAGAGAAAGACAAGTACCATATGATTTCACTCACATGTGGAATCTAACGAACAAAATAAACAAACAAAATAGAAACAGACTCACAAATACAGAGAACAGACTGACAGCTTTAGAGAGGAGGGGTGTTGCAAGCCTGGTGAAAAAATGTGAAGGGATTAAGCCAAAAAACAAACAAAAAAAAAAAACTTCATAGACTCAGACAAAAGTATGGTGATTACCAGAGGGAAAGAGGGGTATGGCGATGTGGAAGAGACATTTGAGGGGATAAATGATGGCGGAAGAGGACTTGACTTGGGATTGTGAACACACAGTACAATATACAGATTATGTATTCTAGAACTGTACACCCAAAACCTATATAATTTTATTAACCAATGTCACTCCAATAAATTCAATTAAAGAACAAATATATTAGAATACCAACATTTATTTAAAAACTCTTTAAGAAGTAAACAGCTATCCTTAGTAAGAAAAAGGATAATTAAAAAATAACACCCATACAACATAATGAAGGAAAGACTCAGATGCAAAGGAATTGAATTTTCCTTGTGACTGACTGGAATAGAGGGCTGCCTTTGCACTACTGCTGAGGATGACAACTTGCTGATTGCCTTGACGTTCCACGGGCAGCCTTCCTCCTAATTCTACCAAGTGGCAGACATGTCAACAGCAAACAATTACACAGATATAATTTCTATCACATGAAGGTTTTTTATTGGTTTATTAAATTAGCTTCATCTAAGTGGGTAATCAGTTGCAATTTTTATTTAAAACTTCATTCATTTAAACCTGTCATACCTGTACATGTGTGAGTGAGTTTGTCAGAGCTGGGTGATTCACTCTTATAGGATGACTTCATTAAAAATGGCAACAGCAACATTTTAGCTGACTGGAGGGATTTTTATTCTTAGTATATAGACCAGTCATTTTACTTGTGAAATCAGTTTCAAAAGGCTTGCAGCATAATGGCTTTGGCAAGATGTCACACTGTGAAATGTGGGTGACAAAATGGATCTCATTGACTAGTGTAAAGAAAGATGACATAAATTAATTTCAGAATAACAACTTGATTCTGCTGATAGAGGGAAAGGAACATTGACTGTAACAGGACTGTCAAGGACAGTCCTGAGGCTTTACGAATACAGAAACAACCAGCTGGAGAGAATTTTAAATTTCAGTTTTTATATATTGTTGAGGTAATGAGGTAGAAACCTTCAGGAAAACACATGCAGAAATGTTCATTCAGATTAAGACCAGAGAGTTTGAATTTCCTTATGAACCTCTGGATCTCCTGAGAGTTGGAAAAACAAGTTGGAACTCCCTGAGACTGTCAGGATACCTTTCTTCAGTTGTACAGGAGTGTTCAACTTGGTAACTTCCTTAAGTTCTTTAAGTTGTATGTGTATAAACTATGCACTTTTAAAAAATACACATGCAACCTTTCATAATATTTTTTAAAAAATATTTCTTTATTGATTGGAAAGAGAGAGGGAGATGGAGAGATTGTTTTGTTTTTCCACTTATTGTGCATTCATTGGTTGATTCTTGTATATACCCTCATGGGGGATTGAACCAGCAACCTTGGTGCATCAGGACAATGCTCTAACCTATGGAGTGATTGAGCAAGGGCCCATCATTTTCTAATTTATTTATTTCTAGATTGCCCTAAGGCATTGGTCCAGGAGTAAAATTCCCTTCAAGTTTTTCTATTCCTCATCTAACTCTAGAACCTCAAAAACTAAGGAAGTTGAACAATTTCATTTCTATTCTGGTTCTGTTTAATCTATCCAAAGAATCAAAAAATAAACAAGGGGTATATTAATTGACTTTTTTCCATGGACAAAGATATTAATAACTTATTAAGGGCTTGAGCTTTATTTACTAGGATTTCCTTGGTTTTATAGGTAGGGTTAAGCATGTAATAGATTTACCACCTTGATTATTTCAAAGAAGAGATAGGGAATATTGAGCAAAGTTTTTTCAAATGCCCTGCTCAAAACAGCTTCTAATTATATAATTGTTTTCAGGAAACATCTAAAAAATATCAACTGACATCTATATTTTGTATAGGCAGCCCATCTCATAGCAGAAAAGCTGTAGAAGTCGCCAGGCCAGATGCCCTAGAGAAGATATATAAAGGGGACTATAATTTAGCAACTCAGGTTAGCCCAATGATTGAGATCATGGATGTTAAAATCAAGTCTCCATGGTTCACAACTCTGACTTGAGAATTAAGTGATTGTGACCATGTAAAAATCACTTACTTTCTCTAGTAAGATCCAAATTATAATGATATCTTAATGAGTCAGGCTTCTAAGTGTTAACCATCAGGTCCTAATAATCCTCTCATCTTGACTAAACTTTAGACTTTTTTTTTCTAGCTCTTCTTCCCGACCTCCCTTTTCTTAGAGTATTTACTTTAAAAAATTAGATATGTAACTTCTTTCTCCGCTTCTTTGACAGGTACATCTTTTATCATCCACTCGTAAGTTGACACTTAGTTGTTTTCTGGCCAATATTTTGGCCATTGTGAATGATGCTGCAATAAACATGGGACTGTAGATATCCCTTTAAGATCATGTGCTTATTTTTTCAATATATAGCCAAATTGGGATGACTGGATCATATGGTAATTCTGTTTTTAAATTTTTGAGGAACTTCCAAACTCTTTCCTACAGTATTGTAGCAATTTACAGTCTAACCAACAGTTCACAATGGTTCTGTTTTCTCCACATCATTGTCAACACTTGCTCTTTCTTGTCCTCTTGATGACAGGTGTGAGGTCATATCAAATTGTGATTTTGACTTTGATTTTCATAGTGATTAATGATTCTGAGCACCTTTTCATGTACCTACTGGACATCTATATGTCTTCTTGGAAAAATGTCTATTCAGTTCCTCAGCCCATCTTTTAATTACATTTTTTGTTATTGTTGAATTGTATGAGTTCTTTATGTTTTATAAATTACCCCCATATAATATAAGGCTTGCAAATATTTTCTCCCATCCTATAGGTTGCCTTTTTAATTTGCTGATCATTTCTTTTGCTGTACAGAAGCTTTTGAATTTGATGTAGTCCCACTTGTTAATTTTTCCTTTGGTTGCTTGCACTTTTCATGTCTTGGTAAAGAAAAAATCACTTTCAAGACCAATGTCAAGAAACTTCTTCCCTGCATTTTTTCTAGGAAATGTATGGTCTTATATTAAATATTTAATCCATTTTGAGTTAATTCTTTGAGTGGTATATAATAGAGGATGAAATAGTGTTAAGAGAACTGGATAAATATTTTCAGAACAATTTTCTTCTCAACACCATGTGTTGAAATAACTATCCTTTTCTGAATTGAGTGTTCTTGGTTCCTTTGACATATACTGGTTTACCATATATGTGGGGTTTAATTCTGGGCTCTCTGTACTGACCCATTGGTCTTCATGCAATTTTATTTTTTGCCAGTACAATTCTGTTTTAATGACTATAGCTTTTTGTAAATTTTTGTACCAGAAAGTATGATAATGCCTCCAGCTTTCTTCTTCTTTTTTAGGATTGCTATGGCTATTTGATGTCTTTTGTAGTTTTATACAAGTTTTGGGACATCTTTTTTACTTCCATGAAAACTCCCAATAGAATTTTTATAGGGATTCAGTTGACTCTAGACAGCTTTGGGAAGTTTAGACATTTTAACAATATTCATTTTTCTGATGTATGAACATGAGATATCTTTCCAATTATTTGTGTCTCCTTCAATTATTTCATCAGTTTTATAATTTTTATTGTTACAGATATTTCACTTCCTTGATTAAATTTATTTCTAAGTATTTTATTGTTTTTGATGCCATTATAAATTGAATTATTTTCATTTCTTTTTCAGATATTTCATGGTTAGTGCATTGAATGCAATTTATTTTTGTATTTTGATTTTATATCTGCAATATCGCTGAATCTGCTTGATTAGTTCTAACAGTTTTTGCTACCTAAAAGCCTCTTGTTGGCTTTATAACACTAGATTGTCTTTCTCAAGGAACTAGGACCCAGTCATTTGAAATGTAATGCATTAACAGAAAGATAAAGAAAATGAATCAAAGGCCTAAAAATAAAACCTGAAACAATAAAGTACATAGAAGAAAACACAGGTACTATCCTTATGGACCTTGGTCTTGGAGATTTTATGAATTTGATGCTAAGGGAATGGAAGTAAAGGCAAAAATAAATGAATTGGACTATATTGAAATAAAAAGTTTCAGCACAACAGGGACCGCCAACAAAACAAAAAAGCAACCGATTGAATGGGAGAAGATATTTTCAAACAACAGTATCAACAAGTGGTTAATATCCAAAATACATAAAGAACTCATATAACTTAACACCAAAACAACAACAAAAAAACAATTGAATTAAAAGATGGGCTGAGAACTTGAACAGACATTTATCCTTAAAAGACATACAAATGGCCAACAGATATATGAAAAGATGCTCAACTTCACTAGCTACTAGGGAAATGTAAATCAAAATAACAATGAGATACTACCTCACACCTATTAGAATGGCTTTCATCAACAACACAAGTAATAACAATTGTAGGAGAGGTTGTAGAGAAAAAGGAACCCTTACTCACTGCTGTTGGGAATGTAAACTAAGTACAGGCATTATAGAAAACAGTATGGAATTTCCTCAAAAAATTAAGACTACAGTTATCCCATGACCTAATAAACCCTCTTTTGAGTATTTATCTGAAAAAAATTTGAAAAATATTTATTCACAAAGATATATTCACCCCTGTCTTCATTGCACCATTATTTATGGTGGCCAAGATATGGAAACAACCAAAGTGTTTTTTGATAAATGATCAGATAGAGAAGATATTGTGTGTGTGTGTGTATATATGTACATATATATATACATACACAATGGAATACTATTCAGCCATAAGAAAAGATGAAATACTGCCATTTAACAATATGGGGGGATCTTGAGAATATCTTGGTAAGTGAAATAAGTCAGAAAAAATCAAGAACCATATGATTTAATTCACACATGGACTATAAAACTGAAAGCAACGAATGAACAAACAAGAAAACTAAACACACAAAAACCCCTAGACACAGACAACAGTATGGTGATTACCAGAGTGAATGGAGGTGGTGGGACAATAGTAAAGGGTAAAGGGGTCCAAATATATGGTGATGGGAGATGATTTGAATTTTGGGTGATGGGCATACATGCAACATACAGGTGATGTATTATAGAATTATATACTTGAAACCTATATAATTTTATTAATCAGTGTCACCCCAATAAATTTAGTTTAAAAATAAGATAACACCCTCATCTCCCAAGCTTTTTGGGATGGTAGGAGACTAATTTGGGTGGGTGCCTTGCTTCAAATTGTAAAGTCTCCTCCTATCTCAAAGATACAAGAAAGTCTACATTCTTTTGAGTAAGGCTAATTAGCAAATACAGATAGCCTATGATTCTCTTCACACAGGTACTTAAAACTTTCATACTGTTTGTTTCAGCAGAGTTGAGTTTGGACTGCATTCTAGTATTTCTTTTCTATTGCAATTGCCTTGAAAAAAGTCTTCCCTGCCTGTTCAACTTTGTGAGGTGTGATTCCTGTTTTGAAATTGTTTTAGGAACAAAATATAATTGAATGCTCACAAGAACTCAATCATGAAGGTGCTTCATAATCATATGAAGTTAAGAATGTTAATCATTCTTAACATTTTGTTCATCAAGAAGTTCTCATGTATAATTTGATATTAGAGGAGCACATAATCTAATCCAGGAAGTCAAACTCTAGAGTTTATGCCATTGGCAACTACACTATGCTGTCTTTCTAACTTCATTTTCTACATCTGAAAGATAGGTATAATGATATTGACATGAAATGTTTTTAAAGTAATAAGCACTATAATACTAATCAAGCAGAATAATTCTATAAATATTATTATTACTATTTTGGTGAATATTAATCATTATCATCAATATATTTTAATAATAGTAGACTGCAACCAGTTTATATACAATAATTCCAAGATACTTCCTTCCTTTAAATGTCAAAGAATTACTCCAAGATAATCATTTCTGAACCAAGGCAAAGCCAGGAATTAGGTAATTTGATATATCAGGATAGTTAAAGACTATTTATGCACCAACCATGGACACAGACAACAATGTGGGGATTGGATTGGGATGGGGAGAAGGTGGGCGTGGGGGAGGGAGGGGATGGGGAGAAAAGTGGGAACAACTGCAATAGCTTAAACAATAATAAAAATATATAAATAAAAATCTTCTAAAAATAAATGATATCTTCAGCATGGACAGATTCTCTACTTTTATCCCAACTTTTTTAATAAAAATAAATATTATATAAGCAGCTAATGAGCTTCAAGGCCAAGAATGATTTCCTAATGTCTCACATACTTCTGGAGAAAGAAAATTCTTTTAGAGAGTCTAAATATAGATATACTCTGCAAACAACAGAAACAGCACAGATACATCCACAAAGATATTATTGCACTAAACAAAACATACTAGAGAAATTGTCAAGCCATGCCCATAAACTGCTCAGTTCTGTGAGAGAGTGACACACTCTCTTTAAACTACTCTGCATCTTTGTCTTTGAGTGCTTCATTATCAAAGCATGTATGAATGCAGGAATAAAGGGAAGAAATAGCTAAGGGGAAGGATATTTCTTTCATGCTAAGTAACAATGATGATCTCCAGGACAGAAAAGGACTTATTAAAAACTACACGATAAGCAATTTTGATAATAAGCAGCTGTGGTAAGGGGTAATGTTTTTCATTGCTACACAAGATAGTTTAGACTCTGCTTGGAGCAGCCTGGGAGCAGGGTGCCCCAGATTCACTGCCTTTGTTCTAAATGTGCATCTCACCAACCTTTCTTATGCTGACAACACTATGCTGACAAGGAGATAATATACATATATTCCTATATATAGACATATATATACTTATATATAGATACCTATATACTTATATATAGATATATATCGCTATCTATATATAGGAATATAGATAGGAATATATATATATTCCTATCTAAAAAGGCCAAATATATTATCCATGGTTGTGAGGGAGTAGTTCACCTTTGTGAAATAAAAGTGCAGCAGGATGCTTTAAAAAAATAGCACCATGAGATTTTGACTCCACTGTCGCCTATATTCTGCTTTTGTGAAAACTCAAATACTTAGTGTTTTTTTCTGGAGATGAGTAACCTAAATCTAACAATACCTTCTCCTGTGGAGCTTTGAAATAAAGTAGATTTTTTTCCTTTTAAGTCTCAGAGGATTTACTTTTTGCCAAAATCAGAAGTTGCTTTGAACAATATTTTATTATACCTGAATTCTGGAAAACAAGTATATTAAGAACTCCTATATTCAGGAAATTAACTAGTGAAAGAAACCCTCCTTTCAGACATGACTTAAATAATATTTACAAAATCCCCCCTTGTTACCTATGACAAGGCCAGACATGGATTGTTCAAATTCCCATTCTTTGCTTCATAAAGATTAGCTGAACTGTTTATCTCTGCTGAACAGTTAAAACAAAGACTTATTAATGGACAGACCAAGCTTTTCACCCCCCTTGACTCTTAAACTTGCATTCACTCTAAGTTTTAGCCACCATACAGAAAAGGTTGTAACCTTTTCTTCAGGGTCCCTGATGGATCTTCCAATCTCAAGGAAAGACATTGCCAGAACAACTGTTCAATCATGTCCCTCTCTCATCATATACCCTCACACCTGTTTTGGTCTATTCTTGTTTACTCCTCCCTATTAAAGATAATAATTTCTTAGTTCCAGTCAAGATGGTGGCATAGGTAAACATGGTTTGCCTCCTCACACAACCACATCAAAATTATGACTAAAATATAGAGCAACCATCACTCAGAACCATCAGAAGTCAAGTTGAATGGAACTGTGACAACTATGAAAATTGAAAAAAAAAACACATTTATCTAGACTAGTAGGAGGGGTGGAGATGCAGAACAGGCTGGACCTGCATTCACTTGTGGTGGATAAACATTAAGGAGGGATATCCTAGGAGTAAGGAGTCCCAGCCCCACACCAGCCACCCAGCCCAGAGTTCCAGTGCCAAGAAAATAAGTCCTTATAACTTCTGGCTGCAAAAACCAGTGGGGTTTGGGTTGGTGGAGGAAACTGGATTCTCAGGACTCTCCTCTTACAGCGTCTCACAGCACACATGGACTTAACTCGGACGCACTCGCTCTGGGCTCCAGCATCAGTCATTTACTTTTCAGTAGCTGCAGCTACCTGTTTGCAAAGTTGAGGACAAGAATTGTCATAAGAATAGAGAGTTTACAACTAGATAGCATTTCAGGTAATAAATATCTTAGCAGCGAACAAAATATTTATAGTTTCTATTATAATAGTTATTTGCAAATACAACAGGATGAAAACCCAGATATTAGAGATATCTCTTCTGTTATCACTTTACAACATGGTTGTGAATTCCAAGTGACCTTTGAGAGTTGAGTGCAGGAAGGTCCAGTTCTTTATTAGAAGTCAACTTACTTTGTAATTAACCAATTTTATGGAAGTATGTGTAGTTGAAATTTATACCTTCACCTGTGTCAAATCTTTACAAATGCAATCTATGTTGCTTCTGTTTTGTTTATAAGTGCTTAAATTTTGTATAATACTATGAAGTGTGAATTTTTTCTTTACCTTATTTTTGAAATACTGTCCCATTTTTCAATATATTCTTAGGTAGTTGTGGACAAATATGTGTATCTCTATCCAAATTGCTAATGAAATGTCAAGTTTAAATTAGCTGTTGCCCGATTCCATGAGTTACCTATAAGAGAATTTGTCAGGGTTATCAGCATAACACTTAAAATGAAATTTGAATGGTACTGTATCAGGGAAAACAATAACTTTCAATTCTTTGATCTGTCATTCAAATACACATAGCTTGAGGCTAAAGAAAGACTAGAAAAACAGTAGGGAAAAGGAGAAACACTTCCAGATACATGCATTCTAAGGTCACGTTCTGCATAACCATATTCATTTAAGACATAGGTTATAACATGTGGGCACTGTTACATACATATTATTATACTAATAGTGATCATATTTTTATTTTACATTCTCTGCATCTACCTAAGATAATTTCTGTTATTTTTATATTAGTATTACACTGTAAGTATAATGTTGCAGCCCAATTCAAATGTTACCTGAGGAAATGTTATAATCAATTAGCTCATTTGTATGAGAGTTTCAAAGCTCTCATAATATCTCTGATCTCACTTTTCCCATTGCGAAAGGAGATATTGAGAGAATCCAAAGGTTATAAAATTTGTGTTTTAAAAATCAAGTTTATTTCTAGTTATTCCAAATACTGTTTCTGAGACCTTGAGCATATCCCCTTCTCTCTTGAAAATACAGTTGTTTCATCTATAAATAATAATTCATCATTTTGTAGAGAGTTGAGCACAAAAGACTATGTGAATCTCAGTAAAGGTGTTGAGTAGTTTTGTTCAACAGGGCAAATGGAAAAGCCTGTTCCCCACTATTCAATGCTGAATTGGTATTGATTGCTTTTAATCATCTCCAAAACTGTGACAACTTACTGTGTAAACTACGTCACACTACTTTTGAAAATTTACATCTAGAAGTTGTGATTTATTTTTTATGCCATTGTAGTAACTCTAACCAACTACTTTCCTTCTCCTTAAGTTTCTAAAATTATCAATTGGGAGGACTTGAGACACTGAAATTTCAGCAGATGGTTCAGCCCTAGAGAATCATGTGTCTGAAATTTTTGGGGTTCATTGGCTAAATAAAAGGTCTAGCTGTTTGCTCCAGATTTAGACAGAATGATCTAAATAAAGGAAGAGTGATGTGATTGGAGTGATTCTCAAATGCAGTTATAAAATCCATTAAGCATTGAGGATACTTGATAATTGCCAGAAGTTTTAAGTAAGTAAACTCATAGAAGTATAAAACATAGAAAAACCTTTAAATTGTCTAACTTATTAAAAAAGCAGATACTAGTATGTGATGATTTATCATATAATAGTCTCTGACTCATACCTAGGCAGGAGTATAAGGAGTAAGTTGAACGGGTCCTTGAAACTGTGGCTGTGTGACACAACCCAAATGGACTTATCAATAACGAGCTTCTATTTAAGAATCAAAAATTTGTTTAACATCTTTATTTTTAATTTTTAAGTTTTTAATTGTTCAGTTACAGTTGTTCCACTTTTTCCCCATTGCTCTCCCCTGCCCCATCCCTCCACCACTCCCACAGTCAGTCCCCTGCCATTGTCTGTGCCAATGTTCCTTTGCTTGCCCCTTCTCCTTCTTTCCCCTGCTATCCCCCTCCCCCTGCCTTTCTGGTCACTGTTGGTTTGCTCCTCATTTCCAAGTCTCTGATTCTATTTTGCTCGCTTGTTTGTTTTGTTTATTAGGTTCCACTTACAGGTTCCAATTATAGGTGAGATCATATGGTATTTGTCTTTCACTGCCTGGTTTATTTCACTTAGCATAATGCTCTCCAGATCCATTCATGCTGTCATGAAGGGCAGCAGTTCCTTCTTTCTTTCTGTTGTGTAGTATTCCATTGTACACAGTTTTTTGATCCACTCTTTGACTGTTGGACATTTAGGCTGTTTCCAAAACTTGGCTATTGTAAATTGTGCTGCTCTGAACACTGGGGTGCATAGGTTCTTTTGAATTTGTGATTCAGGATTCTTAGGATATAATCCCAGCATTGGGATCACTGGATAAAAATAGATGGTTGGTAGATGAGTAGAGATTGAAATAAAAAAGCAGTTTTACTGTACAATCACATTGACCTCTATCACCAATCTTAAATGTACATTCTTAAAAATATATATTGAAAAAGTCTGTCTTAGATGTAATAACACATTTTATTTATAACAATGTTTCTCTTCTGACTGAGCCAAAAAAGGAGTGATAAAATATTTAATTATTTTATTTGTATGCGTGCTTTTTTCCTAGGACTAGGCCTAAAGCAGCCAGGTATGCTGTGAGAACTTACATAGTTCTTGAAATCAACTGCTTTCCTTCCATGAAAAGATTTGTCATTCACATGCTCCCACACTGGCAACTGGCATTTCTTCTTCACTTTTCTGTACGAACCTAGACTGGTAATAGAAACCACCATAATCCCCTTTTTAAATCAAGTGCATTCATAGGAAAATTGTGAGATTTATAGAGTCTCAAATTGCAAGCCATATATTACCACATTTTACTATCATTCAGTTGTTCTACCATCAACTTCCAATGAGGAAAAGACAGTCCCAATAAGAGGAAGTCTATGTGATTGAAATGACTCCAAACTGAGGCCAGTCCAAAAACTCCTCTGAGCCCCAGGCCGGGGAAGAGCCTGCCACAGAACTGGAAACAATCCAGGTGAGAGTCAGTACTTTCCACTAGTAGCATGGCTACATTAATGTCATAATTGTTCAGTGATACATTATCTGAACCTTTCATATATATGTTATTTGAGGTGTCAAAGTATTATGTGTAAAAAGATAATCTCTATAAAAATCAAGAGTAGCTTACTGCTTGAATAAATATAACTGCAAAAAATCTAACAAAGTGAATGTTCAGAATGTCTGTGTTTATGAGTTACATGTCAACCCCTGCCTGGCATGTAGTAGTAGAATTATTTTCTTTTGAATCCTACCTTTGAGAATATTTGGTTTGGGATTTAGAAAACTATGGGTTTCTTTATCACCTAACTTATTTCTTTGGTATATTTCCTTTTTTTCTTTTGTAAAAGGCATCATTTGTCATGCTATTATTATATTGTCTGGGCTATTGCAATGCTCCAAAATATGGCTTTCTTTGCTTTCATAACATACTAGAAAAAGTGGGCTTCATAAAAATGACTGTGGCCCATTTGATGTTTTGTCTATTCTCATAGAATTGAATTACAATATATCCTTTCCAGATGATTTTCTAATTTTAACATACATAGTGAAGTGGTTAGAGCTTTTTATTATAGGGTTACAACTGTTATTTTGGTCATATTGAGTAATTATGAGAGTTGTAGATTATTTTTTTATTAATAAAAGCATACCTTTGCAACACAGAACAATCTGAATATCTGCCTTTCAGTAAAGTTCATGTGGTAAGTTATTCAGCATTACTTTGAAAGCACATTGCAGATTGGCATACAGTATCTATATGTGAGTACCTGAGCGAGGCACACAATGACATAATTATTTCTTGTAGTGTTCTTATTTGCAATAAAGAAAAAATGAAGAACATTATGAACACCATTATTTCTTTCATAACCCATTTTTGTTTCCTCACTAATTCTGTATTTTGGGGGCCCCAGTCTTGCTGGTATGAGAGAGATATTTAGAAAAGCATTAGGCAAATAATTTAGAAAAAAACAAATCTTACTATAAAATTTTGGACCAGTCTTTGAAATGTAATTTTCACTGAAAACTCTAAATATGTCTGTATACTCATCTCTTATAAAGGTAACTCAGTTTTTTTTAAGTTATACTTAAAATGTTTCCTTTCTCATCATCTCCTTCCCCAACTCTACCAAATATGAGAAAATGAAGACAAAAGAAAGACATATTTTTAGTTGCTTATTTTCTGAGGGTGAAAAATAGTGTAAATAAGGAAAAAAATAAGGTAAATAGGTGTTAAATTTCCTTAATGGAGAAATTAGGACAAAACTATGGATGAAGAAAACACTGCTACACCACCCCCCTCACACACACATTCCTGTCCAGAAAGAAAAAAATAGAGGAGGGGTGGAGAAGAGGCAAAAGAAAAAGGAAAAAAATGAAAAGATGATGCCAATAACTAGAACTGGATACTTGGGAAAACAGGTTGATGCCCTAGAAGCATTTGCAAGGTGCTTCACAATGTGAGTTTTATTAAATATTGGGATAATATACGCTGTTAGGTTAAAGCATTTAAAAACCATTTCTTTAGAGAGGGCTCATAATTATGCATTTCTAAAAAATTAAACAGCTGTTCTTTTCTATTATTCATAGTAATAAAAAACAGACTTCTTATTAACATAGTTGAAAATATCTGTTTTCAAAAGCCAGATTAAAATATCTTTATTATAGGAATTCTATTATTGATTGGAGTACTATCTGTTGAAACAATTTGCATGAGGTTATGAAGAAACAGTAAGACACTGAATTATTTTCAGACATCTCAGGATAAAAACTGAAAAATGAAAACTATGACTGCAGTATTGCAAGGCTGTAAAGAAAGAGTGCAGTATTTTAATTTATTCATAACAAATGCTGATTTTCTATACATTAGCCCAGAATATTACTAAACAACACTTGGCCTCTTCTAGCCAAATTTAATATATATAACTGAAGGTGATAAAACTAAATTCCCTTTTAAAACTTTCCAAATCACTCATTGTAATTCACAGCTACTTGTCATCTAGTTCAATGACTGAGCTGTGAAATTTTGCTACATAAAAAGCCACTCACAGCTCAGCTTTGTGAGTTGGAAAACCAGCAAATGAACTGATTCCTTTGAGAGTTTGATTTGTACTACATCAAGTCCAAACTCTTTATGTGAAACTGGAGTTCTTTACTATAAAAAAAATGCCTTCATTAGCTAAATTTCAGAGTGGTACCCATCTTTTGAATAATTCAAAATTATAACTATAACATACTGTGGAATAGTATTCAGTCTCCAAAAAGATGAAAAGTCAGCCTTATGTAACAATATGAATGAACCTGGAAGACATTTTTCTAACTGAAATAGGCCAGTTGTAAGAAGACAAATACCACATGGTTTTATTAATATGAGTTATTGAAAAAAGTTATAACAGAGAGTAGAAAACTGGTTACCATCACCAGGCAGGGGAGAATGGGGAGTTGCTACTCAGTTGGTACAAAGTTTCCATAATGCAAGAAGAAATAGTGAAGGACATCTGCTGTATAGCATAGTTCTTATAGTTAACAAGAAAGAGGAAGGAAGGAAGGAAGGAAGGAAGGAAGGAAGGAAGGAAGGAAGGAAGGAAGGAAGGAAAAAGAAAGAAAAAAAGAAAGAAAAAGAAAGAAAGAAAGAAAGAAAGAAAGAAAGAAAGAAGAAAGAAAGAAAGAAAGAAAGAAAGAAAGAAAGAAAGAAAGAAAGAAAGAAAGAAAAGAAAGAAAGAAAGAAAGAAAGAAAGAAAGAAAGAAAGAAAGAAAGAAAGAAAAAGAAAAGAAAAGAAAAGAAAGAAGAAAGAAAGATTGATTTGATTCTGGAGGTGATAGATATGTCCATTACTTTGTGGTCAGAGTTTCATGGGTATATATGTTATGTCTAAAATCATCAAATTGTATATATTAAATATGTACAATTTTGTATATCAATTATATCTTAAGATAGCTCTTTTAAAAATACAATTGTTGTTATGTATGGCATAATTGGAGCTATATGACATAAGGATAGCTATTTGAAAATATAAAATAACACCTAAAAAGTCATCAAAATAGTAACATAGGATATGTTACTAATAGATAACATAGGATATCATGTTATTTTTATATAATTTCTTTATAATAGAATTTAAATATAAATTGGCATTTTAGCTGAAAGAAATCAATGTAATAACTATACCAGTTATATCACTTATTTTAAAATTACTGATTAATGACACATATATAGGGTGATATTACTTTATCCAATAATGTTTGATTGCTTATGCTGTGACAGGCATTTGGGAATGATATACAAAATTACCTAAATTAGGACCTTGCACTTAAAGAGTCTAATAGAGGATCTCTTTTATTATATGATAAATCTATGCTATATATAAAAAGTCAAAATGACATTGTAATTGCAAAGTTAATAAGTGACAGAAGGATGTATATACAGAAATCATAGAAATATTGAGGAGAATGAGATTACTATGATCAGGAAAACAAAGAAGAATGTCACTAACTCAGTGGCATGTGAGCCGTTTGTTCAAGGTGAGGTAGAATTTGCATTCATGGAAATTTAAGACAAAAACTGAGCAGGTAGAGAAAACGTCATGAACAAAGACATACAAAGACATAGGTATGTGGATACAAAAAAGTAAGGGAGGCTTATAGCAAAGAGGATGATTATTTAATCCATGCATAGAGATGAATGAAGTTTAAGAATAATAATGGAAATATACTTTGGGGCTAGAACTAGATTATAGAAGACATGGAAGGCTAAGATAAAAATATTAGATGACATAAACTTTGTATAATCATGAACAATCAATAATGATTTCTCAGGAAAGAGCTCTACTTCACAAAATTAACTTTGAAGAAATATATTAGATGAACTAAGGAACAAAAAAAGAGAATAAGAGCACAAATTAGGACTCTATTGTCACACAACTATTAGAGAGTAACTACTGGTAAAACAACAATAAAAGTGAATAGAAAAAGTCAGAATTTTGGTTTATTTACATAGAATACTTGGAAACATTTGAAGTGGACAAATAAATGAAAACAAAAATTTTAAAACATGCACCAACATTGTAGTGCTTTCATGACTGAAACAAATCCTCAAAGGTAATATAAAGATTCTATAGCTTATGTGGTCTGAATACCAATTTGCTGGAATGGGCGATGGTTTAAGGGCTGTCCTGGAAGATGCTGCCTCTGCACATAACCCAGGGAGAGAAGAATGATTGAAAGGGAAGAAAGTACTTTAACTGTTTATGATCCATTGGATTTGAGGTGCTCATGGAGGTATCTATATGGAGATTACCTGTAGTCACAGGAAAATGGAGAATAGTATTCCATAAACTGATATATTTAATTGAGACCATATGTAAGAAAATTCCATTAAGTTATAGTGAGAGGCAAGTTGAGCTCCAAGTTGCAAAACACCTTCAAGCAATGACCGTTGCCTACAAAACATTGCAGAGGCTTTTCTGTTTGTATACACTAAAGAAGGTGGCAAGCACTGATTTTTGGTGGGGAAATAAAATGTCCTTGCGTTGCTATAGAACACATGGTATAAATGGTGAAGTAGATCTGATAATGTACTTTTATTCAAAGAGCATAATTCAGTGTTTTGTAACAGAAGTATACCTTTTAATTTACATGAATGTTTTTCAGCCAATGTTTATGTATGGATTTAGGAAAGATAACTAATGCTTATTTTCTCTGAGACACTCTTTCCTCCCATACAAAATATTGGAGGATAATACCTTTGAGTTTATGGTTAAAGTTTAAATAGATAATAAATGTAAAGTACTTCACCAACCAAAAGTGACAATTTAGTGTCTTCAAAATATCCAGTTTTTACTATCACTTCAATAAATTCTGTCCATAGGTATCCAGCCATGTAATATGAAAAATAGAGGAGTTTACTGTAGAAGATAGAAGATACAAGAAACATTGTACATAGGACAATGACAACTTAGTCCCTTTCAAAGTAGGTACCTTGGAACCCCACACAGTTCTCCCAATCACCATCAGTTCTCCCATCAAATTTTTCTGAATCTCAATGGTTTGATATCTCTTCCCTTTCAAAGGTGATTTTAGTTTTGGGAAAATCCAGAATTGGTGGGGTGCCAAATCTGGGACTGAGCCACCTGGGTGATTTGATGTTTCATCAAAAAAACTCTGCACAAGGGTGGGCTGGGATGGGAGTAAAAGACAGAAAACTGTACTTGAACAACAATTAAAATTAAAAAAAACTCTGCACAAGATGTGATATATGAGCAGGTATGTTGTCATGATGAAGCTGTTAGTCACCATTTTCCCATAGCTGCAGCCTTCTGAATCATCTGAATAGTTTCTGTGGAGGAATGTTCAAGCTTAATGCAAAATTCGATGCAGATTTATTGCTCTACTCACTCAGCCATTTTGCATGTGATGGCCACATAGTACACATGCTCACTCAGTGGTATCTACTGTCCCCACTGACTAGTACAGTGAAGTTGTCGTTGTTCACACATGCATATTCTTGTCCAGTTTCCTTGGCTGCCAGGTTACATGGATGTCTGCAAACAATTCTCCTTATATTAACAATGCCTGGGCTTTTTCTGGATGGATCTCAAATGCCAAATTTATTTAAATCTTTAAAAAGTAAAGAGCTAAATTTTATGAAGAAAAAATGAAAATTAAAAAGTAATATCCACATAATATAATGAAGGAAGACACAGATGCAAAGGAATTGAATTTTCCTTGTGACTGACGGGAATAGAGGGCTGCCTTTGCACTACTGCTGAGGATGACAACTTGCTGATTGCCTTGACGTCCCACGGGCAGCCTTCCTCCTAATTCTACCAAGTGGCAGACATGTCAACAGCAAACAATTACACAGATATAATTTCTATCACATGAAGGTTTTTTATTGGTTTATTAAATTAGCTTTGTCTAAACCGACAAGCGGTTTCAAGTTTTATTTATAGCTTCATTCATGACTTTAAAGTGAATGCTTGAGAGTGATCTGATTTATAGTATAATGATTTAATTTTTTTACTCAGATCCCCAATGCCCATACCCTCTAACAGCTGTCAATATATTCTCTATTCCCATGAGTCTGGTTTTATTTTGTTTGTTAGTTTATTTTTTCCTTGGTTTCCACATATACGTGAGATCATATGGCATTTGTCTTTCTCTGATGGCATATTTCACTTAGCATAATGCTTTCCAGTTCACCCATGCTGTGGCAAAAGGTAATTTAATGGCAGAGTAGTATTCCATTGTGTAAATGTACCACAACATTTTTATCCATTCATCTACTGATGGCCACCTGGGCTGCTTCCAAATTGTGGCTATTGTAAATTATGCTGCAATAAGCAAAGTGGTGTATATATTATTTAAAATTAGTGTTTCAGATATCTTTGGATATATACCAGAAGTGGAATTGCTGGGTCATAAGGCAGTTTGACTTTTAATTTGTTGAGTTACCTCCATGCTGTTTTCCACAGTGGCTGTACCAATCTGCATTTCCACCAACAATGCAAAAGGGTTCCCTTTTCTCCGCATCCTCACCAACACTTATTTTTGATTTATTGATGATAGTCATTCTGACAGGTTTGAACCAATATCTTATATTGCTTTTAATTTGTATTTCTCTGATGATTTATGATACTGAGCATACTTTCATATGTTTATTGGGCATCTCCTATGTCCTCTTTGGAGCAGTTTGTATTCAAGTTCTTTGTCCCTTTTTTAATTGGATTGTTTCTTTTTTGATTTGAGTTGTATACCTTCTCCATAAATTTTTGGAAATTAACCCCTTATCAGATGTATCATCGGTGAATAGGATCCCCCATTCAGTGGGTTGTCTTTTCATTTTGTTGATGGTTTCCTTTTCTGTACAGAAGCTTTTTAGTTTGATGTAGTCCAGCTTGTTTATTTTTGCATTTGTTTACCTTGCCTCAGGAGATATATCAGAAAAAATATTGCCATGAGAAATGTCTGAGATTTTACTACCTATATTTTATTCTAGGATTTTTATGGTTTTGCCACTTACATTTAAGTCTTTAATCAATTTTGAGTTTATTGTAGTGTATGGTGTAAGAACGTGGCCTAGTTTCATTATTTTTTACATGTATCTGTCCAATTTTCCCCAAACCATTTATTGAATAGACTGTCTTTACCCCTTTCTATGTCCTTGCCTCCTTTGTTAGATATTAATTGACCATAAAGGTAATGTATATTTTATATGGCATAACTAGCATTAATGTTGGTAACCACAAATTATGTAGCTGATTTGAGGCACTATGGTAGCTGACATATTTCCAAGTACAATCATTTACCCGCAGACACACAAGGAAGTGACAGTACGAGATGGAAGGTGTTGGTGGTGGTGGTGAGTTTGCCTGAGATCATAGAAGCAGATAAGGAAATCATGACAGAATCTAGGTCTTCAAAGTCTCAATCCACCAACTTTTCCTTTAACCATTGTCTTCTGTAAATATATTATAAATTAAAAGCAGCCTAATCTATTTTTTAAAAACTCAGATATGCCCATTGAATCTAGTAAATTTTAGCCTAAATTAGTATAGTAAAGCATTACAGTATTCCATGTGCATTCTGAGATTCCATGGCAAATTTATTTTCCCACGTATTTCTCATAATCTGAGTTATATCAGAATTATAAAATTATCACCTATCAAATAAAAAAGCATTTTATTAAGCGGCATCTTTTTCCTGTTTTTCATGCCCCGGTTAATTGTTTCAGAGGTCTTTATCATTTAGGACACCATTATAAACTGTTGCTGATGACAGGCGACTACAGTTAAATAATCTAAGCCCAGTCAATGGCTCCTGGACCACCTGTGGGCCGAGACGGCTATGGATGCAGCCCAACAAAAATCGTAAATTTACTTAAAACATTTTTCTTTTTTTCATCATCAGTTTTTGTTAATTTTTGTGTATTTAAGGTGTGGCCCAAGACCATTCTTCTTCTAGTGTGGCCCAGAGACACCAAAAGGCTGGACACCCCTGGTAGGATTCTAACATTTGTAACCTTTAGGTCCAAATGTGATAGGTGTGATATATACAAATGATTATTTTTTTACTTTATTTCATGGATTGATGTATAGTTTTTAGAAATAGTGAAAATTTTGTGATATGTGATGTAAAAATAATGTTACACAAAAATTAAAGTATTTAAAATTTATCTGTGATAATTTATTTTATTGGATCCTGTTGTAAGTACATCTCTAAGAAGCAGACCCTTATGGGGATTTTTGTTCGGTGATACACTTAGGGCTATTTTCGAGAGGAGGACTATGAGGGAAATTGTATGGGGCAAGGGTAAAAGGTTAGCAAGAATGTGATCTGAACAGCACAGTTGTCCCACAGATTTAACCCTACCTGTTGACAAGGAACTGACCCTTTTTGTGCAACTCCTAGTGAGCTGAGAGTGAGTGTAGGGAAGGAAATGTGTCCACCCAGACAAGGTTGTTTAGTGAGATATTCTAAAAAAGAAGAAAGATACATGCATGCAGTCCCTATTTAAGCCATAATTCAGATGCCTGTAATCTTCTGTGGTTATACAGAATATATATTTAAATTCATTTGAAAATTATGCTAAGCGAAATAAGCCAGGCAGTGAAAGACAAATACCATATGATCTCACCTTTAACAGGAACCTAAACAACAAAACAAAGAAGCAAGTGGAATATAACAAAAGACACTGAAATAGAGTTGTCAGTGACCAGAGGGGAGAGGGGAGGGAATTTCAGGGGAGAAGGGAAGGGTTTACAGGAACAAATATAGAGG
>CM052540.1:53178504-53267256 GCA_028533065.1 Trachops cirrhosus | reverse complement strand
ATAACTATCTTTACTTTTTTTTTTTTTGACAGGTTCACTGGCCAAGAGTTCTGTTACATTTTTTCATGTTTCATTTTCATGGGAAGTAACATAGGCCACCGCAAGCAGTCTTTTAATGGTTTCCATCTTTCCTTCTCTTTTTCACTGATATCCTTGTGGAAATATTATCATGTACCTCCATGCCATTCAAGAGCCATCAAATTCTCACTCATCTAAAACTACAATAATTGAAGTCTTTTACCTGCTCTTATCTTTCTGTTAGAGGTAAGATTTATGTGTTGCAAGAAATTTCCACTGTGTTTTAAGATTACAGATAGGTGTTGAAGTGTATGCTACATTGAAGGGTAAGCTCTCCTCACAAGGTTCTAAAAGTTCCTCTCATCAAGCACTGATGAGCATCTGCTTCAGATTTAAAAGGTGAAAACCATATCATCATGAATAAATACTTTACGCTGCACCCAAAGAGAAAAGATGTTATAAATTGCAATTGCAATTTTCAAAATGTTTTTAATATTTTTAAAACAAATGGCTGCAAGGTTCTAAAAAGGAGGAGTGAGAAAAACCTAGAAACACAATGCATTTTTCAAGACTTTTTACCCCCTAACTTTCCCAGGAATCCCAAGCTGTATTTTTATTTCCTGCCTGCACTTTTTATCTTTCTGCATCATTTTTTTCCACCACTCCACCCTTCTGTACTTGTTCTCACATAGAAAGTTGGAAGAATCCTAAATTGAGAATCTCATGCATTTTATTATATTTTTAAATTTATAATACCATTTTATTATTTTCAGAAAAATTATTGGACAAACTATTTCAAACATAGTTGCCTGCCTCTTCCTTGGGAAATAAACATTTTCCTTTTAACTTTCTTTTTCATTGCCTAGCTGTTGTGTAAGGCTACAACATAATTGTAGGTTACTGAAGAATTTATCTAGGTAAACATCCGACAAACCATTGTGCTTTTGAAGGATGATCGTGAACACTTAGCTATACCGTTGGCTCCACATTATCATAATTAGACCTTGTAGCGGGAACCTCACATGCTTTAAGGGAACATCTGGTTTGGTTTTTGTATAAATGTTTGGTTTTTCATATTCTTTTAAAACTTTTGGGGTCAATTCATTTTGACTAAATAGTATCCACTACTGTTGGACGTGCTAGCAATCTGAGAAACTAAATACAATATGTGTATGCACTATTCATACTTCTCCTCTGAAGGTGTTGAAATTGATTAGTGTCTCTTCTCAGATAAAATATTTTGATCAAGAACTCAATCTTTGGGCAAGATAAGTCAAGATCCCTTTGGAAGTAAGGAGACCAAAATATAATTAAATGTTTTCTTCATGTCACCAAATTAGAAGCTATAAAAAGGCTTTTGTAACAACTTATAATTTGTCTTCTGCAGATAGATTACCTTTTAATGGATTGCCTAATGAAATAACCAACTGTATGACTATTATCTGAATCACTGGAGTTCCTTAAATATAAACAAGATTGAAATGAACATTTTAGCAGGTGAGAAATAGTGATCAGCAATGTCATGAAAATTCAATACGCTGACAATTTTATGGAGAGACTACTCCCAGTTCAAGAACATTTGCTTGTAAATTCATCTCTAGTCCGCTGAATAATGCAAAATTCTGTTCGATAGAATGGAGGCTTATAACAACTCTCTTTAATTCACTCTCATGGGGCATTTGTGAGGAATAACTGCTAGCAGTATGTTGTGGAATGCAATGATGCACAATTTATTGCTTCCCTTAGCTACCGCTGCAGATGACCTGCATGCCAACTGCAAACACAAGTCCTTCTTTCTTAATTATCACTGCTTTTCTTTTTTCTTAGTACTTTGTTAGTTGGTTTTGGGTTTTTTTGTTTGTTTTGTTGCTCTTGTCACTGAAAGACTCGCAGAATTACTTCTCACCATTTCAGTGTTACTGTGGCTGTCCTAAGTGTGTGGTTGTCTCATTTTATGGCAGTAAGGTCACTATTTCCCATATTATTCTGAGGTCCTATTATCCCCTCTGTTTTACCCCAGGAAATGGAAATCAATTACAATCCATCCATTGAAAACAGTTACCTGGTTTTCACTCTGCCCCTAGCTTTCCGAACTTTAGAACCTCCTTTACTTCATAGGATGCTTGCAGTTCAGATTCAGATACATTTTCTGAAGTGGATTTACATCTACTATCCCCAATTCTCTCAATTTCCAACATTCATATGAATATAACAACATGATACAATGTAAAGCATTGAGCTCAAATCTATCATAGTAACCACTCTGATATAAACCAAATTTTAAAACTGCCACCTATATATTTTCTCTTATTATGGAAAACAAATGACCTTCTCATTCAATTCAAACTTCAATTATAAATTACCTATGTTTTTCAAAAGTTAGTTATTTAAAAAAATAAATTTCAAAGAATTATGACTGACCAAAATATATGTAAGTAGTTCTGTGAAAAAAACAAATACCTTTTATTTTATTTCTCATCCAAATGTTTCTCCATTTTTTTGTCTAAGATCAAGCATAGGTATTTTATTTCTCATTTAAGTCATGTTTTCACATTACTTTAAAATAGAAAAAGATACAATTTAAAGATGTGAGTCAACATGACATATCTTTTAACTCATGTGACTTTCTAGTGCCAATGTGAATTATGGGTTGACATATTGACACACTATTTAATAAAAATAATTTAAAAATGTTGTACTCACCCAGATGTTTTTTAAAAAACCCAACACATCTGTTTTCTCTTGAGAATAATTTTTCTTGCCCCTAGTTTCCATAGCTGTATCAGAAATAAATAGGATGTTAATAAATGGCTCTGTCAAGCACATTCATGTAAAAAACTGCCGGTACATGTATGTAAAGATGCCTTCTGGGTACATATTCACAGTTCTACTGCTGGCTCCCAGAGCATGAGTACCTTTAACTTTAGAAGCTAATGCCTATTTGTTTCCTAGAGGGATTGCACCCATCACCTTGGCATATACGTTCATGGTAATATTTGATATTATCAAAGTTTATACATTTTTATTTCCTCTCATTGGGTCCACAATATCCATTTTATTTTTTGGAGTCAGAATTTCTGAATATCTTATCAGAATACACACATTTTAAATGTTTTCATTATTTTATTTTATCTTTTATCCATAAGTCTCAGTTGTTTTTACTGATAGTGTTGGAAAGGCTAGCTGGTTTGCTGGAAATGGACTATACCCAAAGGCATGTGAAGTCTTCCTCTGAGGAAACTAGAAACTTCAGGAAAGTCAATAGTTCATCTGAGTGCACTTAAATAATCATGGAACAAGTATGCATAACAATTTGAAGTATCATTTGGAAGTTTCTAGTAAAATTGAAATTTATGTACCATACACAGCAAGTCGACTTCTAGATAGAGAAGTGCATAAAATGATCTTCTATCATATGTGCATACAATGATACAGTAAAAAAGCTTATTGCCAAATGATTTAAACTGTTAATCACTAGAAAAATGTTCATTCTAACATATGTAGGAATGAATAGATTATGTATTAACATAATTAGATCTTAAAACTGATATGGATAAAAAATTAGGTCTAAATATAACATGCCAAGTATATCACATATATTTTTTAAAATAATATGTCCATGCTTTTGTTTCTATTTTGTTCATCAATATATTTTGTCCATTAGATTCCACATATAAGTGAGATCATATATTATTTATTTTTCTCATAGAAAATTATAATATTTATTGTTTATAGGTACTTGTAGGCATGTGAAAAATGTAATTTAAAAAACATAATTGGTTAAGTGATGAGATGCATTAACAAGCTCAAGATTCTTGAGAGAAAGGTATTTGGGAATGAAATTAGGCATTAATGGGGAGAATTGACTCATATTCACTGATTTTTAAGACATGAACTATTTTAGGTTGTTGATGATAAAATGATTTATATTGTTATGTCATTATTTTCTCGTAAAAATGGTTTAAGCCTCAAAGAAAATAGAAAGTAGATTTAAATAATATCAACAGTAAGATAAAAAGCAGGATCAAAATATTAAATTATATGATTGTAGAATTATAGATTAACTAAAATTTATCACTTTGAACCAATATATCATGTACTACCTTAATATAACCTTTGAATCAGTTCCCTTCAGTGCATGATTAGTGTTAAGGATCCTAATATTAATGTTTATTTTTCTTTGCTCATCACAATAAATAGGTTTATTACATATTAAAGAGTATATAATTTATATTTCTTGGTAAATTAGAATAATGTTATGATTTTATGAACTTGAGATATTTTCTTTTTTCATTTCTGTGATAATGAGCTCAGGCTCAGCCTTATAATTCTAAGAATATTGTAAAATCTTATGTTTTTTGAACTTGCAAACTGTTTACCAATGATTTTTTTCTTTTTCCATGCCAGCCAGAAGTGCAAAGTACAAAGAAGAATTTTAACAATTTCAATTTGAATTTTCTTTGTTTAAAAATTTGTTCTATTTTCAAAATACTTGATTTTCACTTTTTAATTTGTTCCACTGGAAAAAATCAGAGTGCACAGGCTTAGGGTAGTAGTCCCTTCATTACTCATATTCCCATTCCACCAGTAAAGTTACTCACTTTGAATTGAAAAATTTGTGCATTTCTTTAACACCCTAAAACCTGTTAAGGTGACATCCTTAAGTCTGTGTGTCAATTCCTCCCAAAAATATATATTTCATCCAATGGTGACAGTGATTATAACCATAAAGCACTGATTTAGATTTAAATTAGTGACAGCAATATTACTGAGTTGCTTTCATGTGAATAACAGCCTATAACACTGAGTGAGATATCACTTACAAAAATATTTGCTAAACCTTAGTATTATTAAAAGTGTTAAGTATAAAATATAAAGCCCAAGTAATTCAGAACAATCTTCTTCCTGGAAGAATGAGAAATGTTATTAAAATCTGTGTCTGTGTATATGTGTAACTTTTATATGTATATAATATATAAAAATTTATATACATATATCAATATGCAGGAGAAAATAAAATTAAGGAGCAAGTCTATATTTTAAAGTTGCCATTGTTCTAGGATAAGAGGTTGAGAAATGATTTTGAGACTCTTGAGATGAAAACCAAAAGTTAAAGTGCAGAACCATTGACATAAGGAAGCTGCTCATGCTTATTTATATATGTTACCTACAGGACACAGCTGCTCCCTAGGAGTAAAGTTGAATCAAAATTAAAACATGTTTTGCAGACACAGCATCCTGATTCTAAGTCATTTTGGTAGTACAGAACATTTCAGCTTGTAAAATCTGTTTAAACTGATTTTAAATTGCTGATTCCCTCACGTGGCTGAAGAAGCAAAAGAAAATTCTAAGAAAAAGTAATATTTTTCTAGTTCTCAAATGATCCCTAAAAATCTCTAAAATTTGTTGCAGAGTACATATCTAAGATAGTCTGAGCCTAAAATAAGGCAAGGCATGTGACTGAGAATCAGTAGAAATTAACAACAGATATACACCACACCCACCTAAAATCAATGTTGTAGAAGGACATTCTTTCCATTGGGGAAAAAAGCTAAAGAATAACAACAACAAAAAAAACAAAAACAAAAAACAGGACACTGAAAATTTGCATTAGGACCAACTAGAAAATTCTAGAAGTGGAATACACAATAGCCAATGTTCAGAATTCATTGGTGGGATTAATAGCAATGTTAAAATTATTTTTAAAAAGGGTTTCTAGATTGAAGCACAAAGACAAAAAGATTTAAGTATTGTGAGGAGTAGAGACACGAAAAATGTAGTGAGAAAATATAGCAAATTTAATTGGTGTCAACAGAAATGAGAAGAAATGTGGTAGAAACAATATAAATTTTTTAAATTGAAGAAAATTTTCTCTAATTGATAAAAGACAGCATCTGTAGATTCAAGAAGCTGAAAGAATCTTAAAGAGTTAAATAAAAAGAAATCTGTATCCATACACATCGTTTGAGCCTAAAAAAATCAAACATAAAGACAAATTTTAAAACAGATTACAGTGAAGTTGACAACAGTGAGCAACCGTTAGGCTCATAGATAACTTCTAACAGAAAAGTGGAGCAAGATAGCAAAGAATATTTTAATACATAGGTTAGAAGTAACTAACAACCACAAATTCTAAGTACAGGAAAAATATTCTTCCAGAATGAATGTGAAAAAAATTTATTGCCAGACAAACAAATTCTGATAAAAGCCACCATTAGCAAAACTTTCAAAAAGTAAACCCTTTGAGATTTCTTCAAAAAAAAAATGAACAGTGATCTCAGCTGTCAGTTTGGAGATGCAGAAAGGAACGGAGAGCAAAGAAATAAAAAAAAAAGCATTCATTAAGAATACTGAGCCATAAAACACACCTCAACAAATTGAAAATAATAGAAATTATACAATGTCTACTCTGAGACCACAATGAAATTTGACTAGAAATCAATAAAAGAAAGATAACTGGGAAATCCTAAAATATTTGGAGATCAAACAACATACTATCAAATTACACATGGGTCAAATAAGCAATCACAAGAGAAATTTTAAAAATATTTTAAATAAAATGAAAACACAGCCTATCAATATTTGTGAGATGAAATGAAGTGCTTAGAGGAAAATTTATAGAATCGAAAGCATATATTTAAAAAAGATATAAAATCAGTTGTCTAAGGTCCCATTTAAGGAAACTAGAAAAAGGAAAGCAAACTAAATTCAGAGTAAACAGAAGAAAATAAATAATAAGACCAAAAACCAGTGAAATATAAAACAGGAAATTAAAAATCAATAAAACAAAACTTGGTTCTTTGAAAAGATCAATGAAATTGACAAGACTCCATTGAGGCTAAATAAGAAAAAAAGAGTGAGGATGCAAATTATTGAGATTCAAAACAAAACAGGGGACTTGACTACAGATTCCATTGACATAAAAAGAGTAATAAAGGATCATGATGAACAACTCTAAACCCACAAATCTGATAACCTAGACAAATGAACCAATTCCTTAAATGGTACAATCTGCCAAAACTTACACAGAAAGAAATAGATAATTTGAATAGGTGATATCTTCAATGTATTGAGTAAATAACTAAAAACCTTCCTGAACAGAAATTGCCATGCCCAGAGAGGTTCACTGATGAATTTTATAAAATATTTTTAAAAATATTATACTAATTCTCTACAATCTATTTCAGAGAATAGAAGCAGAGGGGATACTTTCTAAATCATTCTACGAGGCCTGTATTACCCTAAAACCAAAAGTAGACAAAGATTTTATAAGAAAGGCAACTAAAGACCAATATTTCTCATAAACATAACTGCAAAATTCCTCAAAAAAATTAGTGTGTTGAATCCAACAATGAATATAAAATATATACACATGAACAAGTGAGATTTATCCAGGAATGCTAATCTTTGTTCAAATTTAAATATATATTAATGTAATTCATCACAACAGACAAAAAGAAAACAATTATATAATAAATGCAGAAAAGACATTTGATAAAATAATATACCCATTTGTGATAAAAAAAAAAAACTCTCAGAAAACTAGGAATAGAGGGGACCTTTCTCAAATGCATAAAAATAACTTTAAAAATGGCATCTAACATTATGCTTAATGGTAAAAAAATCTTGAAGGTTTCCCAGTAAGAATAAAGCAAGAATGTCTCCTGTCACAATTGCTCAACATCATAGTAGATGTCTTTGCTAATGCAATATGGCAAGAAAACAAAATAAAAGATATACAGATTGCAAAAAAAAAACAACAACAAAAAAAAATCACTCTGTATATGACATGACAGTAGAAAATCCCAAAAGAAACCCCAACAAAAATAATCCTGGAACTAAAAAGTAACAGTACCAAGGTTGCAGGATATAATTTAATATACAAGTCAATCATGTCCTCTATATCAGTAACAAACAAGTGGAATTTAAAATAAAAAAACAAGTATCATTTGTATTTGTACTTAGGTACAAATCTAACAAAATATATACAGAATCTATTTGAGGAATTCTACAAGATTCTGATGAATTTAGTCAAAGAAGAATGACATACATGGAGTGATATTCCATGTTCTTAGATAGAAGGCCTCAATATTGTCAAGATGTCAGTTCTTTCTAATTTTATCTATAGTACAATGCAGTCCCAATCAAAATTCCTGCAAGTTACTTGTGGATATTGACCAACTTAATATAAAGGTTATATGTAGAAGCAAAAGACACTGAATATCCAACACAATACTGAAGAAGAAAAATGAATTTGGAGGATGGGCACTATCTATCTGCCTTCAAGATTTGCCCTGGAGGTGCAGTAATCAAGACAATGTAGGATTGGCAAAAGAATACTAAAATAGATCAATAAAACAGATTAGAGCACCCAGAAATTGACTCCCATAAGGGAGAAACATATGTAGTACAGGTTTTTTTAGGGTACTGAAAACATTCTGTATGCATCCACTATGAAGGATAAATGTACATTCGTTCAAACCCATAGAATATATAACACCATGAGTTAACCATAGTGTTGAAGTTTAAAGTATGAACTTTGGATGATTGTTACATGTCAAGGTAGGTCCATCAGCCTCAAAAAATGTACCCTTCTGGTGGTGGATGGTGATAATGGGAAGGTCATGGGTCAGGGGTTATATGAGAAATCTCTGTCATCTCCTTAATTTTGTTGAGAAACTTAAACTACTCTAAAATAAGGAAGTCTTAATTTAAAAAGTATATATTTGTATATATATGTACATATACATATATACATATATATGTGAATTTAAATAAACATTGCTTACATAGCTATAATATTAAAACATTATAGGGTGTTAAAATGATTAAAATAAAAGTATAAGAAAACAGCATTTAGCCTCCTTCAAAACTCCCTGAAATCTTTAGCCAAAAACTCTTGGTCAATGGAGCATAAAAATCTATTTTCTTTGCAATGGATTGGGCAACACTGAGTTGCTATTTAATCCTCAGAGTTCCTAGGTGAGACTTTCTCCTACCTTTTTCTCCTGTTTCCATACTTGTTTGCTGTTTCCCCTGGAACACTTCTTTAAAAAATTACTAATAGATTATACTTAATCTTAGGATCTTTCCATAAGAATCTACCTAAGGTAGTTTTCAATTTTCATTAAACAGATGAACTCTTTTGAAGTGTTTATAAATGTATGGAGAAGAGTAAAAGTTCCAAATAATATTAAATGTGATAGTCAAGTTTGCATTATTTAGTCCTTGGCCTAATGACCAATTAATAGCAAAAGAATATATAACTTCTGAACTAAGAAAAAAATAAATAATAAAACTAGTCAAGTCAAAATGATGCAAAAAGGAAAAAAATCATAAAACAGGCAGAACAAAATTAAAGGAATATTGTAAGATAATAAAATCAAATACATCACTAGTTACATTATTAATTTCATGAACATGAGCTTCAATGACAGGAACCAAGCACCTTGAAAACATGCTGTACTATTTCTTTTATATGCAATTCAAAAATAGTCATTGTGCTTTGGGGTTTATTTTTAGGTAGTAAAACTATAACAAAGGAAAGCAAACAATCACTTACTAAAGAAGTGAAGAAGAAATGTCAGCATGGTGACTATGATGAACAGGAAGGGAGAGATTTGTGATTTGTAAGGAACGTGATATGTGACGGTTAATGTTTTATTTCAGCTTGACAAGCTATGGTGACCATTTGTTCAGTCAGACATTACTCTCAGTGCTGCTGTGTTGGTGTGTTGTAGAGGTGATTAAAATTCACAACAAATTGACTTTAAATAAAGCAAATTACCTTCCGTATGTGTGTGGATCTCATCCAACCAGTTGAAGACTTTAAGAACAAAACCTGAGGATTCCTAGAGAAGAAAGATTTCTGGTTCAGAACTGTAGCACAGAATTTTTGTTACTTTTGGCCTGCCCTGTGGATTACATACTGAAGACTGCACTATCAACTCTTACCAGAAATTTCAACCTATTGGTTGACCCTACAATATTCAAACTTGACAACTCCTACAAATGGGTGAGCCAATTTCTTAAAATAAATTTCAATTTCAACCTTTCTTTCCTCCTCTCCCCCACCAGCTCTGTGTGTGTGTACTTGCATGTCTGCGCTCATGTTTAGTCTCCAGTTGGTTTGGTTTTTCTGGAGAATGCTGACTTATAGGGTCTCTGGTTGCTGGCTATATTTTATTTTATTTTCTTACTTATGTGATAGTTACAAGGGCATTCATTTTACAATAATTTATTAAGCATTACATTTATGTTTATGCCATTTCAGTAAGTTTTTCTATTTCACAATAAAAAGTGAAATAAAATAAATAAAAAGGGAAAAGAAGGGGAGGCCCTTCTCACTAGGGACTGTTACAATTGAACTTATATGAGATAATGGCCAATTGCATACTATATGTCATTATTTGTGTACATTGACACTTTAAATAGTGTCAGAGGCCTATAAGAAGAATCTTTATCAATGTAGGCAAACACACAAGTTAATACACTGAACTCTTCCTCTTCACCAATAAGGGTAAAGCCTTATAACTATGCTTCTCACTGCAGTTTTAATTTCATGCCCTTACCTCCCTACCCTTGGCCGCCTGGATGTATTTATTCTTCCTTGCCCCTGAGGTAATTTTCTTTCACTTCCTTTCTCCCAGTGGCACAGACCAGATTACAGCAATGAGTAGTGCCACGGTTTCCTTAGACAGAGCTCTTCAAGTCAGTCTAATTAAAGAATGTGATTTAACCAAAATGAAGTGAAAAGCCAGTCATTAAAATAGCCTTGGCCTGCATATAAATTTAAAAATTACCAAGAGTTTAACAGACACAAAGCATTAAATTTAAAATCCAAAATTAACTGTGTAAGATTAGTATGATTGTCCTGATTTTGCAGTTGAGGAAACTGAGATTAATAGAGCATATCTGATGGCCTCTTGTCACTCAGCAACCAACACGTGAGAAATACATTAGGAACCCAGGGCTTCCATCTTTGAGGTCCAGCTTATGACACTGTGTCTATCAGTGGTGTTGGCTTCAAATGAGGATAGTCTATTTAACGGATATTCATAAGCCATGTGAGCATTTTAAAATTCCCCATTAGGATTATGTTTGTATGACAATTTATACTTTCAAAGTATTTTACATCTGTGTATTTAGACATTTCCCAGTTTCAAAATATTGGTATTAATACCACCATGCTTTTGCATATATTTCTAAAGTTTCCCTGGTGAAGGCACACAGATTTGAAAAAATTTAACAAATTGTTCAAAGGATAACTTGGGAATTAAATCTAGACCACCTGATTTCTAGGCCTGTGCTTGGAACTCTATACCACATTACCCCTACACAATCACGTCATTAGAAGTATTTACCACTATTTTGTAAGACTCTCTGAAAATCATGTTATTTTGCTTATATAGTTACAATGGTATTAATTTTCAAAGTAAATTATATACATACATATATATAATTTGTATAATGCCTGTAAATTATATATATAAAGTAAATATATATGCACATGTGTATACACACATATACACACACACACACATATATATAATTTGTATAGTGTCTGCAAAGTTATCATTACTAAGCCAAATTATATATATAAAGTAAATATATATGCACATGTGTATACACACATATACACACACACACACACACACACATATAATTTGTATAGTGTCTGCAAAGTTATCATTACTAAGCCATGAAGTTCTAAAACCAAATGCTATAAATTAGGATGAGGCAGGTAAAGCTAGGCTGATATTTATCTTTAGCAAAGATTGCACACTTTTATTAATTTGAATTTCATTGATTCACACTTCACAATAATTCATTTAGGCATTTATGAAACTGTAATAAAATGCCCTGAGTTTTGACTTATCTATAATGAAGGGGTTGGTAGAAAAATTAGTATTTGCCCAGAGAAGATTGAAATGACTGAAAAGAATTTAAGAACATTTTCAAGTGTCTAAGGGCTCTAGAAATAATTTACATACAGGCAGTTGATGGGTCAGTTTCAACTCATTCTTATCTATTTATTGAGACTAGTTAACTTTAGAACTGCAGTGCTTTGTTAGTCTAATTCTAATTATAGTATTTAACAGAGAGTATTTAAAATGCATTTTGGGAAAAAAGAAAATACGTTTCATTAAGAATAAACCTAAAATTTAGATCTTTTATTAAGGAAACTAATCCAGATTAGAAACCATATTAATGATTTTTTCATTTATGACTAAAAACTTTATGTGCTCTGATATATTAAATAAAGGAGAAATCATGATCTACATTGTAGTTTCTATTTTCAGGGTTAATTACTTTTTAATTAAGAATTTCTGCTTTGGTTATAACTTTAATTATCCAATGAATACACATTTGTATTTCTAGCAGTATATAGGAATTTAAAAAATTTTTATTGTATAACTTGAGAACAGGTCCAAGAATATATAAAGAACCACAAACCAGGATGTTTGGTTAAGCTTTTAAATAATCCTAGAAAAAATAAGCAAAGATTAGGAGAAATCAAGTCATTTGATTGAAACTATGCCTGGTAGGCCATTGATGTAGTGTAGTGTGTTCAGAGTTATTAGTGGGGTAGGGTAGAACATATGTGACTCATTCAAAACTTATGATGAGAACTTATGGTATAGAAGCAAGAAAAAGATCTAGTTCAAGTTCTAACACTGCCACTTCAGTGCTGTATAATTTGCTGCAAATTAACTTTGTGGCATTGCTATTTCCTCCTCTGCAAAATGCTGAGAATAATACCTACATCCTATGAAGCTGTTATAAAGATGAAAAATATCAATGTGTCTTGAAAATGGTAAATTACTCTATAAATATAAGGTATGGATTAGTTTTAGGCATACCCTACTACATGACTAATTTACCTAGAAAAATCTGGGTGTGATAGTTTTCAACAAGTTTAGAAAGATAGATCACTTTATTTCTCCCACACTTGCAGAGATCTCATTGTCTTACACCAAATGAAAAGCTATCAAATCTGAGACTCTGACCAAGAATGTGGGAAAAATGTGAGGTGGAATGACACGGAATATAGCAAAACCAGAGGCAACAACACGACTGTATTAATTGCCGGCCTGCAGGACCCTGGAAATGTACTGTGGCACTGAAGAGACAATTGTTAATATTATACGTAAGACCCGGGAACAAGTGCTTTCCCATAATCACAGTATAGGTTTATAAATGAAGTCATCTCAAAACTAACTTTCATTTTATCACCAAGTTTATATTCTCTGTGGCTTAAAGTATATTGATTCAATCCCTTCATTCTAGACCACGTTGGTTGTCCAAATAAACACAACATTGTTTTGTTCCTCTTATGCTTGTTTCCATAGATGCTTGACATGTTTCAGGAATGACACTAAGATAAATTATTTTTAAAAAATCACCAATAGAATAAAGAGCCCAGGTGTCATGTGGGTTGCGAGTTGTTTTGACAGACCAAGGCAACAAGCTGCAAACAATTTGTACAGAAATATTTTAGAAAGACATCATTCTCCAAACTCAGAACTAAAGTTTTCATGGAAAGTTACATGTGTAAGTGGGCCTAGGTCTTGAAAATTATTCATCTGAGAACTGCAAACTGGCCACCCAAACTCAAAGTATAAATTAGATGTTTCCACAGAATCAGAATAATATAGAAAATGCCCAACTAGGTCTTTTAGTTTTTTTAGAGACTTGACTGGATTTAGGTTTCTGAGGAAATTTAGCCCAGTGGAAACTTAAGCTTCCATAAGACTTGAGTTGAAGCATAACTATTCTAATTTCAGTTCCATTAATAAGTAGATTGTTTAATCTGAGCAAATAAAATTAATTCCCAAAGCCTTGCTTTTCATCACCTACAAGTAGGAGAACAGATACTGGAGAAATATTATCTATCAAATGGCTGTGTTAAGAAATTAGATGAAGGCATATATCCTAAATAACAAGAATTTACTTGGTGCTAAACAATGTGCATTATACTGGAGTTCTAAATAATGCATTGCATCACTTGTAAATGTGAGACTTTTTCTATTTATTTTTGAACAATTACTGAGCTTTTATGTTGATTGTGCTTATTGTTTTAATGGCCCATTCACCAGAAAGGTCATGGAGATATCCTCTCCAGCAAGTCCCTGGGCCCTTTTTCTATTTTTGCCCTTGCCTTCTGTCAGTCTTTTATCTCTCCTTTCTGCCTTCCACAGTAAAGCACGCTGGGCAGGCTTCTTCCTGTATCAGCACTGGTATTCTGAGGGAGCTGTCATTTTCTTTGTCTACAACTTGTTAAAATTCAGTGATTTAAGAAAACACTTCCTGGCTTAACTCCACTAAGCTCAGGGAAAAATGTGTCCACTGCCCTTATTATTTCTGTTTCTAATTGCTAATAGGAACAAAAAAAATTCTAGGCAGTAGAAACTGTAGAAGGTGTAACTTTAGAGGGTTTCCTATATTCTTTGCAGAAAAATTAAACTTCCTTTTTCTGTCTTCACTACATGAAATATATGAGATTGATTTAATTAATCATTGTTAAACATAGCAGGAATCAGTATGCTGAGCTGAGTATTGTTTGGGAGTGTTTTCTCATTACTCAAAAAGACCCTTCTATGATCATCTCTAAGGCTTCAAATCCTGACTCTAACAGAAACTATGGTCTCAGACATAGTATATGAATTTTGAACCTCTCAGTTTCTCCTCATAAACTGGGAGTAAAACTATTGCATAAATCATAGAGTGGTAATAAGAATTAAATGAATTAATGGCTGCAATGATTTAGAACAGTGTTTGTCATGATAAAACAATTGTACATAAGTCATTATTGCTAGTCTATCTTCTACAGCACATCATGTCACTTAAAAGGAATTGCAGCAACTCTTAAAAGTTCTAGCTATTTAATCTCTCATATCCACTATATGTACTATAAATACAACATATATGTACTATCTATGTACACAAATATATTTAAATTCACACATAAATAATCAATAATATTCTTTGAAGTATTTTAGTCAGCTGTTTCAGTTTTCTCAATATAATCGCTAATTAGCTGCACTAAATCAAAACAAGGAAGCGAGTCAAGGAGTTTTGGACAACATAGGATGTGAACAGGCACTTCTAATGCTGCCATAATCTTTTTCAATAACTGTAGGAACAATGGTTCTTTCTCACTGTGCTCTTAGTTACCACGTGGGTTAAGTATAATGATACCAATTTCATATCTGTGACTGCTTTTCTAACAATTCACAAAGAAGTGTAAAGAGCTGCAATTCAAAGGTCAGAGAAATCTGTGTTTGAATTCCATCTATACCACCTACTTATCTCAGATTGGAGGAAAATTACTTAGCCTCTCTGAACCTCCAATCCTTCTATAAAATAAGGATTTCTATCTCAGGAAGCCACTATTAAAGAAGATAAAACAAAAATGCACCACTTGGCTGCTTTCTAAGGAGGGTAATTGACCAAAGGCCCTCAGATGCTGCCTCGCTGAATGCACATGGTGTTTGTGTGAGGCCATGATTTCTGAGGGCTGCTCCAGAACATGTCTAAGAAAGGTGAGGGTCTAAGCCTATGTAAGCTCAGTCCTGAGAGAAGTCAGGAATCCAGAAGATCCTTTGGCCAGGAGACGCCAATGGGCCTGTCCAAACCTTTCTCAGATCTGTGCTGCAGTGTAAGATCCTTCAAACCTGAGCTTCCTCCTTTCCTGTCTACTTCACAGTATCTGGTCTGTACTGCAATCTAAAAACAAAAACACAAAAACAAAGACAAAACAAACAAAAACCCTATGCTGCTCCTTACTCTTATCCTTTACCCTTCTGATGCATGTCCCACAATTGATCTGTTACTCATAATCACATCTTGTCATCTACTTCTCTGAAAATCCAAACTGATAAAATATACAGCATAGTACATGGCACACAGTAAGCATTTTATAAAATGCTTTTATCAAAACCTAAATTATAGGAATAGAGACAAAATATGGAAAATTTTTACATAGACTGTATGAATTCAATATGCAGAAATAATATTATATATAAAATTTTTATGTTCCTGTATATAGAATTTAAAAACAGTTTTCTTTTACTTGGTAGTAAAATCAGCAGTACCTTGTATTTTATTTTTATATAGATTTTTCTCCAACACCTTCTCTAGCCACTTTTTATCTTCTCCTTTTTCATGAATGCATATTCCAATAATTATCACTATATTTTTATTTTTATTTTTTTAAAGATTTTTTTAATTTATTTATCTTCAGAGGGGAAGGGAAGGAGAGAGGGAGAGAAATATCAATGTATGGTTGCTTCCTGTGCATTCCCTGCTGGGAAATGGCCTGCAACCCAGGCATGTGCCCTGACTGGGAATCGAACCATGATCTCTTGGTTCACAGGTCCGCACTTAATCCACTAAGCTACACCAGTCAGGGCAAATTATCACTATATTTTTAACTAAAATAGTGAGATTAAAATTCAGAAGTCAGCCTTATTCAAAGGTATTTTATTTTAAAGGTATGGAGATCACATGAAAGGGACATAAGAACAGTGACTATAAAAGGGTAAAAGTCATTTAAATGAATATGAGTTAAAAATAAATAGCCAAAGAAAAGCTGATTACATGTTTCCTCTTTATGACCCATATTTCCCACGGAGCAATGTGTGTGTATTGGGATTGGGGTGGATGTGTGAGTGTGCTAGGGAGGGAGAGTGGGGATAAAGTAGAAAATAATGAAAAAGAAAAACAAGATCATAAGCACTCATAAGAATGGAGAGGAATTAATTTCCCCAAAAGTTGAAGCAGCCCTTTCCTGTCATACACTATCTCTCCTCTCTTCCCTATGCCTGCACACTGGAAAACTAAAGTTTTGCTCCTCTTGCCCTCTAACTCCTGGACAGCCATTTTGATTCTGAGTTACATGTGTCTTCACCATAAATGCATACTTATATGGTATTATTTTACTTTTACAAACTTTATGGGGCACTTACATGCTAAGAACTGTTTATACAGTTCAAAAAAATACAATATAGTCCTGGCTTTCCAAGAGCTGTAAATTAAGGTGCAAGCATAAAAAGGTACTGTGCTAACTGTTTTTATTACAAATCAGTATCAATTGCTTTGTAATGATCAGTGAAAGTGCTTTGCTCCTCTTTTGTGGGGGAAGTACTCCATTAAAAGGTGAAATGCAATAGAGTCTTGGGGAGTAAACCTTCATCAGCATCAATGAATTCCAAGATGCATGAGAGACCATGGACTACCCTAAGAATGCAAGTGAATCCTTGTGATTGGAGCTAGGTTGGCATAGATGGGAGATAGCATGGAAAGAGAGGAGTCAGATTGGTTGAAAGTCACATTATGAAAGCACCAATGTGTTGTGCTTTCATTGCAGGGAATAGTTAATATCAAACCATTACAGAGACATGTGGATGCCTCTTTGTTTATTTAAAACTTCATCTCTCATTCTTATTTCCCAAGTGTTTATCCAGAGCAAACTTGCTTTCTAAGCACAATTTTGGACTATGTAGCAAGTGATTTCATATATGTAATTTATCAAGACAAAAATATTAAAGCCCATTTAATTTCCTCACTTTTTCTGCATGTCAGCGATCTGCAACTAATTTGCTTTGTAGAGCATGCTTTCCCTTCCTTCCAAGTATTGCTAAAATTATTCACTGAAAAACACAAAGACATGACCCATGTTCAAAGTTAAATATCTTACCTGAGGGATTTGAGATTTATGTATAAGAAAATTTATGAAAATGTAGTTTCCCCTGGGTCTATATAAATGCAAACAAAAATAACTCTTAGCATGGTACAATGTTATTAGAATATTCCCATGCAGAACCATCTAAATTGATGGTGCTGCATGCAAGGCACAGAATAAAACTAAAGCTTTGATATTATTTTCTGTTCATCTGGTAACCTGGTAACCACAGAGAGCGTAGTCTTCCAGCTCCAGCCTCTAAAGAATAGAGAGAAAGAAAGATATCACATTCTTATTGCCAAAAACTCATTGCAACACCTCTCTGATGAGCACTTTTGGGCCAATGATAATTGCAAAGGTATGGTCAATTATTTTTGCAAATTTAGAACTTTAATATCATGTTAATAGTTAGAGTATTAGTTTAGTAAGTAGTCACGTAAATTTATTTTTAATCCTTAAAAAAACTTTCACAAACTTGAACAAGTTTGTAAACTTGTTTCCAAGCAATGTTGTTTTGATGTGCATATAAGATACAAAACATGATAGTGGCAAGAAAAAATTTTGAGAAATCTTGTCTTTTCAAATTATATTAAAGTTTTTTTCAGGTAGTACTTTTTAAAAAGATGTGTAATTATTCAATTCTAAATGGATGCTAGTGAATTCTTTTTAACATTTTCTTTTTCTGGGGGGGGACAGCAGTGTGCTGATACAAGGTTATGATTAAAAATAAATAAGTGTAGCAACTATTTGTAATGTAAATATAATGTCATAGTTAAATATGTCAATAAATCATCAATTTTTCCTATATACTAGAATAAGCCTGCTTAATATTATATGGCCGCATTATAAATAACTTGTAGTCATTTGAATAATATAAGACTAAGGGAAACTAGTAAATTTTTATGATAGATTTTTATATAAAATTTTCATGATTTAAATTGTCTCAATCCACAACCATACAGGCAAGACAAACTTCTACAGAGATACTTTTTTCAGAGAAGATACTATCCTAAAAAATGTTATTTAATGGAAAAACCTATGTATACATATATGTTTATCCTCATCCTTGATGTTTTATGCTGTTTGATTATTATTGATCTTAGAGTGAAAATCTGTAGAACTTTTGACCAAAACATGAGAGTTAAAGAAGGCACCATATTTAGACAGAGAGCTCTATGTCTTTGTTAGTTTGATTTTGTGCCCCCTTCTCAAGATCTCTTTTACAATCCAGTTATCCATTACTGCAAATACACTAGAATTTTGAAAGGGATTGCATCAACTTCCTATATCATTTTGAGAATCATGTCATCTTAACAATATTAAGTCTTCAGATCTATGAACATGGGATGTTGTTCAATTTATTTAGATTTTCTTTGTTTTCTTTCAATAGTGTTTGTTAGTTTTTAGCATACAACTCTAACACCTCCTTTTTGTGAAAAATAGTTTTAAGTAATTTAAAAATTATATTGTAAATTGAGTTGTTTTCAGATTTTTCAGATTGTGAAGAAACTGTTTTTGTTCTTATTGTTTGTTTTTTACTTAGGGTATCCGAACTTTTGGTGTCCCTGTGCCACACTGGAAGAAGAAGAGTTGTCTTAGGCCACACATTAAATACACTGTGGCATATGATCCAAAAAAAACTCATGTTTTAAGGAAATTTACAATTTTGTGTTGGGTCACGTTCACAGCCATCTTGGGCTGCACACGGTCTGCAGGCCGCAGGTCGGACACCCTTAGTTCACTGGATACAGAATGTTTGGTCGATTTTCTTAAAAATTTTTTAGTCCTTTATATGTTTATCCTATTGCTTTTTGACCTCCATGGTCTCTGATGAGGAACCATCTGTTAGTTGTGTTCATTTTTCTTGTTTATGATCCTTTCTGTTATCGCTTTCAAGAATGTATGTTTTTGATTTTTGACATTTTGCCTATGGTAATATGCTTATGATTGGCTCTTAGTTTATTGTACCTCAAGTTCATTAAGAATTTTAGCCCTGGCTGGTGTAGTTCAGTAGACTGAACGTGGACTTGTGAACCAAAAGATCAGTTCGATTTCCAGTCACAGCACAAGCCTGGGCTGCCGGCCAGGTCCTCAGTAGGGTACACATGAGAGACAACCACACATTGATGTTTCTCTCCCTCTCTTTCTCCCTCTTTTCCCTTTTGTCTAAAAATAAATAAAATTTTAGATATGTGTATTAGTATTTTTTCTTTAAATCTGATGTTTTATTCATTATTTCTTGAAGCATTCCTTTTGCATATGTTTTCACTTTGATTTGTAATTGCTACACTTGACAGTGTCCCACATCTCTGTAGATTTTTTCATTTTTCTAAGTTTTCTTTTGTTTTCTTCAGATACACTGATTTCAATTGACTAATTTTCAAGATTGTTGATTTTTTTTCTTCCACCAGTTTAAATTTGAATCCCTGTGGTGAATTTTTCATTTCAGTTGTTGTAAATTTTTATTTTTTTAGTAAAATATTTTTCTTACATGTATTCATATGTTTTAATTTGAGATTTTCCTTAAGATATTTAGAAATGTTTTTCTTCAGTTGTTGAACATATTTATGATAATTGACGTAAAATCTTTTTCTTCTAAGTCTAATGTTTAGGCCCCTTAACAGACAATTTCTATCACCTGTTTGGTTTACATTTCTTTCATACTTACAACACAATACTCTCTTTTTTCTTTGTATGACTCATTTTTTTTATCGTGTATGGGACATTTAAATATTAAAATGGGTCAAATCTGGAAATCAGATAACTTTCCTCCCTAGGGTTTGCTGTTCTTGCTCTTTATTGTTGCAGCTTATTGTGAGTTTTATTTTTTTCTGTTTGTTTAATGACTTTCTGGAACTAATTTGCTAAAATGATTTCTATGTTGTGTGTGGCTAGTATGAACTTGGATTGGTTAACTTAGTGGTTAGATAATGTTTGGACAGAAATTTTCTTAAATGCCTTGAACCAATAAATCTTCCAAACTTTGCTAAAAGGCTGTATACATGTTCTGAGGAATGCATTTAATGTTTTTCCAATTTACAGCTCTGGCTAAACCTTCGCTTACTGATTACACAGTGTCTCAAGGTCAGACAGAGTTGAGAGATGCAGGTCTTTTCATATCTTTTCTGGGCATTCAAAAAGCTCTGAATATTTTCATAGACTTTAGCTTCCCAAGAATACTTTTTGAATATTGGAGATTTTTAAGGACCCTGACTGACATTCTCTTCAATCATTCTTTTTTCATGCTTTTTAGCCAGCTTCTTGTTTGCCCCCAGTGAGTACTGCTACCTTAGACAGCTGTGATGTTAAACAACTGCCAGTAATTTATTAAGAAACACTCTGAAAATAGTTATTTTCATGCTAAAGAAGTATTGGTTCAGGTAAATATACATATATGCCTTGTGAAAAAGATTTTTCCGAAGAGTCTTTAAGACATGCGAAATAGTGATTGTTCTTGAGAAAGGGGTTATTGGTGATTCTATCATTTTCCAATGTGCTAGTCTTCTGGCTTTCATAGCAACTGGGGTTAAGAGGCTACAGATTTTTAAATCTACTGGAAAGAGTTATGTGGATAAGATAAGATAATTTCACAACATGTACTATTCTTACTGAGATTCAGCTGTCTTGTTGAATAAACACTCCTCAAATGGTAATTTCCAGAACTTGAAAAGGGTTTTATTTTGACAATGTTTGCCAGTGTTCTTATGGCTTTTACTGAGGAACAAACTTTTAGAAGTTGTTTATGTGTGTGTGTGTGTGTAAGTGCTTTCCTGCTTCACTATGATTATTATGAACAGAATATATGGAAACATTAAATATTTTATAGCTCTCCATTTCTATCTTAGCTAAATGTATAGATAAGGCAAAGAAAGGTATTTGTGATTATATTTTTGTACTAAATGCTAGTGCTATTTTTTAAATAATAGGTTACCACTCAAAAATAGAACTATTGAATCCCAAATAAGCCTGAACATTATACAATATTTTTTTAAAGGGACTTAAGGCTGTGGTCCCATTTCTATTTCTATATCTCAAGACTCTCTTATCAATATCTAATGCCCTATCATGATTAGGGTATCTACTGTTTAAATATATCTATCTACCTACATGTATGTCTGTGTTTGTGTGTATATTTAAAAACAGGACATAGCCTAAAAATGATGTTTTAAGAATCTATCACATATTTTAAATGTATGAATGTATTATTTTTGTTATATTTCCTAAATTACAAGCTGTGTGCATGTAATATGTATTATGGTTGAATGTGGCTTTATTTAACCTCCTTGTTATCCTTGGTAGATTTTTTCATAGTGCCTTATAATTAACAGGTACTCAATATTATTTCTGAATAAAATAAAAATTTTGTCAATACCCAATATACAATATCTGTCCAGAAGTTATCCAGTCATGTAATAGGAAAAATAGAGAGAATTACTGAAGAAGATACAAGATACAGGAAACATTGTACATAGGATAATGATGCCTCAGTCCCCTTCAAAGTAGGCACCTTGGGACCTCACACAGTTCTCCCAATTGCCATCAGCTGTCCTGTCTTATCTTCCTGAATCTCATGGATGATCTGAAATCTTTTCCCTTTCAAAGGTGATTTTAGTTTTGGGAACAGCCAGAAATTGCTGGGTGCAAAAGCTGAGGTATAGGGGTGCTGAGTCACCTGGGTGAGTTGATGTTTTGTCAAAAAAACTTCACACAAGACATCATGCATGAGTGGGCGCATTGTCATGATGAAGCTGCCAGTCACCAGTTGCCCATAGCTGCAGCCTTCTGAATCATCCAAATAGTTTCCATAGAGGAATATTCAAGCTTAATGAAAAATGTGATGCAGATTTGTTGCTCTGCTTGCTCAGTCATTTTGAATATGATAGCCACACAGTACACATGCTCATTCAACAGTATCTACCACCCCCACTGACTAGTATAGTGAAGTCATCATTGTTCACACATAGGCATTCCAGTCCACTATTCTTGGCTGCCGGGTTACGTGGATGTCATGCAAACCATTCTTGTTATATTAACAATGGCTGGACTTTTCCCAGATAGACCTCATATATTCACAGATGTGGCATTAATTTCATCATTTGCACAACTTTCTTTAAAGTATAAGGTTGAAGGCACTAATTTCATATATATAACACAAACACATAATCATTTCTGAAATAATTTACCTGGCACTTGGTCCTTAACACTCCTGTACTGACCTTATGTATATTTCTCTCCATTTTGTTTATTTATTCATTATTCACATGCTTTACTTCTAAATTTGAACTTACCCAGTTTAGCTCACCCTACTTTCTGATTTTTATCTTGTTTTATTATAACAAATATTTTATGGAGCTATCCAACTATGACAGGGTTTTATTTATACACTGATAATTATCCTTTACATGTTGAGTGCTGTACCTTTTCATGATCATCCCTGGGTTTTACTCAGGTTCCTGGATTAACCCATACCTAATCTTTTTTTTCCTAATCTGACCTTCACCCTCCTATGTCAGTTGTGAATAAAAATGTCATACATCTAACACTCTTCCTAATGAGAAGTGGGATTTATATCTTTTCCCTTGAATGTGAAAGTCTAATGTGTGTGCCTGGCACTATGTGACTTCTGAGAACAGGTCACACAATGCTATGCCGTTTGCCTGATACTTTTAGGACATTTATTCTCAGGATGCTTCCCTTAAGGATCCAGCTTCCAAAATGTCAGATATCCAATCACTTGGAGAAGACATGTGTAGGCATGCTGCTTGACAGACCCAGTTGGGACCAGCCTTTGGGTCATCACAGACCATTTACCAGGCAATGAATGAAATATTGTCAAGATATTTCAGTTCCCAAATATTCACATCATCCCCAACTAATTGAATCCTGTCAGCAGAGGCCCCAAATATGTGTAGCAGAGATGATCCGTCCCAGATTGGTCCTGCCTGAATTCCTGAGCCACACAATCTGTGAGTTTAATAAATGGATTGTTGTTTTATGCCATTAAGTTGGGATGTTTATTTACACAAATTGAGCTAAGGATCTAACCTAACCCCAAACATCTCTGCCACACATGCTGCTCAGCGAAGTCCTGGTAAGTAGTCTTAAAATGAACTTACCAGCCTTCCAAGGAACTTTGTGAACATTGATTCTTAGAAATTTGCTGAGTGATGCATATTTTCTTTCTAAGATGCTTTCTCTAGGAAGTGGCATAGTTTGAAGACATAAATCAACCCACATTACTGGACCCTTATCTTTCTCATTAGCACTCTATCTTGGGAAAGACTGGGACAACAACCATTTTGAAAACTTACTGAGAATCATTGGAAATGGCTGGCCCATGAAATAGTAATAAATGTTCAGTAGAACATTGCTTTTAAGTAGAATCTATCACCTAGATCTATTTGTAGTAACAAAATGTATACAGAGGAAAATGTCTCTCCACAATCATTTCTGTGCCTGCCATTTACTGTTGTTATACATATGCTTTATGTCAATGTATTAATTTAAATTGCAGCTTGGTTGACTTCATTAATTGAAATCTGCTGCAATAATTGATGAAAAATCCAATCCATATCTGTAGACCCTGGTTCAGAGTCATCAGCACAAGGAATATAATCAAGTGCTGGCTATTGAACTCAATAGTGAAAATAACCAAGAATATTAAGAGCAGCAGTATATAAACTTGCCACAGAATAAGGATTCCTAAGGTTATAAGAAGATGCTTACAAAATAACAATAGCTATTTCTGCACATTGATGATTTATATAGCTAGTGGTATTGTATAGAAGCTAAATAGCAAATTAGTGAGCTTAGCAGATATTAATTACAAATTTTATGCTTCTTTTGTTTACTTTAAGAAAAATTATAAATTTCAATAACTTCTTTTTTCTTTCAGAAAAACTACTATAAACCTTTTTCTACTATAGTCAATAATAATTTCTGAGTGTTAATTTCTACTGAGATAGTTTATAAATTGAACCAGATTATTTTTTGAAGTTATTTGTAGTTGAAGAAACAAATCACCTAGACTGCACATTAATTTAACATTTATTCTTCATGAATATATGATACATTGGCCATCTAGTCTGTGTAAGGCATCCTAAGAGATGTGTTGATAGAAAAAAAAATTTAAAAAAGTAAATTAATGGTAACAATTAGAAAATAAGACACATGTAAATAAAATACTACAAATGCAAGTGGTAAAATATAGTATTAATTCACATTTTCAGTATAACTTTAAAACATATGGTTCTTAGATACATTTTTCCCTAAAATTTTACTAAAATCTCATTGAATATATTGGTCAAATTATGTCTCTTAAATTGTAAGTAATTATAAAGGCAAAGAAAAAAATTAATCTTGGTAGAAAATCAAGATTATAAGAGTTAAGGGTAACTTTAGGAAATTTTTAAAAATAAAATGTACTGAGGTAATTGAAAAAATCCATTTTCATAGTTTTTATATTTTATAACACAATAGTATGCAATAAATTATGGATTTAACAAATCTAGAGAAAGTACTTCCTCTCAATTTCAGATTGAGAATGTCAGGATTCAAGTATAACAATGTCTCCTAAAAATCATATCATTGAGAAAAATAATTTATTTTTTAAATTGCTGCTTAAAAATCTGTATTTTAAAATTACTTTGCTTTCGATCTATGCTAGCACACACTGTTACAGAATTAGGCAAACTGCTATTAAAATATAGGCCTTGGTTCTTCGTTTGGTTCAACAAATAAAAATGATCCAGATATGGCAATTCTTGCAAATAGATTGTGTAAGTAATTCAATTATTTATGAGTGCTTTAAATCAATCATAAATATAGTTAAAACATTTCAGACTAATATACTAGTCCACATATTTAGATGGTTAATTTAACATGAAACTTTGGAAAAGCATACTACTAAAAACAATAGAGAATTCCAACTTTATGGATTTGGTATTAATTAGGTTTAATTTTATTTTACAATCAGTTGACTGCCCACAATGAAAATTCACAAATCCATTTTAGTAGGTTGAAATCATTTCAATAAATATGTGCATCAGACATATTACCAGGTACTTGGAATACTGGGAGAAATGGAAAAGCATTCTCTTCTGTCAAGAAGCCTATATGTATTAGGGATACAGAAAGAAGTAAGTTGTAGGAACAATGTCAGAAGCTTAATCACCAAAGAATGTATCAGGTACAGAGATCATAAGATAAAGGAGCTATCAATTGTGTTTGGAGAGAGGTCAGAGATATCTTCCCTGGAGAAATTCCTTCTAATTTTTTTGAGGAATGATTGTTTCACTTGTGAACAGGGAAAGAATAGTTATTGCAATTAATTATAAGGAACAGTGATGAATATATAGTAGAACAGAAATTTGATTTAAATGAATTGTTCTACTGTGTAAGTGAAATGTTAGTTATTAGAAAACACACAGACACACAGACAGACAGGCAGACAGATACCCCTACGTGGACTGTGTTCTGCCTCTCCGTATTATATAAATTATATACATCCACATTTATATTCATAAGAAAGCCCTCACAGTGCTGTTATGATAATCATTAGTTTTATTTGAATTTGTTTTTAACATTGCCTTCCCACTTCTAGCTCTCTATAATATGATGTCATCAATTTTAATAGTGCTTTAGTTAGGATGGCCAAAAAAATACAACACACACAACACATCATTTATGCTAGTTGACATTTTTAAAGTGAAAGGGTATAGTCACACTGGGACAACTGGCACCAAATGCAACTTTCACAGGTCAGTGTGCTTTTCTCTCCTGTCAATCAAGCCTACATTTCCCTCTCAGTTAATATGTGTGTAGTAGAAACTGACCAGGTGTTGGGAACTTATAACAATTCTTCATTATCTGTCATATGATGGAATGTTAGTTTTTAATGAGGACTTTACTTCATAGCCTCACTTAACCATTCCAGCTTAGCTGTTACTATCAATATATCTCTACCTATACTTAACAAGAAAGTCAAGCTATGTGACTTGTATATAATGCAGGTACCAGGGGACTATTTTCACATTAAATTGTTTGTGCTGTTTTGCAATGTGTTTCTTCCATATTCTTTATTTTTCCTGTCTTCCAACTCATTAGCATCACATAAGAAGCAACATAGGCCATCTATATGTATTGCCTAAATGCAAGTTTGTAATTACAGAAAGATGTAGAAAAAGAGAAAAGTATAGCTCAGTTTTAATATCGGTTTAAGTTTCAGTTTTGAGGACAAGGAGTAAAGACCATACATTTGAAAGAAAACCTTTTGGGAGTCAGATGGGCCAGGTGACACTTCTGGAAGTAACATCACCAATGGCTGCCCAAGGAGAACCCCAAATTCAGTTCAAATTGTATTAGCTGGAAATAGTGGGATTAGGAAAAACATTCATGACACAAGTGACTGGTGAATTTGAGAAGTATGTAGTCCCCCTGGCTGTTGAGGTCTATCCCCTCATGTTCTACACCAACAAAGGGCCTATTAATTAAGTTTAGGGTGTAGGATGCAGCAGTCCAGGAGGAGTTCAGCAGGCCGAGAGATGGCTGTGATATCTAAGCCCAGTGTGCCATTATAATGTCTGGTATAACGTCGAGAGTTACTTACAAAAATGTGCCTAACTGGCATAGAGATCTGGAATGAGTGTGTGAAGACATCCCCATTGTGTTGTGTGGCAACAAAGTGGATATTAAGGACAAGAAAGTTAAAGCAAAATCAATTGTTTTCCACTGAAAGAAGAATCTTCAGTATTATGACATTTCTGCCAAAAGTAAGTACAACTTTGAAAGGCCCTTCCTCTGACTAGCTAGAAAACTAATTGGAGACCCTAACTTGAACTTTGTCACCATGCCTGCTCTTGCCCCACAAAAGGTTGTCATGGACCCAGCTTTGACAGCACAGTATGAGCATGACCTAGAAGTTGCTCAAACCACAACTCTCCCAGATAAGAATGACTAACTGTGAGAGGGGGAAGCTGAAGCCCAGTGGCAGAAGTCCAGTTTTACAGGCAACTATCCTTTGATGTTAGTTGTACAGTGTTTGCTGCTTTATTATATAGCTAAGCAAAACCTGTGCTTAATATTTGGTGAAAGAGATGAACACCCTTCAGGATTAATGTGGTAGTTTGAAAATACCTTCATTTTTCAGACCTGCATATTTAGCTGTTTTGGAATAAAGAATGCAGTTGCTTCCTTATTGAATTCCAAATATAATATCACTGCAGTCACACAACAATATTCAGTGGCAAAAGATTGGTTGTTACTGTCATTCCCTCTCCTTTTCATTTAGAATTAGAATAAAGTTGTATTTCAAATATCTTTTTAGAGAAAAGAAAGAAGAGCATTTGAGATCAGAAGAGCATAAAAACCCAAAGCTATGGTTTATATTCACCATGAACAAAGCATTACCAGTAGAACAGAGGAAGATCCAGATTCTTATCCTCTTAGAAGGATGGATAAGAAATGCTGGGGCTGTGGCGGGGAGGACAGGGAGATGACACAACACTGGGGAAGGAGGAAGGGGTTAGCTAGAATAATAGCATTGGGTCTGGAGCGACCAATGAACAAGAGTAGAGTCCACATTAAGGTCCTATGAAAATAAGCACTGTCTTTTCTTGGCTCCAGGCAAATGTGGGAGCCAAGTTCTCACAAGTTGTTAGAACCAGGAAAGTATCTTGCCTGTGTTGACTGCCATGTTATCTGTTCATTTTATGCTCAAATAGCTGCAGCATCCAAATATTGCTGCTCAATAACTGACCAAGAATAACATAAATTTGTGTTATACGAACTAAGTTGTCTGAATATCCTCCCAAAACAACACAGTGAAATATTGAGATCTTGAATACAGGAGGGGTAAACATGAAAGGAAAGGGCAACTCCTCCCAGTCTTTTGCTGTGCTCTTCTGCCTGCCTGTGAACTGAGATGTGTGGGACCCAAAGTTGGGCCAGGACAACTGGTATACCCTCAGAGCTTTTTTTGAAGATCCCATCACCACTTTTTGTGAACTTCATCTTCTGCTGTTCATAATACATGTTTACCTAAATTACCCTTTGACCTCTTAATGCTATATTCTAATCTGCAGAAAATGAATTAATATAGATACAGGCTATTTGAAATATCTAATCGTTAATAGGCTTCATTATAGAAATTGCAGTTTAAGCAGTATTATCTTTCAATGTCCAGCTCTATTCCCTTTTAGGTAAATTACTCCTTAATAAATCTAACCATATGTTATTACTTCTTCCCTTAAAGTTGCATCCCAACTCTTGGTTTATAATAAGCCTGAAAGTATCAGTCAGAAATTTTGTGATAAACCTCCATCTGACTCAGTTGCTAGTACCTGAACTGATGGTAGCACTATGATTTCTCTTTAAAGAAGAGATTTAATTCTCTTTATAACACCAAGTCAAAGATAAACGGCCTCAAAGTTATTTTACATTGCTGCTCCCAATTCCCCCCAACAGGTTACTAGGTGCTCTGGAACTCTTCATCTTGTCAACATTTTCTAACAAGGATGCATTTACCCTTCTTCCTTACTCCTGGAAATCATCAGAGGTTTGTGATAAACATCTTTGCCCTCTCAGAGTCCACCTGTATTTTATGTTCAGTGTTCCTACATGGTAAGGTGGGCAAACTACAGTGCAGGGGACCAAGGTAAAGATGGTAAAGTGCAATGAAGGTAATGATTTTGATTTCAACATCTTCAATGATACAAAACCAGCCTCTCTTCTGAAACAAAGAATGAAGTGTTTTTACTCAGGATTATCACAGTTGTGTAAATAAAATGGAACTGAAATAATTTTAAAATATATTTTTAAATGAAAAGTAGTTTTTCCAGGAAGAGTGAGTGACTACTTCTATTCTGACAGTAGAAGAGGTCCCAGTATTTAAAAGGTTGCATTTTACATACCTCTGCTGAGAGAATGAATTGAATGATCAGTTCACTTTGAATGAGAATAACAGACAGGCAGTTGTTTTCAATAAAACACAGAAAACTATAGAAATAATTTATCTGAAGGTGCACTATAAGGTAATATTTTACAACAAGTCATCAACATATCCGGACAAACAAATAAACAAACAAACAAACAGGATTAGGATGTTTTAGAAAAATTATGTTTTTTACATGTGGCATGCAAGAAATAATAAACTTGTGGTTTCATATGAATTTTTAGAAAATATTTCTTCAAATTCTGAGAAATATTCTATTGGTATCTTGATAAGAATTGTTCTGAACATAGACATTGCTTTGGGTAGTATGCACATTTTAATGATGTTGAATCTTCCTGTCCATGAACATGTATGTATGTGCTTCTACTTATTTGTAGCTTCCTCAATTTCTTTCTTCAGTGTCTTATAACTTACCAAGTACATGTCCTTTCATGCTTGGTTAAATTTATTCATAGTTATTTTTTATGCAATTGGAAATGTAATTGATTTCTTAGTTTCCCTTTTTGATAGTTCATTATTGGTGTATAAAAGTGCAACTGATTTCTGGATATTTATTTTGTATCCCACCACTTCAATGGATTTTTTTATCACTTCTAGTAGTTTTTTGGTGGAATCTTCAGGGTTGTCTATATATAGTATATCTTCTGCAAATAACAACAGTTTTACTTCTTCTCTTCCAGGATGGATGCCTTTTGTTTCTTCTTCTTGTCTGATTGCTGTGGCTAGGACTTCCAGTGCTCAGTTGAGTAAGAGTGGTGAAAGCCAGACACACCAAGAGCACCTGCAGGGGCTGGACATGAGCAAAACTGGTCTCAGACCACCCATCTGCTGGACTGTTAGTTGGGAGGATGTCTTGGGCTGAGTTCTGTGCTATGGCTTCTCTGGAAGGCTCTGTCTGTGTTCTGTCTGTGGGGAGCACATGGAAATGCAGGCACATGGGTGACCATCTCTCCTCTAATTTCCAGCATCAGCCCAGGAGGCAGAGCTAGCTCTTGCTTTGACACCTATCATACATCCTGAGGAGTCAGATGCAGGGGCAGACCAGGAGGCCACTCCAGACCTGGAGGGGTGTCCACCTCCAGTGGTCATGCCACCACCAGCTGTTGCTCCAGCCACAGCTTTGGATCCAGGGCCAGTCTGTGCAGGATCTCCTGACCTGAGATCCCAACATACCTGCCTGAAGAGCCCTTACTCCAGCCTGACCTGTTTCTTGCCAGAGATGTGGAGCTGATCTGGAAAATGCATTAGAGTCAGCTCTAGAGATGATTATTATTTAACCTGTTCTTCCACTTCCACCAGAAGTTGTTTTATGGCCTCCACATTTTTATCTTTGTCTTTGATTTTCTTTAATTCTTATATTTCCTTTTTCTCCTTGGCATGATTTATTGTAATAAATAAAAGTTAGTGTATATGTTTAAATTGTGCCATTCCTGAGTGTGAAATATATTTATGATTCTGTGCGAGCATCACCACCATGGTCTAGTTGCAGGACGCTCCATTACCCCCAAAGTACTGACTTTTTACTCCTGCCCTTGGCCACTCCTGATGTGCTGCCTTTTTCCCTAACTTTTCTGGGTGTTTCCTATAAGTGGAATTTTATAAAAGTGCCCTTTTGTGTCTGCCCACATGTTTTCACTGGTTTTTAATCTTAAATAACATTTTGGCTGTTTGAAAGGCAAACACCAGAAGGAACTGAGATCAGATGAGAAAAGAAGACAAAGAAGGAGGAGGAGAAGAGGAAGAAGAAAAGGAAGAAGATGAGGATGAGGAAGAAGAAGGAGGAGAAGGAGGAGGAGGAAGGAGGAGGAGGAAGACGAGGAGGAAGAGAGAGGGAAGGAGGGAGGAGAGAAGCCCTTTTCGTAAGATGTGCATAATCTTGATGTAATGGCCCCTGTGTGAAGTGCAGCCCAGAGCCAGACACCAGTCAGGCCTATTCCAAAAGATATTCAAGAGAAGGGAAGACTCCCAAGCTCATTTAATGAAAGAAGCAATATCCTAATTCTAAAACCAGGTAAAGACACTACAAAGAAAGAAAAGTATAGGTTAATATCCCTGATGAACACAGATGAAAAAATCCCCCACAAAATATTAGCCAATTGAATCCAGGAGTACAGTATATTAAAAAGATCATACTCTATGATCAAGTGGGATTTGCCCCTAGGAGGCAAGGTTGGTGGCAAGTCCATTCACATGATACACCACATAAATAAAATGAAGAATAAAATCCCATGATCATATTAATAAATGCAGAAAAAGTATTGACAAAAACTAACACCCACTTATGATAAAAACTCTCAGCAAAGTGGGAATAGAGTGAGCATGTCTCAACATAATAAAAACATATATGGCAAACCCATGACCAACATCATACTGAACAGGAAAAACCAAAAGCATTTTCTTTGTAAAAAATTTGATTATATTTTTTCCATTATCAATAAGTCCCCTTATAACTCCCTCCCCCAAGCAATCAGAATACTGTTGTCCATGTCCATGAATCCTTTCTCCTTTTTGCACAATACTTCCAACCCCCTACCTCCAGGTACCTTAGCTGTCATGCTGCTCTTTGTGAGTCTGTCTCTGTTTTGCTTGTTAGTTCAGTTTGATTATTAGACTCCACATCTGAGTAAAATCATGTGGCATTTGTCTTTTCCTAACTGGTTTATTTCACTTAGCATATTGTCCTTCAGGTTGGTCCATTCTGTTGTTAAGGGTAAAATTTTCTTCCTCTTTATGGCTGAGTAGAATTCCATTGTGTAAATGTCCCATAATTGTTCTATCCACTCATCTGCTGATGGACATTGGCTGCTTCCTTATCTTGGCCATTGTAAATAACACTGCAGTGTACACAGGGGTACTTACATTTTTTCAAATTAACATTTTGATTTCCTTCATATATATTCCAGAAGTGGGATTGCTGGGTTAAAATGCAGATGCATTTTTAATTTTTAAAAGGCTGATCCATACTGTTTTCCATAGTGACTGCACCAGTTCTCATTCCTGCCAATAGTACAAGAGTTGCCCTTTCTCCTCATCCTCACCAGCACTTGTCGTTTGTTGATTTATTGATGATGGCCATTCTGACAGGTGTGAGATGATAGCTCGTTGTTGTTTTAATTTGCATTCCTCTTTTATAGGTTAAACACAATTGCTATTAAGATTCATAATGTATTTCACAGAATTAGGACAAATACTTCAAAAATTAATGTAGAACTGCCAAAGATTCCACATAGCAACAGTGATACTGAGAAAGAAGAACAACTTGGAGAAATCATGTTACCCAATATCAAACTATGAGACCATAGTCATCAAAACAGCATGGTACTTTCATAAAAACAGAAATACTGATCAATGGAACAGAATAGCCCAGAAATAAACCCACACCTTTGTAGTTAATTAATATTCAACAGAGGAGACAAGCACATACATTGGGCTGAAGATACTTTATTTAATAAATGGTGTTGGGAAAATTGGACAGATAAATACAGAAAAAAATGAAAGTAGATCACCTTCTTACATCACACACAAGAATAAATTCAAAATGGATTAAAGACTTAAATGTTAGACCTGAAACCATAAAAATCTTAGAAGAAAACATAGGTGGCAAAATTTTGGACATTGCTCATAGCAATATTTTATTTGATGTAACTCCCAGGCAAGAGAAATAAAAGAAAAACTAAAAAAATGGTACCACATCAAACTGAAAAGTTTTTGCACAACAAAGGTAAACATCAACAAAATGAAAAGACAGACCACAGAATGGGAGAACACATTTGCCCAATATATCTGATGAGTTGATATACAAAATTTGTAAAGAACTTACAAAACTTGATACGCCCCCAAAATTAAGCAACCCAACTAAAAACAAATGGGTAAAGGACCTGAATAGACACTTTTCCAAAGACAATACACAGGTAGGTGGCCAATAGATGTATGAAAAAATGCTCATTGTCACTAATCATCAGAGATATGCAAATTATAACCATGATGAGTTATCACTATACACCTTTCAGAATGGCTATCATCAATAAATTGACAAACAACAAGTATTGGTGAGTATGCATAGAAAAGGGAACCCTCATGCACTCTTGGAGGGAATGCAGATTGGTGAAGCCACTGTGGAAAACAGTACAGAGATACCTCCAAGAATTAAAAATGGAACTGCTTTATGACCCAGTCATTCCATTTTTAGAAATATATCTAAAGAAACTCAAAACAATAACTCAAAAGAATATATGTACCTATATTTTTCTTGCAGCATTATTTACCATAGCCTAGATCTGGAAGAAGCCCAGGTACCTATCAGGAGATGAATGGATGAAAAAGCTGTGGTGCATATACACAGTGGAATTCTACTCTGCTGTAACAAAGAAAATCTTACCTTTTGAGACAGCATGGACTTGGTGGGTATTATAGTTAAGTGAAATAAATCAGTCAGAGGAAGGCAAATACCATATGATTTCACTTATATGTGAAGTATAACAAACAAAATAATCTAACAAACAAAATAGAAACAGTATGATACACAAAAAAGACTCATAGCTGTCAGAACAGAAGGTCTTTGGGAAGCTGGGTGAAAAAATTGAAGGGATTAAGGGAAAAAATACCTCATGATACAATGTTAAGGTGATACGGTCACTACCAGAGGGAAAGTGGGGCAGGAAGATGTAGAAGAGGGTAAAGGGGGATTAATTGACAGAAGGAGAAGGCTCTGGGTGGTGAACACACAATACAATACATAGATTATGTATTATAAAGTGGTACAATGTAAGCCTATATAATTTGATTAACCATTTTTGCTCCAATAGATGCAATAAAAACTTAAAAAATAGGAAAAAATGTAGTCCATTCTCTATGTGCCCAGAAGATAATTGGCAGGGTGTAACAATGTAATAAATAAGTGCTTTTATTAACACACTCCTCCCATATTCATCAGTGTAACAACTAGAAATGCTGAACAATGGCACATCTGCCATCTTCAAAAACACGTGCAGATATTTATCATTCAAGCAATGGTTTATTTCCCTAGTGAGGATGCACTAAGCACTCTCTGAGCCAAATTGTTAAGGAAACAGATGTCCCCTCATTACCATCAATTTTTCCTTTTCTCTGTTCACCCTAAAGTGTACTCCATAGGAAATTGAAATCCTCAACGTCTGGATGGTAAGGGTCATTAATTTGTTGCTGCCACTAGGGATATTGCTTTCCTAACACATCAAATGTTACTACATGGTTTTCTCTTACTGCTTCTCAGAAGGAATAAAATCAGAAGTGAGGTACAAGCTCTCTTAAGTGGCTTCCACAAACCTGATTTATAGATTAAGTAATGGGCTTGATTCAACTTGTAAAAAATATTGACTAGAGCATGTGCTAGAGGCTTCTTCATTACATATGCACTGATTGTTGACATATCAAGGATTTATTGGGTTTGGACATAAATCAGTTTAATTTAGGTATAATATTCCAATTAATTACATGTATAATTTACATATATATACCAGTTATATGTGAATATTAAGAGATAATTATTTTATATCAATTATTAAATGGATTCAATATTGTAGCTATTATGAGGAAAACCACCAATTTAATGAACACGTGTGAAAATAAATTTTTCTTCAACAATATTGCTTATTTTTAAAAAGAGCTAAAGTCATTTGTTGATATTTAGGTTGAGAAATAACTATAGTGCATAATTTCTATATTTCCTAACAAAAATAACTGAGGAAGTACTACATGCCTTGCAAAATACATAGAAAGTGCAAAGAAACAGTCATAGTATTTGCCTGAAACAAGGCAGGTAGAATTTTCAAGTTTTCATTGTAGAAAAGTCATATATTTTAAAACTCTAAAAACTACAAATGATTTTTACCTAAAAATTTACAAATGATTTTTAAAAGAAGCAACATTTAATATACAGTTTACAATGTAGTATTCACATGTAACAAAATTCCAGGTTCAATAGTTTTGAAATCATGGCCTGAGTTTTTTATACTACCACCTAACATACCTACACTAAAATAAAACTATGCAGAAAATGTTTTAGGTGATATACTAATCAATATTTGACAATATAAGTTAAATGACCATAAATGATGATTTGTTAGAAAAATCATGTATCATGTCACATTCTTGCTCTTCATAAGACAGACACTGTATGTATACGAATGGAACAGATAAAATAGGCAAGTAAAATAGTTTATGCAGCAGCACAGGCATTCCTTGGCATGAGTGTTACATAATAATTTATCTTAATAAACAATAATGTGATGACCAAAAACATACAATTACTCTGGTGTGAAAATACTTTTTCATCAATCAAATTGCTGTTTTTAATTTTAAAAATAAGGTTTTCAAAAATGTTCTTTGCTAGAATAATGTATTTATTAACCACTTTTACAATAAGCAGAATCACATATATTTAAAGTATTAAAAGCTACCTGTCCCAAAGTAATCAATAATACAGAATATACATTAGAGTATATGCAGTGTTAATGAAATTATGAAGAAGATACATTTGTTTATTTTTTAGGTTACCTTTTCTGCAACCTTTTTTTTTATGAGAGTGGAAATTAATTTTTGATGGTATTTTTTCCTATGTGCTAAATAATGTCAGTCATTTTTCTGCCCATAGTAACTCTATATAACATTCACAGCCTCAGTGGTTAGTTGATCACGATGGAGCATTTTCTTTTCCGACCCATCCAGGCCTGCTTTTTCAGCAATCTGCTTGAAATCACTACCGACACCAGTGAGTAACACAAAATTCTGCATGTCTAAATAAAAATAGAATTTATTTTCCTCTCCAATCAATTCTTCCTTCTTTGTTTCTTATTTAATTAATGATATTAGCATTTTACCAATAACTTGGACATGAAACACTTGGAATTACAATAGAATACTCCATTGAGCTACCTCCTCTTCTAACAAATAAGCAGTCCTCGGTCTCTGAGCTGATGAGGGTTTGCTTTTCATTTCACTTCTCTAGCTGAATCTTTACTACCTCACTTTTGAACTACAGTAATATATTCTTAAACTACTATATATACAAAAATAAGAGTATGCCACTTTCATTTAAAATTTCTTGGATGAGTCCCTACTAAATATATACTAAACTGCAATTTTTTATATGTCCTATAAATCTACTAGCATTTAATTTATACACTAAAATTTCAGTAATATTCCTCATTTTCTCACTATGTGCTACTTTAAAAAAACTTTAGTGTTTCCTCATATCTCTGAGATTATTATATATTCCTAACTATTAATTTTTTTGCAAAAAATATATCCATCATTTGAAGTACAGGCTAGATTTGATCTTTTCAGTAAAGTCTCCTCACTTTTTTTTAATCCTCACCCAAGGATATGTTATTGTTTTTTAGAGAGACAGGAGGAAACATTGATCAGTTGACTTCCATACATGCCTCGACTGGAGATTGAAACAGCAACCTAGGTTGTGCCCTGACCAGGAATCAAGCCTACAGTCTTTTGATGCACATGACAAGGCTCCAACCAACCTGGACATCTGGCCAGGGCAAGTCTTAGTTAGCACCTTCTGATTGATTTGACACATGATTCCAAGGTGGCAAATTTCCATAATTCTATCTGTGTTTTAATTGTGGAAGTAAAGTTATTCATTACTTAAGCAAGCAAAGTAAAAATATTAGGCATCATTATAAGAGTTCAATTAAAAAAATGTCTATTTAAAAAAACTCATGGAATTTATTTAAAAAATTAAAAATGAAACTGCCAATTGACCCAGTGATACCATTTCTAGGAATACATCCTAAGATTTTTGAAACATGAATCAGAAAGAATAAAAGAATATGTGCAGCTCTATGTTCAAAGCAGCATTATTAACAATAGTCAAGAGCTGGAAAGAGCCCCAGTGCCCATCAGTGGATGAGTGGATAAAAAAGATGTGGTACATTTACACAATAAAACATACTATGCAGTTGTAAAACAGGAATTCTTACCCTTTGTAACAGCATAAATGGACTTGGATACTATCATGCTAAGTGAAATAACCTAGTCAGAGAAAGCCAAATATCATATAATCTAACTCATGTGTGGAATCTAATGAGCAAAATACAGTGACAAACAAGATAAAACCAGAGGCATAGCTACATGGAACAGATTTACTAATCACAGAGGAGAGGAGGGGTGAGGGATTAGAAGCGGTTAGCCAAAGAACATGTATGCATGTATGCACAGCCTGTGGTCACAAACAACACACTGGTGTAGGCTGGAGGGGAGGAGGGTGCCAGGTGAAAGGGAGCAAAGGGGAGAAATGGGGGACATCCATAATAGTGTCAACAATAAAATAAAATTTAAAAAATAATATATTTGGTAGGTTAAGATAAATAAAGAAAAAAGCATTTTTAATGGTTTGATATCTTTTAGACTAAACATTTCAAAATTTACAAAAGGAAACAAGCTACAGATTAATAGTAAAATTGCTGAAAACATAAGATGAAGAAAAAATCTTAAAAGAAGAATATTGAAAGGACCATGCAGCATGATCTAGAACACAGGCGGCAAACACAAGGCCTGCGGACTGAATCCGGCCCTCCACCTTGTTTTATCTGGTCCAGCACCTTGTTTCTATTCAGCGGCAGCACCAAGATTCTTGTCCCTAGTTAAGGGGTAGTCACAGTTATACAGTCCTAAAATTACATTTGGCTCTTTGAAGGCAACTGTGAGGCTGATGTGGACCCAGTGAAAATGAGTTTGACACCCATGATCTAGGGTAATTTACCTCTAGGAAAGAAGGATAATTAAACATATGCAAATCACCAATGTGATACATGTCATTAATGGAGTACAATATAGCCATACAATTATTTCGATGCAAAAAAAAAATTTACAAACACAGAATCATTTTATGATTAAAAACCCTCAATAACTTTGTTTGACATGGAACATACAATAAATGCCATGTAGGATAAACACAAAGCTAACATAATACTCAAAGGCAAAAAGGTTAAAAGCTTTACCTTCAAGATCAGGCAAAGGACAAGGTTGTCCATTACCACCACTCTTACTCAACATCGTACTGGAAGTTTTAGCTAAAGCATAAAGCAAGATATATTTTTTAAAAAAAGGTATCTGAATCAGAAAAGGATTACTGAAATAATCTCTGTTTTCAGATTATATGATGGTATATATGGAAAATCCTAAAGGGTCAATCAAAATGACTGTTGGAAATAATAAATTCAATAGCATTGCAGGATGTAAAATCAAAAATGCAGAAATCAGTTGTGTTTCTAGAATAACAAAGTAGTAGAAAAATGACAGAAAATATTTAAAAAGCATCTATCTGATATGAGTATAATATCCAAAATATATACAGAAATCATACAACTAAACAAAAGAACAAAAATATAATTAAAAATGGGCAGAACTAAGTAGATATCTTTTTCTATTGTTGTTCAAGTACAGTTGTCTCCATTGTCCCACCACCACTTTCCCCCAAGCCCCCCCCCACCTCCCACCCTGAATCCTTCCCCCTTTGGCTATGCCCATGGGTACTTTATACATGTTCCTTGAGAATCCCTCCCCTTCTTTCCCCCATTATCTCCCTTCCCACTCACCTCTGGTTGTCAGTTTGTTCTTTATTTCAATGTCTCTGGTTATATTTTGCTTGTTTGTTTTGTTGATTAGGTTCCACTTATAGGTGAGATCATATGGTATTTGTCTTTCACCACCTGGCATATTCCACTTAACATAATGCTCCCCAGCTCCATCCATGCTGTTGCAAAGGGTAGAAGTTCCTTCTTTCTTTCTGCTGCATAGTATTCCATTGTGTAAATGTACCATGGTTTTTTGATCCACTCATTCATTGAGGGGCACTGAGGTTGCTTCCAGCACTTGGCTATTGTAAATTGTGTTGCTATGAATATTGGGGTACATAGGTTCTTCTGAATTAGTGTTCAGGATTCTTAGTGTATAATCCCAGCAGTGGAATTGCCAGGTCAAAAGGCAGTTCAATTTTTAATTTTTTGAGGAAATCCCATACTGTTTTCCACTGTGGCTGCACCAGTCTGCATTCCCACAAACAATATACTAGGGTTCACTTTTCTCCACAACCTCACCAGCACTTGCTGTTTGTTGATTTGTTTATGATGGCCATTCTGACTGGTATGAAGTGCTATCTTTTTTAAGGAGACATATTTATCACCAACTGATAGATGAAAAGATACTCAACACCACTCATCACCAGGGAAACGAAAATCAGGACAACAATGAACTATCACCTCATACCTGTCACAATGGTTATTATCTGAAAGACAAGAATAAATGTTGGTGAGAATTTGGAAAAAGCAGAATTCTGTGCACTATTGATGGAAATGTAAATTGGTATAGCCACTATGGAAAACAGTATGAAAGTTTCTCAAAAAAAAAAAAAAAAAAGAACCAATGTATGATCCACCAATCCCATTTCGAAGATGCAAAATAGCTATCATTGAACTATGTATCTATCATCTATCAACTAGGATACACACATACATATGCATACAATGGAGTATTATTCATTCATAATAAGGAAGGAATCCTGCCATTTTTAACAACATAAATGGACTTTGAAGGCATTATACTGAGTAAAATAACTCAGGCAGCTAAAGACAAATACCGCATGTGAATAGTTACGTGTGGATTCAAAAAAGATAAAGTAGGATAAACAGAGACTGGAATGGTGGTTACCTTGGGCTGGAGGTTGAGAGAAACAGAGAGATGTTGGGTAAAATGTACAGGCTTCCAGTTTGAAGATGAATAAATTAGGTGGAACTAATGGATAGGATGTGAGTATAGGTAGCAATGCTATAGTTTACACTTGAAAGTTGCTAAGAGAGCAGGTCTAAAGTGTTCTCACCACAAAAAAAAGAAGTGGTGGTTATATGATGTGGTGGAGGGGTTACCTAACACTGTGGTGGTACTCACTTGGCAATATACAAATGCAGCAAATCAACATGTTATATATCTTAAACTTACACAATGCTGTATATCAATTATATATTGATAAAGAAAAAAATAATAAATATATAACAAAAACATGTTGGCCAAATTATATAGCATGCAATTAACCATTTGACACAAGGTATAAGGTTTTACTCATTTTATTTTAAATTAAAAGTATAGTGCATTTAATGAAAGAACATTGAAAAATGTATTACTAATTTATGCAGTAACCAAAAGATAGAATATATAGAACCATGGAAGTTAAATGACTGATTAAAATCACTTAAATAGAAAATGGTCTAAAAGAGATAATTGCCAGCTAGTACATGCTTAGAATAACACACATGCAAGTTGGAATTTTATGTAATAAGGTAGGAAGCAGTGACATTTTCACCTGAGCTTCCTGCTTGACTAGGTGGTGGTCTTCTTATGATTTGGGCACATTCTGGTTAAAATTGTCTGAAAATTCACTTATTCAGTGAATTTGCACATGCAACCAAATAGGGAAGAGGGATGGGGTGGGTTATTACTTAGTAACTGTTTTCTTTTTCATCAACACTTTATGACTATAAAAAATTCTATAAATTCTATTATTTTTCTAAAAGTCCTCATGACACTTTCATTTGTGAATAATTTGATTTTCATTCATTCTTCTCCTACACAAAAGAGCTCCCTAACACAGGCACAAACTATGATTCCTTCTAAGTAGGGAGTTAATAAAACTAGTTTTATTAGATTATTTACAATAATAGCCATAATATGAAGTTATCAGTAATAGCCCATCTCTTTATCTCTAATACTTTATATTTTATAAGTAACTCATAGTCATTCTTTATGTGCCATTCTTTATATAACATGGGTGATATTTTCTTTTCCAAGTCTTCACATTTGTCTCTCCCCTGACCCCTGCTGCATGCACATGGAAACACACAGATACACACGTAACATATGACTTTGTCAGTACCAGTTTGGAGCTTATCATTAACCATGACAGCACCAGAAACTCAAAGGTTATTATTTGCTTTTCCTGAAACAGCATTTATAACCTTTGTGATTATTCTAAATCAATTTTTTCCAACATTTACTTGTATAGTGTTAGGACCTAGGGTATCAAAGCCAAAATAATCTGGGTTTGAATACTGGCCTTGCCATTTATCTGTGTGATCTTAAACAGTTTATTTAATTATTTGCCTCATTTTTCTTATCAGTAAAAAATAAAAATTACTGTAGCTCCTTTACTTTTAAACTTAGAACATACATATGTTCATCAAATGTTAGTTTCTACTTTTCTTTTGTGTTCTCCTTTTCTCCATAAAACTTAAAATGACATCCATGCATTAAATATTTGTCTTCACAGAACAAATGAAGATGCCTATCTCATTTATTGTAATAGCCTAGGATGGCATTTGACACGTAATAGGCAATCAAACCTGTTACCTCTATACACTTACTGGTGAATCATCTTATTCTACTAATGCTCAAACTTGTCAGAAGATTGTACCTGTTAAGTCACACCGATGTGTGGCTGGGGCAATTTAAATCTATTTCTATGAATTTCCTAATATTGGACTTTAAAAGAACTTTTAAAATTGGAGTTTATATACTCAAAACCTACCTTTGCTTCATCAACTCAGTTTGTGTAATACTATAAATCCTTTGTTGTCATTTCAACGATCCTCACAGCATAATGGCCCTTACATCCATAAGAAGCAGTTGCTCATCCAGTACAATTTTATCATGAGATTATAGCAGTTTAGTCACTTCCTCAGGCTCCACTTATAGTTCTAGTTCTCTTGGTATTTCTACCACTTGTGCAGTTACTTCTCCCACCGAAGTCTTGAATCCCCCCAAAGTCATCCATGAAGGTTGAAATCAACTTTTTCCAAATTCCTGTTAATGTTAATATTTGGACCTCTCTCCAGGGATCATAAATGTTCCTAATGACATCTAGAATGGCAATTTATTTCCAGAAGGTTTTCAATTTATTCTGCCCAAATCCATCAGAAGAATCACTATCTATGTCAGCTGTAGCCTTATGGAGTTACTTCTTAAATATTTAGAATTGAAAGTTGAAATTACCCCTTGATCTATGGGTGGCAGAACAGATGTCACGTTAGCAGGCATGAAAACAACATTAATTGCATTGTGCGTTTCCATCAGAGCTCTCGGGTGACCACAAGCACTGCCAATGAGTCATAATATTTTGAAATAAATATTTTTTTCTGAGCTGTAGGTCTGAATACTAGGCTTAAATATTTAGTAGACTATGTTGTCCACAGATATGCTGTCATCTCGGCTTTTTGTTCTATTTATAGAGCACAGGCAGAGTAGATTTAGCATAATTCTTAAGGGCTCCAGGGTTTTCAGAATAGTAAATGAGGATTGGCTTCAACTTAATGTCACCAGCTGCCTTAGCTCCTAAGAACAGATATTGCCTGTTCTTTGAAGATTTGAAGGCAGGGGTTGACTTCTCTCAAGCTATGAAAGTCCTAGATGGCATCTTCTTGCATCATAAAGCTGTTCTGTCTACACTGAAAATCTGTTGTTTAATGTAGCCACCTCCATTAATTGTCTTAGCTAGATCTTCTGGATAAATTGTTGTAGCTTCTATGCCAGCACTTTTCTGCTCCACCTTGCACTTTTATGTTATGAAGGTTTCTTTCCTTAAACCTTAGGAACCAGCCTCTGCTAGCTTCACACATCTCTTCTGCAGATTCTTCACCTCATTCAGCTTTTGTAAAATTGAAGAGAATTGGAGCTTTACACTTGATTAGGCTTTGGCTTAAGGGAATATGTGGCTGGTTTGATCTTCTATCCAGGTCATTAAAACTGCTCTGTATCAGCAATAAGCCTGTTTTGCTTTCTTATCATTTGTGTGTTCACTGGCATAGCACTTTTAATTTCCTTCAAAAACATGTCCTTTCTATTCACAACTTGGCTAACTGTTTGGCACAAGAGGCCTAGCTAATCGTATATACTGACTTTCCACATACTGATATCATCCCAACTAAAATTAATCATTTTTGGCTTTTGATTTAAAGCTTTTGATTAAGGCCCCCAATCTAGGTAGTCTATTGTGTTATTCATTCAGTTTCAATAATATTATTTGTAGAAAAAATATTGTCCATATTTCAGTATTGTTGTGTCTCAGGTAATAGTGAGGTCCAAGGAGAGGAAGAGAGATGGGAACAGCTGGGCAGAGGAGCAGTCAGACCCACACAATATTTGCTCATAAACTCGCCATTTTATGTGGGCATGGTTGGTGGAGCCCTAACAATTGCAATAGTAACATCAAAGGTCACTGATCACAGATCACTGTAGCAAAAAGTTTGAAATATTTATGAGAAGTACCAAAATGTGACACAGACAAAAAATTGAGCAAATGCTGTTAGAAAAATGGTGACAACAGACGTGGGTGAAACAGGGTTGCCACAGACCTTCAATGTGAAAAACACAGTACGTGCTAAGTCCAGTAAAGTGAAGTGCAGTAAAACAATGAATGCCTGTACCAAATTTGTCTCACTGCCGATTACTTCTTACCAAATTGTTATTCCACAGCTAAAGTTCTTTGGTTACATTGTATCTGTTCACATCACCAATTCTTTTGGCATTTATCTTTTGTTTATAAAAGTTACTTTTTATCTCTACCCTAGGACAGGAGAGAGACAGCTGCCTTATATTATCATGATGGTGATAATGCTTTGTTTTAGGTTTTAATCTTACTCCTAAGTTTTTACTTCAGACTATTTTCCTATAGGCATTGCTGATTGAAATTAAAAAAAAATCTGTCCTCTGTCTTATACATGCTCTCTTAAAATAATGCATCCTGATAGTAGAAAATATATTAATTTATACGATTAATATTTCTCTCCTTTTGTTCCTGTTATGATAAATTTAAAATATGTAATATTTAATGCTTGCTATACACAAGTATACTAAATTTACTTGTAATATGAGTTTTAATGATTTGCATGGTTCATTTGCTGATTTTTCAAACAGGGAATTCATGGTTTTCTTCTCAGTTATACAAATACACCTGGAGGCTTTGTTTCAATGTTCATATAATTTTTAAGGGCACTAATGTTTTTTTTAAAAAGACTTTATTCATTTATTCTTAGGCAGAGAGGAAAGGAGGGAGAAGGAGAGGGAGAGAAACATCCATGTGTAGTTGCCTCTTGCATGCCCCCCACTGGGGACCTGGCCTGCAACCCAGGCATGTGCCCTGAGTGGGAATCGAACAATCAACCCTTTGACTCACAGGCTAGTGCTCAATCCACTGAGCCACACCAGCCAGAACATTTCATTGTTTATTGAAAAGAAAAATCCTCAACTAATCAGGAGTGTTCAATAGATATATCCACTTTAAAAGGAATAGATTAATATAAGTAATGAAATGAAATACCCAAGATTAAAAAAATTCCCTTGGTTAAAAAGTCAACCAGTGGCTCTAGCTGTAGAGTTAGACATGCTAGAATTATAGTTGAAATGCAAGTATCTGTATTTCCTATAGATGTAACTTAGTAAGATAATAAAGCCATTTGTGATAAAATCATTTCAAATAATACATAAGACAACCTATGAGAAAACTATTAAAACTGTGTCTGAGGAACTACTGCTTAATAAACAATACCAGCCAGGAACTAGACACACTGGGTATAGGAGGAAAAATGCTTAGGGAGTTTCAAAAATAGGCATATTGAATGTTTTGTGTTTTTTTCTTGTTAATAAATTTAACAGAACTTTTCCAAATAAATCTAGATCTTAAGACTGAATTGCTAGATTAATTATAATATGTCATTACCTTCATAAGTATGAAGTAATTTATATAGGAACAGGATGAGCACATATTCTTGAAACATATCCAATTAGCATAGAATTTTAAAAATTTAGCTTAGTAATATTAAAGAAGAGAAAAATGATATAATATTAAAATACAACAAAGACAAGAATTTGTGTGAAGAATATGATATATTAGCATAGGTACACATGAACAAAATAAATACATGCCCTCAGAAATAAGAGTTTCCCCACTGTTTAATCATCCTATTCATTCATTCCTATCCATTCATTTGTTTATTTGTAAGCACCTACCATGTGCAGACATATCACGCAGTATAACACAAGTTACATCACATAACAAAGTATCCAAAAATCTCAATATCTAAATAAAACTAATATTTTCCCCCTAGATTTATATTTCCCCTGTGGACTGTAGAAGGATTTTGCTTATAAAAGTCCTCAAGCATTTAAGCCTTTCTAAGATTTCCTACAATCATGCCTGATAAATTAAGCACAATTTTCCAGTGAGTTGCTGAGAGTGATGGTGAGGCTACTCCAGCCTTTACTCTTTGTTTTCTGTACCCACACATTGTTCCCACTGGAGACACATTGCCACATGGGTATCTTTGATTAAGCACCTACTCAGCATCCTGGAGGATGGCACCTCGTTCTTGCAGAATGCCTCCAAACTGGCACATCAGCTTTACCTTCACCTGGCTGTTACAGTAGTCTTTTGGGAAAGGAGCTTCCAAATAGTACAATATATGAAATGTAGGATTCCTGGTCAATTTTATATTAATTATCCTTAAATTGATTTAAGTGTTTAATGTAATTTCAATTAATACCCACGCCACAAATAGGAGTAAATGACTGACAAATATAAGACAAATACCTGTACTCAGAATATATAAATAACTATTAAAATAATATCAATAATTTCATACAATATGCAAAATATTTGAACAGAAACTACATAAAGAATACATGAGAATGGTAAGTAAAAACATGAAAAGATGACTGACATTATTAATCACTTGGAAAATGCTACTGATATCCACAGTATGATGCTATCGTGTACATGCTAAAGACGTAACAATAAAAATGGTTTTGTACTGAATGTTGGCCAGGAGGTAGAGCAACTGGAACTCTACCACAGTGCAGCTGGAATGTGAAATTAGTGGTTTCCTTGAAAAACAGTTTGGTGATTTCCTATAAACATGCACTTAACATGTGAAGCAAACATCCTGCTCCTAGGTATTTATTTGCCCAAGGAAAAAATACACATGACCCCCAAAAACTTCCATATGAATGTTCACAGTACCATGTATTATAATACCTAAAGCTGAAAAAAATAGCAATGTATATCAGCAAGAGAATGGATAACCAAATCATGGTACTCATTTAATGAGAAAGATTATTGCAAAGTTATTCAACATAGCAAAACACTGGGAACAACTCAAAGTTTTCATGAACAGTGAGATCTATCATTTGCTATAGTCATACAAAGGAATTCTACTAAAAATGTAATAAATAAATGAAATATAGGTGAATGTATCTACAAGGATGAAACTTAAAGCCATGAAGTTGAGAGGAAAAGTTTAACTGTAGAATAGATTTATAATGTTATGTTTATGGAAAAATGAAAGTGACAAAGAACCCACAATACTTAAGGATTAATATGAATGTGGTAAACTTTATACTTTTTAAATAAAGCAATAAAATCATTAATACAAAATTTGGCAATTATCCTGAGGGAGAAATAATAGGAAAGGGGTGCACATTCTTCAAATGCATTGGCAAACTGCTGCTTTTTAAGACATACAAATGTGTGCATATTCACTTTTGCCATCTACATTTAAGCATAATGCTTTAATATGTGCTTTATATGTATGTAATATTGATGTGTGTTGATACATGTGTATATAGAATTTATATATAATTAATGTTTAACATATTTCAATTTTTTAGAAGTTACAAATAGTAAATGAGGTTTTTACTAAAAAGCAGATTAGCTGTGTTTTACAATAAATTTCTCTAACCCCAAAGTCCATGTTTTAAACCACCAGTACCTATAGCCTTGGAAAAGTAATTTCAGAACAACTGTTATTTCAGAGCAACTGTGCATGATAAAGGGAAAGGAATTACTGTTTGTTGAACCCCTGGATAGAAAGAGAGCTCCAACCTAATTTTCTTTAGCTAGAAAGTCAATTTACATTTGCAGTGCCTAACCAAATGAAATAGGTGGAAAGAAATAGGAAATAATTGTGGGAAGAGAGGAGAGGGCAAATAAGATTAGATGAAACTTCCTTGAAATTTATGTAAAGAATGTAAAAATTAATGCTTTAATTTAATACCTGAATACAGCAAGCAAATGCTTATACTGAGAAATACAGAAAATATTTGAATGTGGGGATGAAAATAAAATAATAAAAATTGCTTAGTACATATTAAAATGATTAATATATAATTATTACTACTTCTTTCTATATTATAAAGATATATAATTTATTACACATATTTTAGAAATACTATCTATACCAGTTTTCTCTGACTTATTTTTATCATTCTCAATTAATCTTTCATACAGCATTTTAGCTGCTCATTCTTCATAAGAAGCACTCAAATTTTTTTTTCCTGTTAAAGTAAACATTATCATGAGCAAAATAATATTGAAATCCAAAATACATACTGCAGGCTGAGTGACTTACAGACTAGATTACGCAGTAGCTAGGCTTCCCAATTTCCCTCCTGGCTCTTCCACATAAATGTTATATGAACTTTGGTATCTGTGTCTCAGTTATCTCATGTATAAAATGACAATAAGTTGAACTTTATTGGATTATTATAAATATTAAAGAGTTAATTGATGCATATAAAAATCATTGAACATGGCATGACACATATAAAAATCTGGATGAATATTATTTTTATTGTCCAATCAACTTCTCTCTATATAAAAATGTACTGTGCAACATATTGTTTGTGAAGTTATTCACTATGCTAATTTGCTGAAATTTCAATAGTCAAATATGAGTAGTGTATGGATTTATCATATGGGCACTGTGCAGACAGAAATTTTATTCTCACAGGCCGCACAGGCAGAGGATAATATGGAAGTGTAGACACTGAGACTATGACCTTCAGAGCAAGTCTGTTGACCTGGCAGTTGTAGAGTTGGGACAGCTAAGAGTTGTGAGTTATGAGGAGAACATGAAATTCTGAGACTGAGCATGCATGAGTCCAAGTTGTTAATATGCAGAAAACTTCTGAAGTAGTTTTCATCAAAAAGAGTCAATAGCAGAAGGAGGATGAGAGCTAAAAGGAGAATCAAAGGGTAAGCAAATTGAAGTCATGTTTCCATAGATTACCTAACAGCAATATTCATGGAGGTAATGCAGATGCTTCTTAATTCATGTGGTTATATTCCTATAAACCTAATGTAAAATGAAAATATCACTAAGTCAGAGATGCATTTAATACAGCTAACCTACAGAGCATCGCAGGACAGCGTAGCCTACCTTCCAACACAATGAAAGAACACTGCAGAGAAGCAGTTGTTTACCATCGTGAAACCCTGGCTGATCGGGAGCTGGAGCTCTCCACCCCTGTGCAGCGCAGTTTCAAGTGTTCTACCATCAAAATTAAAAATTGGAAGCACAGTTTCTACTGACAGAACATCACCCTTGCACCATTATAAAGCTGAAAAACTCTAAGCTGAAATATTGTAAGTTGGGGACTGTCCTTGAAATGGGGGCAGGATTCTTTTGCCTGAATTTTTTTTTAAGAAGGAAGAATGGGAGCAAGGATTCTTGTTTGTTGGACAAATCCCATGGTATCCTTCTTTAGGGGAATTTGGGAAATGGGCCAAATAATACACATATTAAAACCAGAATCATTATGTTGAAATTATAAAAGAAATAAGTGGTTACCTGAAGTATAAGATGAAGTCATAGAAAACTTGGATGATGTAAATTGGAGTGTTTAACAGCTTTCTCTAGTAAATTTTTCTGAAGCAGCTACAGGGAATTAAGAGGGAGTTAGAAAAAAGGAAGAGAAGGAAGGAAGGAAGGAAGGCAGGCAAGCTTATGGATTAACTCCTCTTAAAATTCTTTGAGAGAGATATAAATAAATATTGCAATGATCTTTCCATTATCTTTTGCTGTCAAAAAGTTTCTAAAACAATTTTCTGAATAATTAGATATACTTGGAGGTCACGGTTTTGATTTCTGCTTCTTTGTTATTGTCAGTGATCTTTCTAACCTCCCTGTGTTATTTCAGACTCAACCCTTAATACTTACAGTACTTTGGTGAGCTAGATATGCTTTTTTAAAGTAAAAAAAATGTTGAGACCAACCTTTAACTTTGTATATATAAGAATCAGAGATGAAAGTTATTCCTAAAAATTATTTAAATTCTGTAAACCTTGTTTTTAAGAACTTGCCTGGTACTTCAAATACCTGATTTCATTTGCTTCAATTCAACTTGCTTTCTTTTTCATTTTTTGGCACATCTGTTTTTTCATGTTTTTTTAAAATTTTTAAATTGTATTCCAGGCATTGACTAAAGAATAAACTGCGAAGCATGCAACATATTTTTTCACTGTAAATGTTTGTTTCCAATGATGCCAAAGTCTTTTTAATGTAGGACAGTAAGGGTGAAAATGTTGTCATACGGTTTCAAATTAGTTTCCAGCTGAGGTAGAGATAGGTCATTCTTTTAATCATATTGAATTTATCTTTGATACTCTAATGCCCAACATCCCAGCTCATATCTTTCCCTTCAGTATTCAGATTGGTAAAATTTTGGCAGCAATCTCAGTTTTGGTTCACTTTTAAATCCTGCTCCAGTGGAATCCTAGAATCCAATTGCCATGAGCGTATATATGTTTTACATGTGTTACCAACCTCCCAGTTCTATTTATTTCTTACAAAACACCTGAGTGAGGAAAGATTAGGGTATGAAATTGTTTGACTGAACCATCTGTCCTTGCATTGGTGCTGGTAACACTCTGATTCATCCCACAAATCTTAATTCTGACCCAAGGCTGGCTGTTTCTCCTATCTCTGGTAAATTTCTCCAGCTATTCATACCTATATGGTGAGCCCACCCATATGTACAGAAACTGCCAGTACTCACTGTTTACATATGAACATCTCATTTTACTCTAAAGAATATTTTCATCTTCTTATATTTAATTCTCTCCACAAGATCCATATAAAATATGTGAAATTAATTTAACATATTAATTTAATATTTGTTAATATTTAATATTAATTTAATAAATTAATATAACAGGGTGGGCAAAAATAAGCTTACAGCAGAAAATAATACAATAAGTAATAAGTAATAATACAAGAATAAACTCTTATGTTTCATGTACTCACAAGTATAAACCTACTTTTGTCACATCCTGTGTTTACCTAAACTAATTCATCCAAAATATAATCACTTCAAATTGTGTCTATATAAAATTATAAATGAGATATTGTATAATACTTTTTATACTCAGTCCTTAAATCTGCTATGTACTTTACCCTTACTTCACATCTCAATTTACAAGCTAAATTTGGTTGGTAATACTTGATCTATGTGTATTTTTTTTAATTTATAGTTGAAAAGTAGATTTACACAATCATATTGTTTCAAACACAATTCAAGTTTTGTGAATAACAAAAGTATCTATTTTGATAATAAATTTTAATTAACTATAATAAATAAAATAAAAATGTAGATATTCAGCTCCACTAACACATTTCAAATGCTCAATTGTCACATGAGATTAATGACTCCCATAGTAGTTAGCACAACTCTAGTTGTTCCCTTTGCCTTAAATTTTCCTATCTCCAAACTCACTTTCCTCACACTCTTGCCTTCTTGAAATCTTTGTGCAAACCTCACCATTTAAATGAGTCTAATTTCTCTACCTTAATGCATACTCTCAAATGGCCATCTATGCTGACTTTCCTCATTTTTATTATCCTGCTCTAAATAGCTTTTCTTTGTTATTGTCTATTAATTTCACCTTCAAATATTTTATATTGTTAATTAATTTATTATATTTTGTAGTCTTCCCATCTCCTACCAATATGTAGGTATTATGAGGAAAGCAGTCTTTATTTTGTTCATTGATACATCACAACCAGCTAAACAGTGCCCAACAGAGTCGGTGCTCAATTAAACATTGTTGAATAAATGGATTGTCCCCCAAATATATTGCAAAGTAGTCTGTTAAATGAACTTATCTCTTTTTCACAACTTACAGGCAAACAAATGGTTTGGTTTTGGATGCATGCTAATTTGAAATTTATGATAAAGTTGGGCATGGCTTCTCCTCCTTATACCGCATAAGAGGAATATACAGAAGATCTAGCAGAGAAGTGATGAGATTCAAGGTATGTTTGTTCTGTGTCCTCAGTCTTTGTTCTTTTCAAGAGCAATTATTTAGGGTAAAATTATCATTTAGTTACTTTTTGATGAAAGCTGGTGTGAGAAGAGAGCAGCTGCTTTCCTGAATATATTGGATGCTATAATCAGTTACATTAAGACAGCACTGATTCTGCTATCCTTTACATGCAGAAGCCCTGGTACCTTATGGTTAATCTTACAAAGTCTTTTCCTTTCTCTTCTATATTGATTATCATAGTAAACACTGCCTTGAAATGTGTTGATATCAAGGACTTGCAGTTTTATGCAACACTACTTCAAGATTTTAATAGAAGAAACGAAAGAGGAAAATACCTAGTCCAAATTTGAACAGCAAGCTGATGGCAAAAGTCGATATTCTCATTCCTTATGTGAATTGGAAATTCATGTGTTCCCTATATTTGCATCATTGATTGAGACATTACTATGTTAACAGAATCCACCAAAGCAACAGATGGATAACTTTTATTTTTATCTAAAAGATTGGCTGATATCTTAATGTCATTTTATTTTTAGTACCTGTGTCCCTCACTCTTGTATATTATTGGTACTTCTTAGGCTAAGTTTAAAGTGCTTGACAAAAATCATTAACCTTAACAGTATTAGAAGCTGATTTTCTCCTCCTCTTCAAGTCTGTCTCCAGATTATTATTAAAGTTCTAAAATCACCATATCTATTCTGAATTTAGCTTTATTCATTCTCACCACACAGATTACTGTCTGTTTTCTGCACTAGGAGGCTTGATTTATACAAAACCTATAACTTCATCATTTTATTGTATCTATTTTAAAGAGATCCAAATTGAATTTTTTAAAGATTTTGTTTCTTAATCTTTAGAGAGGGGAAGAGAGGGAGACAGAGAGGGTGAGAAACATCAATATGTGGTTGCCTCTCATGCACCCCCCAGTGGGGACCTGGCCTACAACCCAGGCCTCAGGCATGTTTCCTGACTGGGAATTGAACCGGGGAACTTTGGTTCACAGACTGGCACTCAATCCACTGAGCCATACCAGCCAGGGCCCAATTTAAATTTATTTGGTTCAACTTATTTCCCAAAATTTGTTAGTAAAATTTGACAGTGCCTGGAACGTTGAATGATTTATTGATTAAGATCCTAAACTCTGTTTGGTTTTGTTTATAGCTGAAACTAGTGCCTACTCTGGCAAATGCCAACCAAGCTTTGTTGAAAATTCCCAAGCTCTAAGAAAGCTACAAAATGAATTGTTTTTGTATTCCATCAGTTATGTGTATTGTACTTGTTTGAAAGCAAGGCTTGAGTTAAGGGAGTAGGATTAGAAGTAGATAAGTAACCCGTAAAAATAACTTTTACATTATAGGCTATGGATGGGCTAACAATAACCACTAGCTATTAAATCAATCCAAGTGACCATGAAATTTTCAGCGAAGAGTCAATTAGAAGAAAACTATTGTATGAAAATATAATTACACTGTTGTTTATTATGTTTACTTTTTACTTTTTTTGGAACTTTCCAGAATCTTAATAATAATTCAGAACTATCATTTCCTGAAAATTCAATATAAATTCAATTAGGAGATAAAGATTTTCCATACTAAAAAATGAAATTCATCAGCGGCATCTAGCAAGATTTCAGCCTTCAAGTTCTTTCATGAAGACACATGATAGACCAACATAATTTTGATATAGCTAATGATCAAGGTTACTGCATATATAATGATCTTGCTGAAATTAGCAGCTTGGCACCTGACTTTTAGACATTAGCCACACAACTTGGAATATTAATTTTGCATTTGGAATATTTATTTTTCCACTCCTCATGTTATTGGAATCATTTATAGCAAGTGAATGTGTCCTTGAGTCCCTGGCAACAGTTTTAGGGAAAGGAACATTTAGTCCATTATAGTTGAACCTAGGCCAACAAAAAGAAGCCGTATGGTCACTTGTGCAGTGCGCACTTTGTTTATAGAAATGCTCCTCACCAGCCATTGCAGATGCTTCTCCTCAGAGAAATAGCAGTGATACAGTGATCAATGCCCCCCCTTTTCAAGAACTGCTTTTTTAGGAAAACTAAGATCAATAGCAAAATGCATTCAGTACTAGGCACTAATGCCCTTAACGTTATGTGAGGCACTTTAATTGTCCCTACTTAGTGTTTTATAATTTATTTATATTTTCAACTTAGGAACTGGATGCTTACTAGAGGTATTTTGAGATTCAGTAAAAGGATAGGACAATATTTTCAATGCATAACATTTTTGAATTTTGTGGTATTGTTCTAAAAATGGAGAATGAGGAACTATAAAATAATAAATTATATATTTAATTAGAACACTTTTTATTGCTCACCATATGCTGATATAACAGAAAAGCAGAGTTCCTCCACAGTCTGAAAGCGATCTGCTGATGTGTATGAAGTATTTTGCAAAATGGAAAGTGATTACATGGAGAGGGTCTGAACACAAAGATGTAATTAAAATTAGTATACTGTCACACAATAGTTTAGATAAAGCACTAGGTAAATATGCTTGGTAAGATTCCGCATGAGTTGAGAATATTTGAATAGTACTTCTTTAGACATATTAGACTACTGAAGGCACAAGTGAAAAAAGTGGATGTAAGTCTCCTTTGAGACAGAATATTTGAAAAAGGCAGATAGATTTTCCAAATCAGTGTTTTTTAATGAAAATGTAATGTGAGATATTATGTACTCTCAAACCTATAGAAGTCACATTAAAAATTTAAGCCAGTAGAATTCATTTAATATATTTAACACAATATATCAAAACATTATATTACTATATAACTAATCAAACTTATTGATGAGAAATTTCAAATAATTTTTCTTATAACAAATATCCTAAATAAGTAGATATTTTACACTTGTAATTCATCTTATTCAGACACTATATTTCATTCTAAAATAAATGATCTGTCTTCAGCTTTCTTCAAAGTTATAGTAGAAAAGAGACATATACCAGTATTTTTCCAAACAAATGTAAATTTCCAATAACTGGACAGAGGACCAAAAGATTGTTTTCATTTAATATTTAATTTAATATTAACAGAATTAGTTCATTTACTTGAGAATAATTTTTAAGCAAAAAACATAATTTCAAAATTACACCTGTCCAAGTTAGGAATATCAGCCTACACTTCAGTAATGGCAAATTCAACAATGTGATAAAACTGAAAACCAGCTAATTTTTATCAGTATTATTTTTTCTTAATTTTTTCTATTATTTTTGTAGTCAATCTACATAATACTATCAATAAGAATGAAAATATTTTCTGTATTGGTTAATGTAAGATAAAACACATTTGTATTGTGTTAAAATTCATTTTTTAACACAAATCCTTGTACCTGTCTGACTGGGTCACAAATAAGCTTTTTATTTTCTTGTAGAGCTAACCTGGACTCCTTCATTTACAATGCTATATCTGTGAGGGAAATTTAAACTACAAGGCCACTTCTAGTCTTTGATTAAACATTTTTTATCAACCATTTTCTTTATTTTAAGATAATCTTGAATTCTGACTAATAATAGAGTTAATCTGGTAAAATTAAGTCTCCCACTATACAAAGACTAAGTATTGGCAAATAACTAGGTCATTAAATTCATTATCTTCTAATTATTTGAACAATCATATAAACTGTTCAATACTGAATGGTCCATGACATTTTCCAGACTCTGCTTCAAAATATAGCACAAATGTTTTCAATATGCAGTACAGTAGAGCAAATCAGTAAGGGAAATATCAGTCTTTTGTTTAAAAAATTCAAGCAATTCAGATTATTACCTAACAAAAGTGGAATATTTTGAGAGAGGAACTATTTTTTTTCATATGTAGCTGGTATTTCTCTGTGATGAAGATAAATGAAAAAAAAAATCTGTGTAAGAAGAGTTCAATGTTACTGTTAATTAATCAAATAAAACTTTTTATGAGTAAATTTGGAAGTCCTCTGTGATAAAATAAACTGAGTGTAGTAATTTTACAGTAACTTTTACATTGTAACACTCACCCAAATCTAAGCAAAAGTAGTAAATCAACAAACAAGTGCTGGCGAGGATGTGAAGAAAAGGGAGCCTAAGGGCACTGTTTGTGGGAATGCAGACTGGTGCAGCCACTGTGGAAAACAGTGTGGAATTACCTCAGAAACTAAAAATGGAGCTGCCTTTTGACCAAGATATTCCACTGCTGGGAATATATACTAAGAATCACGAAACACCAATTCAAAAGAATTTATGCACCCCTATATTAATAGCAGCACTATATAATAGCCAAGATTTGGAAACAGCCTAAATGCCCATCAGTAGATGAATGAATAAAAAAATAATTAATTAACTTTAAAAAACATGTGGTACATTTACACAATGGAATACTATGCAGCAGTGAAAAGGAAGGAATTCTTACCTTTTGGGACAGCATAGATGTAACGAGATTATTGTGCTAAGTGAAATAAGCTAGTCTGTGAAGACAAATACCATATGATCTCATTTAAAAGTGGAATCTAATCAATGAAATAAACTAATGAGTAAAATAGAATCAGAGGTAGAGAATCATGGAACAGACTGACAGCTTTAACAGAAGAATGGGGTGAAGGCTGACTGAAATAAATGAAGGGATTAGTCAAAGAACATGTATGAATGACCCATGGACATGGACAACTGTGTGGGGATTGACTGTGGGAGTGGGGGGTAGGCTAAGTGGAGGGGCCCAAAGGGGGAACATTGGCACAACTGTAATAGCATAAACAAAATATTTTTAAAAAGAAAAGTACTTAACATTTTTAAACATTTTAATAAAATTAATTTTGATGGGGTTAAAATTTTTTCTCTGAATTAGGATATTTAAAGAAAAGTGTTGTATTCTATAACCGATTGTTTGGTGGCTTAAGTGAAGATCTTTCATTTATAGTAAAGTCAACTTTTTAGTTTTTATTTCATGAGTTTCCCACAAAATTTCCATAACAGAAATAATCATTACTTGCATTTTATTTGTTCATTAGCTATACTACAGCTTTGATTTTGTTAAAAATTTTCTAAAACCTTTTGGTGGATATTCAATTATGATAGCAAGTAACATTTCAGATATTGTCTTCTGACTGTTTAGAGGAAACATCAAATTTGCTATGCATTTTTGAAAACAGTCTATTTATTCACTTTATTATGGTTAAAACTTTTTTCCTCAAAGTGATGAGCAGCTTTCTGTTTTGCTCTGCTGCAGAAAATGCAATTGCCCTCATTGAAACAATTGTTGCATACCTTATTTCAATAAATTTGTCTTTCCTGTTCCTGTCATAATGGTCACTCTTCATCCCCACTAGAGACTGCATCAGAAGTGTGTCTTTATTTTAAATATAAAAACTGCCCATACTTAATTTTAACCAAAATAATTTAATTATATTATAAGTATTTCAATTAATCACCTGTTTTGATTTAAATAGATATCACTGTTCTTGTTTTTTCTGCATAAAATAATCAAATAAATAAATTATGATGTTACATTTGTGTCTAGGACAATCATTCAAATTGAATCAGTCCAATGACACAGACTAGACAAGAGATGCATTTGTATGTAATCATAGGACCCTTACATCACCCAACTGCAAAATACTGTTAGACAGTATCTTATACAATACAAAAAAGTAAAAGATAAAATTATTTCAAAAATAAAGTTTTATGTCAATAAGGCTTTTGTTTGTTTTTAAATTTAAATGAATTAAGTTAAATGATATTAATAATTCATTAGATACATTAGCAACATTATGTGTTCATTTGCCAAGTATGTCTAGTGCGTACAATATTGAACTGAATAGCATAAATAGGTCTAGACTGAACTTATCAACATAAGTAGAAAGGGATTTTTTATTTATTTTATTTTTTAAATTGTTGTTCAATTACAGTTGTCCCATTTTCCCCCCATTACTGTCCCCTGCCCTACCCACTCCCCACATTCCACTTTCAACCCTTTCCCCACCCCATTCTCTTTGTCCATGGGTCCTGGGTTTTTCTTTTTCAAAGAGATGCTGCTTGAAGAAGCTAATAAAGAAATAGAGTTAATGGCACAAACCATGTTGTTGTCCACATAAATTATATCAAGACAGAGGGTGTTCTAACCCAAAGAAACTCTCCAGTGACAAACACATGCCAGTAGTTGAGATGGGAGCACTAGATATTCAGAGCCTGATAACACTAATTTTTCCAGTTGTGACTGCAAGTTCAACATACATGCTACTAATAGTTTTCATCCTTTTGGGTTTTCCATGGGGTACACTGGAATAATGCACAACCAATATGAACATATATCTCTATTTGCAAATTTTTACATTAATCATGTAAAACATGCTTTTCTGAATTTTGTGAATAGAGTCAGGTAGAATTAATCTATTCAAGTCCAGAAAATGCTGAAGCAATGTTGTGATATGCAAACTAAACAGTGAGTTATGTGCTGTTATACATAACCAAGGGAGGTACTATATCAATCATTTATCCTTTTGTATCCTATTTTATAGCAATAATATGATTGTTCAATTCTGCCATTATTCATAGTTTCAGCTCCATTCAAGATATGGGAACAGCCTAAATGATCATCAATTGATAAACAAATAAAGAAGATGTAGTATATATACAATGGAATACTACTTAGCGATAAATAAGTAAAATATTACCATTTATGACAACATGAATGGATCTTGAAGGAATTAGGCTAAGTGAAATAAGTCATGGAAAAGACAGAAACCATATTACTTTTATATTCCACATATGAATAAAATTAAGGTAACGAACTGTCAAAACAAAACAAAATATATAGATACAGACAACAGAATGGTGGTTACCAGGTGGTTATCTGTTAAGAATCAAGTGTTCTGCAATTACCAGTGATTCAGGGTTCTTACAATCACCTGTAAGTCCAATGACTCACTAGAAGGGCCCACAGGACTAAGTAGCCTGTAAAACCCATGGCTAAATTTTCTCCAGTAAAATTTAGAGAGGAAACACAACAGAAAAATAAATGAATTGAGTAAAACCCAGAGAGCTGAGGTTCGGGCTACTAAGTCGTCCCCACCGGGGGCTTCAGGGATGCACTCCATGAGCAAATTCATAATTTTCAGTGCACAAGTCTTGTGCTACTTGGTTAAGTTTATTCAAAAATATTTTATTCATTTTAATTCTATTGTAAGTAGGTTTGTTTTATTGAGCTTATTTTGGATTGTTCATTTTAAATGTATAGAAATACAATTGATTTTTGTCTATTGATTTTGTATTCTACAAAATTGCTGAAGTCATTTTATACTGAGATTCTGTTTCAAAATGTATGACAGTAACAAAGTAGTTTAGTGTTTATGTGGATTCCCCTGAAGTTTCTATAATTTTATTTCTTCTTTTAAAATCTGGGCCCATTTTTATTTGTTTCTTAAATATTGCCCTGGCTAAAGTATCTTGTAGGATGACAAATGGAAGCTGTGACCCTGTGATCAGCAGGAGCTCTCAGTTTCCACCATGTCATGTATGGTGTTAGCTACGGGCTTGACACAGGTATTCTTCACTAGGTGAAGGAAATTCTATTGTAATCTTAATTTGTGAGGTGTCTCTATCAAAAAGAGTAATAGATTTCATCAAATATCTTTTATTTATCTTTAGGGTACCATATTTTTATACTCATTCTATTAATATGAAGCATTTTAATTGTTGAAACAAATGTTTTAAAAATTGTTTTCCCTTAGTTTGATGATTTTAACAGTAAAAATTCTTTAATAGAACCTACAAGTTCTCTTCAGCTGAACTCTACCAATATCCTGCCTAGCTTTCCATTGATAGGTTCGTTATTCCCCTGCCTTCCAGCAGAGTAGACATTCCATACATGTTTACAAGCATAACCCTTAGTCCATAGATACTGCTTCCTTTATCTTAAAATATCTGTTAGTATCTATCTCTCTATCATCTATCTCTCCATCCATCCCTCCATTCACCTATCCAGCCACCTACCCACTTATCTGTCCATCCCTCCATCCATCTATCTGTGGATATATAAATATATATTTAATAGTAATATTATATATATGGTAAATATGCCACATAAATTTAATATTAATTTAATATATATTAAAATTCTAGATTTCATATTATTTTCATTTTTCAAAGCTATACAGACATTTAATAACATGTTGGTAGAATTTCCAAAATTTCAAGGGATATTTTTCTAATTACTCTTGGACTCTTTTTGAGGCTTTATAAGAGAGGCTTCTTAATTTTTCCTTGGTTCTAGTTTCTTATGCAGAAACTACTACAATGCACTTTCTTAATTTTACCTTTATTTCTCAGTTACATTAATCTCAGCCCCCCACACACATACTCATATCCTAGCAACAGACGTATTGCTTTCTTTTTCAATGACCGCTTTAACAATAGACAATCTGGGAGATAATCCTTGTATTTGTATACATGTCTTCCCAAGGATTTAAAATATACTGTGATCATTTCATATCTTTCCAGGATGTTCTACTGATGGCCACAATTCTCTTAAAATAATCTCTCTTCAATATAAGTAATCAGATTTTATAAACTTTGTCTTTATTCTCACAATACTCTTAACATTATATTGAAGCATATATTACAACCATTTAATTAAGTTTTGATATTCTGAGAAAAGAATTATTAGAGATAGGGTATTATAAGAAGAGCTTTTTGAAATTGTCTCCTAATATAACAGATAAGTACATAACTGTATCAGCTTTGATTTTTGTTTACTTATATAGTATCAGCTGCTGATTTTCTGAGTGATGGATCCTCTGAAATATAAAGTTATCTGGGACTTTATATAATAAGTTAATTTGAATCTATTTTTTGTAATATATCTAAATACCTCATAAGTTCAATGTATGTACAAGTCCTGATCAACACTTATACCTTCACTACTTCTAGTTTATCAGCTCTCACTGAGAGGAAAAAAAGTGGGAATAAATATGATGCTCTTATGATGATAATGTAATTTTGGCTGTACTCTATAATCAGCTATTGGACATGAGAACTAAGAACTTCCCTCCCTACAATTTGCTAAATAAAATTCATTCATAACAATTTTTTTATAAATTGCATTTATCAGCTATTATGGGATAAAATTAAATTACCTTGGAAACACATTAAGCATTGCTTAATATGATAACTAATAAAATTATTAACAAAAACATCATTCATTTCAATAACTTAGAATTATACTTACAATATGTATTCTCTCCTACCTACTAAAATCCTGTTTTATTTTCCCATTGGGCAAGCATAAAGAAAATCAACCCTCATGCGAAATTGGGCTCATACTTACTAACATACAATACTGCAATCCAACATTCTATGTGGACATACATTTGAATTCTTGCCCACATATCCCATTGTTTATCTATTCACCAAGAGAAAAGCCCATTTCTTGCAACTTTCTCATACTTTTAGGTATTATATGAGCAACTTACAGTCCTCTTATTTCTGACAATTATATATATTTTGAAGAACTGTAGGCCACATCACAGTTATGATTTCACTATATTTAGGGAGAGTACATAATTAGGTTCCCTGATTTCAGACCCTAATTAGATATCATAAATATCTGTGCCTAAATTTTGCAGTTGACACCAATTCATTATATTGACCTTTGTTATTAAAAGTCTTACATATTATGTAGTATTATGAATAGCTCTAATTTTTCATAAAAGTAGTTTCGTTAACCCTAAAATGTTCAATTGTGGTCATTCTGTCCTTGTTTTTCCATAGATAAAGGAATGTTTTCAAATATATCACTTGTAAAAATTATAAAAACTATACTAATAATTTCTCTACTTAGTAAGGCAGCGATACAAAATGACTTGTCCCTGGTTAGTGTGACTTGGTTGGAGTGCCAACCAGAAAAAGAAAGGTTGTGGGTTCAATTCCCAGTCAGGGCACAGGCCCAGGTTGTGGGTTCGATCCTCAGTCCATGAGCAGGTGTGTATAATGCCCTTCCAGATGCTGATCCCCAGTCTGGGCACCCATTCCCAATCCAGGCACATGTGGGAGGCGGCCGCTAGGTACTTTTGTCTTGCATTGATATTTCTCTCTCTCCTTTCCATTTTCCCATTCTCTGTCTCAGGGGTGCCCAAACTTTTGGCATCTCTAGGCCACACTAGAAGAAGAAGAGTTGTTTTGAGTCACACTTTAAATATACAAACACTGCCCTGGCTGGTGTAGCTTAGTGGATTAAGTGCAGGCCTGTGAACCAAGAGATCACGGTTCGATTCCCAGTCAGGGCACATGCCTGGGTTGCAGGCCAGTTCCCAGCAGGGAATGCACAGGAAGCAACCATACATTGATATTTCTCTCCCTCTCTCCTTCCCTTCCCTTCTGAAGATAAATAAATAAAATCTTTAAAAAAAAATAAAATAAATAAATAAGTAAATATACAAACACTAATGAAAATTGCTGAGCAAAAAAAATGGTTTTAAATAAATTTGTGATTTAGTGTTGGGCCACATTCATAGCTATTCTGGGCCACAGGTTTGACACCCCTGTGTCTAAATGAAATGGAAAAAAAATCCTCAGGTTAGGATTTAAAAAATTAAAAATGATTTGTAATATATAATCAATATTTGAAAAAGAAAAAGGTCCTCATCTTTAAATGCTTTTTAAAAAATTATTGTTCACTTACAGTTGTCTGACCTTTTTCCCCCCTGCTCATCCCAACCCCATCCCCCCACCCACACAGTAATCCCCCCACTGCATTGTCCACGCCCATGAGTTCTCCATTCATGTTCCTTTGCTTGACCCTTCCCCTTCTGTCCCCCATAATCCCCCTACACCCTACCCTTGGTCACTGTCAATTTGTTCTTTATTTCCAAGTCTCTGGTTCTATTTTGCTCAATTGTTTGGTTTGTTGATTAGGTTCCAGTTATAGGTGAAATCAGAGCTCTTCCCTGAGGTAAAAATATACTTTGCACTTTTTTCAACTTCTTTAGAATCAGTTTTCATTTTAATATGCTATAGGACAAAGGATTAGAAATTCTGAGAAAAAAAGAACAGAGAAATTTATTTATATATTTGAAAAAATTTAAATGTTAATGAATTACATAAAGCCAAGCAGAGAAAAGGGGCTGCATTTTAGAATTTAAAATATTGTAAACATATCAAATATTGTCAAACATATAAAACTTTGATGTAATCTCTTCCATGCAGGTATCCTTTCTAAGATAATACCTTCTGAAAGGTATAGGTAAAAGTAAATTGACAATTATCTTTCAACATGTAATAACATGAACCATTATCACAAAAACTCATCTCTCTCCCTGCCTTTTTCCCTCCACTCTACCCCATTCTTCTAGAGAAATATCTGTGGTATGCTTCTAGTTGGTGAATTATTTTGTATGTCAGGTAATGAAGAACACCCATTTCTGCCACAATTAGTAGAAATTCTTTAACATGCTTTCCCTTCCTACATTTCCCCTGTGAAAGTCCTAGACTGATGCTGAGACATACAACTCAGGTGTATTCTGAATATGTGCTTATGTTCTCTGTCTCCCTTACTGTTTCCAATACTGATTCACATTGATATTTATTCTAAGTAATGAGTGGATCAAAGTTGCTTTTTTTGTTTTTTTAAAGATTTTATTTATTTATTTTTAGAGAGGGGAAGGGAGGGAGGAGAGAGAGAGAAACATCAATGTGTGGTTGCCTCTCATGTTGTCCCCACTGGGGACCTGGCCCGAAACCCAGGCATGTGCCCTGACTGGGAATCGAATCTGCGATGCTTTGGTTCACAGCCTGTGCTCAATCCACTGAGCTACGCCAGCCAGGGCTCAAGGTTGCTTTTAGTTACACTGACATAATCTGAATTAAATTGGGTTGAATTTCTGTGGAGAGGGATACTTCTAAATGAATTTTTTCCCTCAATGAGAAATATTTCTCTACACTAAAGAAACATTTCTCTTATTAACATTTGTTCTTTTCCCCCCTCATTTAATTTTGGTTCTATAAAACTTAAAATATTACCTAAATAAAGATACAAAATGCCAAATGCTTACTCTTTAGTTTATATATATATATATATATACATATATATATTTATTTATTTATTCATCCATAATTAAAGTTTAAAATGCCATGCTAAATGGTTAAAGTTAACAGAGTGGTTAGTGATAATTCTCACCAATCCTTCTTCTTATTTATAAGAGATTCCCTGATTTGCCATTGACCCCTCTTCTAGTATTTTAGTACTCTGCCCTGAACAGTGTCTATCCGATTACACCCTGGATGTCTCTACTTGACAAGATATGAATGGCTGGAATTTTTCTAATAATTTCACTTTTATTCTGTAAGTGTATATAAAGCAGGTATATATCTCCATTGAAATCACAGTGACAGAGTTATTATGAATTCTGGGTTTTATTAATAAAAGTCTGTGAGAAAATGTGCTACAGTTACATTTTTGCAGCATGAGGTACCTAAGTGAAAAGAGTTTTGTATAATATTGGTAAGTACATTTCAGTGCTTATTATAGGAAAAGTATATTAGGCTGATGAAAAATGCACTAGAGAGATTATCATCATTTGAAAGTGCCAAAGATGAATTCTACATTTAATAGACCTTTTTTCATGAAATAAGCATAATAGAAAATTGAAAATTTTTATCAATGTTGTAATGTTCATTTATAGGGAAATTCAATAATAATTTCTAATTGTAAGAAAGTCCAGTGCAAAAAAATATTTAAATGAGTTCAGTAGGAGAAGATTAACAAACTTAATAACACAAAAAGAAGAACTCTTGGTCATCTTGAAATAAAGCACCTTGCCCTTCAAAACATGTACAACTTAACAAAATAAAAATATGCAAATGGAAGTAATATATTTATCTTGAGAAAGGCAAAGTTTTAAAATATAATCAAGCTGAAATATTATAAAATGAGTTCTACTGAAACAATATTTTTGGATAATAGCAGAGATGTCAGTTAAGCAATTTGCAAAACGTATATTTCCCTGCTGTGTTTGCAAGATTACCTAGTGAATCATCAGGATCTATAACCCTAAAGGCTTTTGATTTACATTTTCCTGAAATGCAAGGCCAGAAAGGACATTACAGATAAGACAAACAACATGATGATCTAGTAGCTACAATACCAATAAAAAATAAACAAATAAGTCTCTTCTTCTCAGAGGCTAAATCTGACACTCATTTTCCTTTTGCGGCAAATAATTTTCTGCAAATATATAGATTGTTTATATAGATTACTTTGGAACAGCATTTTTACTGAGATTTGTTCATGTATCTTATATCCAAAGTGATATTTGAGGTTAAATGTGGGGTGAGAGGGTCTCGTTATCTATGACATTTTTTGGAATTCTCATAACCTTTCATTCCTGTATTTTTGCCACACTCTATTTTCCTTTGCTCCCTTAATCAAATAGAGTTTTTTTCTTTGTATTCAAAGTTATGTTCTCACTGACATTGCTTGTATTACCTTCCTTCAACATCTCTTGTACTCTTCAAGTATGCCTACTTTCTCCCACTAAAAATTGATAACTAATATATACCCATTACTTTATACATGCCAGGAATTTAAGTAATTTTACATGTCTCTCTGTCTCTCTCTCCATATATGTACATGCCTACACACATACATATATGTCATATATAGACCTAAGATATATATGTAATACATTTATCTTAGTTTATTTATCAAGACCTCCTAGAATAGTGGTAACCCAGTAGCAATAAACATGCCTAGTACTGAGATGTTGCACTAACTACCATTGCTCCAATGAAATAAATCAGAGCTCTTTGAAAAACTGATGGTGCTAGAGCAAGACATGCCTGGGATATTTTGTGTGCCAGAAAGTAAGGCCCTGTATCTTCAAAAAGTGATCCTAGCCTGGCTGCAGTCAGAAACCAGTTTGAAAAATCTCCCACTGCCCAAATCTAGGACAATTTTAGCAATAAAAATGAATTATTAACCACAGAATAAAATGTATATGAAATATATATGTGACTTCATGATAATATAAATAAATAATTGACTGAATACATTGAGTTGGAGAAACTCCTTTTTCTTACTCTAAAATCCCAATTAAAATGTGAAAAATGGAGATTATAGATAATTATCTTTGACAATCACTATAGAAATAACTTCTATGGTGAAGAATCAGAGTGGATACTAATATTAATGGGGCAAAATATGATAAGGTATCAAATATTTGCTGAATCTTAAAGTATGTTCCACAACATATGTATTAACTATTTATACTATTTACTACTATATATAAAATTACTATAGATTACTAAATATTTAATAAAGATTACTGGTAATCTTACCAAAAGTGTACCACTTGAATCTAATCATGTCAAAATACCACGCAAATCTAAATTCTAGAAAATAATTGGCTGGTACTCTTTAAATACTATCTAAAAGTCAGACAAAGAAAAAAAAAACAAGCAACCTTCCCACACGGAGAAGCCTGAAGAATTGTGCCACTCAAGTGTCATGTGGGACCCCGGAGCAGATCGTGTACCAGAGAAAGGACGTAAGTGGGGCAATATGCAAAGTTTGAAAAGGTCTCTAGGTGGGTTAATAGTCTTGTAGGAAAATTACTTTCATGTTTTTGCTAATTTTACTATGATTCAGATTTTCACATTTGATACAGTTGGGATATAGGACCACAGGAAGTCTTTATATTATTTTTGTAAAATTTCATAAATTTAAAATTATCTTAGTGTATAAAGTTAAGAAAGCAAAATATGTTAAAAATTATTGTATAGACCATAATTGATGACAATTAAGAATAACAAATAAAATTGAGAAGACAAAAATATGGTAAAAGGTGTCAAATATGCAGGAATGGTACTATTTTAAATTTTTATTTTAGCTATGCTTTTTATTCCTTAATCTAATTTATTTTATTATAAAAACTTTTGAGAAAAACAATGTTACTTAAATATTGCTGGTGAGAATATATCAGTTCATATCAATATATTTGTTGTATATAATCAGATTGACCTATGTTAAGTAAAGCATATATGATTATCAAAATGTTCACACTGTGACTGTGTCAACAGAACTCAAATGTAGTAGAGTAGTCAGGTCCCATGAAGGAGCATAATTAAAAAAATTGAAAAGCCATCAGTTTTCTCCTGTTTGATCCTGTTTACATATTTCTAATCTTTGTTTCTCCATCTCTTTCATCTTGATTTTCTTACTGAAACCCCAAACCCCACAATTATGTTTTATAAGTTACAAAGCTGAACTGGGAAAAACCAAATTGCAATTTGAAACTTTACAATAGTGCAAATACACTTGCTTCATTTGAATACTGTGTGTGTACATGCAAATGCACACGTGCTGTGTGTGTGGGGAGAGAGAGGTAGAGAGATCAGAACAGGCCAGTGATGTTTTTGGAACTGAAAAGATATAGGTACTATATTTGGTTTTTCTGACCTTATCTTTGGCTCTGTTTGTATATCTATTTTATTTCTGTGTTTAGATTAGCTCTCTGTAGTTTTGCACTTACATTGTGAATGTCTTTATTCATCACACATTCACTCCAAAAACATATATGTACACACACAAAAGCAAAACTTCTTTACTTGACAGAGCAAATCTGCTTATGGCAGACAACCACACAGGTTAATCAACTGTGATCTGGGAGGCTGTGCTTATAAAGCACAATTATAGCTGCTGGAGTCAACATACATGTTTAAGCCTGGAATGCTACAGAAGAAAGGGTGGATGGAGGGACTGGTAAGCAGGGCAGAGATACTCAAAAACAGCAACAATGATGATTTGAATTCCAGCCTCATTAATTGTGTCAATCACTTAATAGACCCTGGCAGGGGGTGGCATTATTTTACTGCTCAGTAACTGTCTTTCAATTTTTCAAATATATATTATGAATTTATATATCTGTAAAATATATAAATATATATTATTCAAATATCATCCTTCTTCAGGACTATTATTTTTTTAAAGATTTTATTTATTTATTTTTAGAGAGAGGGGAAAGAGAGGGAGAGAAACATCAGTGTGTGGTTGCTTCTCATGCGCCCCCCTACTGGAGACCTGACTCACAACCCAGGCATGTGCCCCAACTGGGAACCAAACTGGCGACCCTTTGCTTTGCGTCTAGTGCTCAGTCCACTGAGGCATGCCAGCCAGGGCGCTCCACAATTATTTTAACAATCTTAGAAAAGTCTTTGAAACTATGTATGGTTGGTATATTCAGAGCAAAAATATTAAATAGTTCCTGATAATATGCTACTGCTTTTGCAAACTCAGATGTATGAGATGAGAGTGATATAATCTTTTACTCTGGAGCACAAATGTAATTGCTGAATGTAAGTTCAGTCGTACACAAAAATAGAACAGGATTCAGCAGAAAGAAAAAAGGAGCTCCTACCCTTTGCTACAGCATGGATGAAACTGGAAAGCATTATGCTAAGTGAAATAAACGAGGAGGTGAAAGACAAATACCATATGATCTCACCTTTAGCAGGAACCTAATCAACAAAAGAACCAAGCAAAGTATAACCAAAGACACTGAAATAGAGAACAGGCTGACAGTGACAAGAGGGGAGGGAATTTCAGGGGAAAAGGGGAAGGGTTTACATGAACAAGTATAAAGGACACATGGACAAAAACAAGAGGGGTTGGAAACAGGAGGGGGTGGGGAGGGCTGGGATGGAAGTAAAAGGCAGAAAACTGTACTTGAACAACAATTAAAATAAAAAAAATTAAAAAATAGAACAAGAGCTTGGGTGCAGGAGTTTTCCAACACAAATGGCACAAAGGATGTGGTAAATCAGATTTCTTATACAAGATATAAACAGAAAAAAAGTTAAGTTATATTTTAAATATTATAATGTTTACAATTTACTTCAATAGTCCTTAACATTTATTTTTGCTCTTTGATAGAGATTTCACTGTACTGACATAGGTACAGTAAATCATTAAAAGTCAGATTACTATCTATGCCTTTAAATGGATGAATTAATTGAGTCCAAATAGAATATAAAAATTCTTACCAGAGGAACAAACATTTTACACCTATCCAACATTTTCTTACAAAATTTGAACTTTATGATTGAGTGTATGTGGATGTGTGTTAAGCATTCCTCTTGACTGACTAATATCAATAGGAATATTAACATATTGCACTTCTATAAAAAACACTGGTAAATACAAGTTGGTTTTTATAAAACATGTGCACATGTTTTGCATATTGGAAACGGATTTATATATAATATTTTGCCATGTGCAGAAAGATTTTGAAATGTTTTAACTCTACATGGTGCCAAATGTTTACATATCTACAAAATGATTGACACATATTAGCTATTTTTATGTTACTAGCTAATATTAAATATTCCAGAACAAGTGATTTAAAATAAAATCTTTATCTAGTATTATTCAGATGAATCACTTTACCTAATAGAACTATTTATGGTTTTAATTACATCTTTTGACATTAATGCAAGAAAGGTGAATAATTTTGATCTAAAGGCACAATATACAGATTTGTCTTTAATTACACTTTAAAATTTTTTATTTAATCTGTTATGATTTACTTTATGATTCTGTGATTCTTTTTATTTATAATATGCTAGGACATATTAAGTTCTGAAAAAAATGTTTTATAATACTTAATATATGATAGGCCAGTTGGATACAATTAAAGATTTTTACAATGTTTTATTCTTCAATTACAAAATAATTTCAAAACTTTTCACACTGTACACACTAGGATGTACACTAATTAGTTAACCTAGTATGTTTATACTTTAGTGAAAAATATATTTGTATATCATCTCTGGATTTATAAATAAAATCAATGTTATAATTTGTAAAATCTCTAAGAACAAAATTTTGTAAAATGTAACATGTTTAATATTACTTAATTACACATGGCATACTACTGTGCCCAATTTGCTAAAATCTGTATACCACTTATTTTAACTGAACTTGGGCTTCTGTGTAATTATTTAAGATAAGTTATCAGAGTAAAGATGTTCTTAAGTTATCTTATAAGAGAATTTTATTATACTTATAAAAATTAGTGATAGGTTTAAGCATATGTCATGAATTTCTTAATCATTGGGTACTTCTGAAGAAATCTTAGAAACATTCATTTTTATTTCTTTCAACATAGTAAAAAAAATAAAACATGAACCAGGAATAAATAAAAAAAATACTAAGAATATCATTAAGCATTGATTGAAACCTGATATTTGCATTTCTTTTCCTGAATATGTAGTCCTAGCTGCCTAAAGACGAGCATGAAAATATTCCTTTTCACCTTCTCATGAACCTAATATGAGAAACAAGGGGCCTGTTAACTAATTTTCAGCTCGTAATTTTACAATCCTTTTAAACTTCAAGTGAAAAAGAAAAATTATAAATCTATAGTAACCTTGTTTTCTCAGATCATATCAATATGTTACTTCAATTGACTATAAAGACATAGTTTTCCTATTACCTTAAAATTTGGCTTAGTCTTTAAAAATCTCAGTCCTTTCTCATTGTTCCTTGTAAACTGATTCCTTCCTGAGTGGTTTGTGTGAGGGAATCTACACTGCAGTTGAGATCCATGTCCACTTAAGGTCCTCTGAGATAGATTGCTATCTCCCCCTCCCCCAGACTCTGCCTGCCTCCGGGAACACAGAGCTGCTCTAGTGCTCTGCATGAGGGACAGGTGAAATGAGCCCCACGTGCAGTGTCCCACACAGATGGTGAAACCAGGTACTCAACACACAATCACTCCCTTTCCTCTTAGGAGACAAATCACAGGCCAGGGAACTTCTTCTTGGCTCCAAGTCAGCAATTTTCAACTGGCGTACCATTTGAATTTTTAAAACATACACTCCAAAACTATTTAGTCAGGAGCACTGACCTCTTTTACCTGAGATTTTCACATAAAAAACTAATAACCAATACAACAATAGTGTCCAGGTTGAATTAATCAAAATTATATGCACTTTTTATCTGATTGGCAAAAATATGTATATTTTTGATGTGGCACAGAATTTTAGTGATTAGTTTATGAGTGCCACGAGATAAAAAAGGTTGAAAATCACTGCTCTAAAGGTGTCATTAAGGCATTAGTAATGCATAAGTACTAAATGAGTAAATGGAATTGTTTGCTTTGTAAAGTATTGGCTGCATTTTATACATACTTGGACACGTTATTTTTGTTTCATTAGCAAAAACAGTATATAACTAGTGAATTTAAGAGTAAATTGTGAAACCATAAGAATCCTAGAAGAAAACATAGGGAGTAAATTATCAGATATTCAATGTAGAAATATTTTCTACAATATATCTCCTAAGGTACCAGAAACAAAACAGAAAATAAAAAATGGGACTACATCAAATTAAAAAGCTAAAAAAAAAAGTCAATAGGATGAATAGTGAACACACTGTATAGGAGAACATTTTCAGTAATGATACATCTGACAAGGGTTTAATCTCCAAGATATAAAAAGAACTAATACAACTCAATGCCAGGAAGACAAACTACCCAATTGAGAAACAGATAGAAGACTTCAATAGCACTTTTCCAAAGAGGACATACAGAGGGCCCAGAGACATATGAAGGGATGCTCAACATCACTAATCATCAGAGAAATTCAAATTAAAACCCCAGTGAGATATCATTTGACACTGGTCAGAATGGCTACTATCAATAACTCATCAGACTACAAGTGTTGGCGAGGAAGTGGAGAAAAGTGAACCCTAGGGCACTGTTGGTAGGAATGCAGACTGGTGCAGCCATCATGTAAAACAATATGGAGTATCCTTAAAAAAATAAAAGATGAAACCCCCTTTCGACCAAGTGATTCCACTTTTGGAAATATACACCAAACATCACAAAACACCAATACAAAAAATACATGCACCTTTATGATCAGGCAGTGGTACTTATTATAGCCTAGATTTGGACATAGCCTAAGTGCCCATCAGTGGATGATTGGATAAAAAAAGCAGTGACATATTTACACAATGGAATACTATGCAGCAGTAAAAAAGAAGAGCCTCTTATATTTTGCAACAGCATGGATGGACCTGGAGAAAATTATGCTAAGAAAATTAAGCCAGTCAGTGAAAGACAACGCATGATCTCACTTAAAGATTTATTGGGTGCATCTGATGAACACAATAAACTAATGAACAAGATAGTAACAGAAGCTTAGGTACACAGAACAGACTGACAGCTGCTGGAAAGGAGGCATGGGGTTGTGGCAGGATGAAAGATGGTGAAGGGATTAACCAAAGAACATTTATTCATGACTCATGGACACAGATAATAATGTGGATATTTGCCTGGGGGTGGGGAAAGGGTGAGGCTGGGTAAGGGAGGGGAATGGGAGAAAAGTGGGAACAACTGGAACAGCATAAACAATAATAATTTTAAAAGAGGTACATACCTATCTCTTCAGTTATATCCATTTTTTACATGTATTTTTGAAGTCCTGTATATAGTTAAATGCATACAGAATTAGAATTTTTATGTAATTTTGAAGACTTAACTCATTTATCATTAGGTAATGAACCTCTATATTCCAGGGAATCATTTGTATAGATTGTTTGGTTCAAACTAATATAACTGTTCTATCTTTGTTTTCATGAATCTTATCATGGTATATCTTTCTTTATATACTTACTTTTATCCTGTGTCATTACATTTAAAGTCAAATTTTTATAGACAACATAAAATTAATTGCTTTCATATACCTTTCAAAAGTCTCCAATGTACTGAAACCATGCACATTTGGAGTGGTTATTGAGATAGTTGAATTAATATTTATCACGTTTATAATGGTTTTCTATTAAATTACATCATTATATCTACATATGAAACTAATATAATACAATAAAATATAATTTAACTTAGAGAGGAAAAACACAAATTAATTTATTCCAATAAGATCATAAATAGGAATATTAAAAATATGGCTTAGAGAGCCTATGCTAAAGAAAGTATTTTGTATAGCCATTACATTAGTTATAATACAAAATTTCATTTTTTGTTTGTTACTAGTTTTGTGAATATTTAAGTTTATATCAGGATTTTATATTAAAAATTCAAAATTCAGATAAAGGATCTTGGATGAGTATACTACTGATACTTATTTTTGCTCAGTCGAAGATCTGTTAAATGGATTTAATGTTTTAATTGGACATTTAATATATTATAGAAATTCACAAAATTTCTATGGCAAAATGAAAACCATTATGATATTAAAATTTTGTTTAATGTACCTGTAAATTAATTACATGTGTTTTGTGTGTAATCATTATGGGATTTAAATCTTCTGCCTTAAATTAAATCTATAAGCATAGGGTAAATTGTCCTTGGATTTTATCTGGCTTTTGTCCTTTTTTGTTACAGATTTTAGATATAGCTGAGAGGCATTTTGCACTAATGAAAAACTACTTAATATGAACAAACTTAAAAAATGTAATAGCATTGTAACTCAGATTCATATTTAAAATTTTTGTTCTAATGTAGGTTGTTCGTCTTAAATCTTTATAAAAATAAAACTTTTATTAATATTTTAATATTGATATAATTAAAACATTCCAGAGAAAGTATTACTTTACCTCTTCATTTTCCTAAATAAAACAAAAAGTAATTATTTCAATTATTTCAAAATGTTTCTTATAACTGTTTGAAAAGTGAATAAAGAAACCCAAATTAGCAAAGCTTTTAATGAGAAATATTTAATAGAAATCTCACAGTATCAGTATTATGGCAGCTTCTTACTCAATGCATTCTTTTCAAATTCATTTCTATTTTATTTTTTATCATTTGATTTTTTTTCATTAGTGCAATAATATATTTTTATCACAGACAAAGTAGTTTTTGACTAAATAAATTTTTGAGCTTAGAAAATTTATTGGTGTTGCACTAAAGTCCTTTTTTCATCTTTTTATTAATTTTATTAGGTAACAATAGTTAATGAGATCATATAGGTTTCAAGTGTACACATCTATGATACATGATCTGTGTATTTCATTTTGTGCCCACCACCCAAAGACAAATCATTCTGTCACCATATATTTGACCCCCTTTATCTTTTATTACCCCTCACTCTCTCTCCCTCTGGTAACTACAGTACCGTTGGCTGTTTTTATGAGTTTTTATTTTTCTTGCTTGTTCATTTGTTGCTTTTAATTTTATATTTCACATAGGGCTCTTAACATTTTCTGTCTGACTTATTTCATTTAGTATGATATTCTTGAGGTCTATTTTGCAATTGCAATAAAAAAGAATAAAATACCTAGGAATAAACAACAAAAGTTGTGAAGAACCTGTATACTGAAAACTACAAAGAATTTTTAAAAGAGATAGAAAAAACACAAAATGAAATGGAAAGATATTTTGTGTTCATGGAATGGAAAATTAAGATAGTTAAAATATCCACATTATACTTCCTCCAAAAATAAAATTTAATGCAATCTCCATTGAAATCCCAATGACATTATTTTAAAGAAATAGATCATAAGATTTGTATGAAATGATAAAAAGACCCTGAATAGCCAAAGCAACCTGAGAAAAAAGAGCAAAGCCAGAGGAATCACACTCCCTTACTTCAAATTATACTATAAAGTGATGACGATCAAAACAGTATGGTATTGACAGGAACATAGACACATGAACCAATGAAACAGAATTGAGAGTGTAGAAATAAACCCACATGTGTGTGACAAAATAATTTTTGAGCCAAAACATACAATGAATGAAAGAAAACCTCTTTAATAATGGTGCTGAGAAAACTGGAAAGCCACATACAAAGATTGAAACTTGAGTACTGTTTGTCGTCATATAGTGATTTAATATTCTTTAGGTAAATTGGATTTAACATATTTTATTCCATTTAACTTACTAACCGGTGAATTTATTTTTCAGGCATTGCAAGATTATTTTGGTGGCTTATTTATGGAGTATATATGGAGTTGATAACAGTGTTGCCAATAAGAAATTAGGGCCATTTTCCCCAATAACTTTTCAATGCCATGTAGACACTGATTCTTATAATTTACTCCAAAAGAATTGTTGAGACACTGCTCTTCTCTATATTAATCTCCAAAGCAATACTTCTCTTGCCAAAACCCAGAGAGTAAAGCATCATGGGAGAAATAATTACATTTTAGTATATATATTCTCTAGGGCTCCGTCCCCCTCTCACTGTCAGACTCTTCAGCAGATGAATTGTGTTTTTGCACTTTACATGAAAAGTCACAATTTCACTTATACAAGTACAGGCAGCACTTAGGTTCTTTTGGAGGATTCCTACCTGAGGGCTTGTGATCCCACTGCTGGAACTGACCAGTGTAGGCCCTTGTGTACAATATGCCAGTTTCTATAGATTCGACATGCATCTCTGATCCCGAAGAAAGATAACTTATTTTTTCAAAATCTGGGGACATTATAAAATACTCCATTATTTTAAAAAGTTTTTTTCGACCTAGCTAGTGTGGCTCAGTGGATTGAGCTCTGGCCTGTGATCCAAAAGGTCACAGGTTCAATTCCCAGTCACGGCAAAGTTCCCCAGTTAGGGATGTGTGAGAGACAACTAATTGGTGTATTTCTAGCACATTGATGTTTCTCTCCCTCTTTTTCTTCCTCCCTTCCCCTCTCTCTAAGAGGTAAATAAATTAAACCTTTTAATAACAATAATAATTCTTTCACTTTTAATTCCTGAGAAAGCCAAATCTTTTTTCATATTTTAAGTACATTTACACTATTCAATTATTTTATTATTTAAAGTCTTAAGATAAGCATTTTTAGCAATGAATCACACATTTGCAATCATTGCATCATCTTAAAAGTATTTGCTCAAATAAATAAGTTGTTCCCATGTTGTGCCATAAATGATGTCTTTAAAATATTTATTTATTATAGTCTAACCAATTAAAATGGTTACAATTACCTTCAAAAAGTAAGGGGTTATGAGATATTTTTCCTTGGAGCAAACATTATTTAAGGGGGTTCTTCTGCACTATTCAGTTAATATAGCTGAATGATATTTCTAATGGAAGTGTTTATATCCATGAGTCTCAGTTTTTTCTCTTTTCCTTTTTTTGATGAAAAAACTGATATATTCCACCTATTATTTTACATGCCTGCTAAAATTGGCCACAATTTGTCCAAACTGGCTGCCACAGGAATGGCTGCTGCTGTCCTCTAAAACTACTGAGCTAAAACCATAGTTGTCTTTTAATACTTGGAAGACTTGGTTCATATTCCTGTGGGTTAGTTCCTGTTTGTCCTTGGTAGGAAAGCAATTTTCTCTTTTCTAATAGTATCTTAGAAGTGAGCCTCCCTGACCGGCATGTCTCAGTTGGTTGAGCATTGTCTCACAAAATGAAAGGTCATGGGTTCAATTCCAGGTCAGGGCACATGCCTGGGCTGTGGCCTGTCCTGGTGTGCGGGCACCTGTGAGAGGCAACCAATCAATGTTTCTCTCCCCTTTCTTTCTCCCTCCCTACCCCCTAAATAAATAAATAACATCTTAAAAAAAGAAGAGGAAGAAAAAGTGAGCCAAGTATGGACCATGGATCATCTTGACACGTTTCTCTTGCTTTAGAAAGTGCATGACTCTGGAGAAGCCAGTGAGTCAACAGGAAGACGCATGGGGTCCCTTTCACTCACATTTGCTCTTGCACTGGAAGCAGAGATTCTGAATTAAATTTGTCATTAGAAAGATCTTTTTTTTTTCCTGGTAATGAGTAAAGTGCCAGTAACTGATCTCTTGTGAGAGAGCTTATGAAATTTTAAGCCAGAGAATTTATTAGCCCAAATACTGAAGGTCAGCACTGACTTTTTTCCCCATTTTTAAAGAACTGAACTTTTAAAAGTTTAAGGCTTAACTATAGCTACTATAAATGAATCTTAAGGCCAAAGCAAAGACATAAATCAAAGGCAAAGTGATTTTATGTCACTAAATTACACTAAATTAACCCTTATGTACCCCCCTTTGTATCATAACACCCACATACACAAAAACTAAGAAAAGCAGCCTTTTATAGGGGGAAATGTTCAGAGTCTTGGAAAGGAAGGGTTGTAGGTTTTTCTTGATGCAAGGTTCATGGTGATGTGATAAAGAGATTTTTTAATGCCTATTCACCCTTCCTCAAACTTTTATAACTGAGGGATATTGTACTTTTATTGACACTCAAATCATTCTCCAAACTGAATGGAAAATATCTCTTTAGATTCCACCTGTTCTGTGCACTTGTGTTATCCTGGTCCTCTGTATTCTTCATCACTGATATGATTCCTGGAACTAGCAACGTCTGTCACAAATGGTCACCATTTTATAGCAGTGTGATTCATTACGTGAAGCCCTGTCTGATAAAAGAAAAAAATTTTTCAAAGATGAGATTTATGGTATAATAGAGAGATGAATTAGGAGTTCTCTAAATGCTTGGGAGTGCTCTTTAGTTTCTAGCTATTTAGCCTATCTTTTAGAAAATAAACAAGAAATATCATGGAGTAGCCTATTATACATATAACAACCATTCCTCCTAATCTAGTCAAGCATTAAATGTCGAACCACATTTTCAAAGAGTAGTATAGATTATAAATTGGAAAGTATCAATATTATTTTTATTTTATATATGAATATGCCATAATTTAAACAATGAATTTAGAAGAATAAACTATATTCATTGAAAAAGAAATATAATCATTTGAAAGTATACAAGTGAAATTGAATATTATTATAATAGAAAAAATTTAGATTCAGTTTAATATAAATGAATGCTACCAATAATCTACACATATATGCACATTGATGAGCAATGCATATATAGATGTTTAAACATTTGACACAAAATTAATTCTTAGATTCAGTTTGTCAGCTTTGTTTTCTTTAACTTATGGAGATTTAAATTTTTTGTGCTATTTTTAGTTACTTAAAGTCTTTTCTTGGATAAGATGTACAATGAAATACGTGCAAAATGATTATTTGATATAGAAATAATTGCATTTACATTAATTTTATTTCTTAAAAATAGGCTAAAATTAAAAAAAATTCCTTTGTGACCAACAGGTATAACTAGTGTTAATAATATCTCTATGTTTTTGTTGTAGTAACACCTCAAGGAGCCCTGAGACTATTAAATTTATTTAACTCTACAATAAATAGTATTATGTCAATGTAATTTGTGTAATTCTGTTTTCTTCCTGTATTCTCAGCTATGCAATTTCTTGAGTATGTGTGTTTGCAATACAACTACCAAGTGCTACTCTAAGGGTCATATTTCTTTGAAACTGTGAAAATAAAATGAAAATGTTTTTGGAAAGTTATTGCAAGTTGTGAACTCTTAAACAGTACTTTTCAGTAATGTATAGCAGATAATTTATTCTTTCATAAATATGAAGTGCTTTAACATAAAAGATGAAATGAAACAATTACAGCATTATTAAAATCATGATTCATGTAAGTATTGACCTGGCTTCAAAATGAGAAAATCAAGTTAAAAAAAGTATAATCAAAACTAACCCTGCAGTTTGGTGAATAATTCATTACAATGAATACTGGATTTTTTGCTCTTTACCAGTTTAACCAAAAGTATTTCTTCTATTAGTTCTGGAATCAATTTGCCTTTAGTGAAGAACCAGATAAAGTGATTTGTTTGCAACTTGGGACAAAAAAAAAAAAACATCTTTGTGGCAGAATACTCAGTGTAAAAATATTCCTGTAATATTAAAAACCAGTAAGAAGGAATTTTGGATATAATCACTTCAACACTTTAAAATACATTATTATAGTTTTATAATTTTTCTTTGCTATGTTATTTTTTCTTTTGTCAAGCACATAAGCCATATAGTTCAATTTTAATAATTCCAGTGTGTACACATACACAGCTGTGCAGTCTCCACAAAGATTTAAGAGTCCAAACCCTCTGAGAATCATTTTATTCAAGGAGTTCATCAGTATTTTGTCCTGTGATCAGATGCAGTTATTAACTAATTATTTTCTGGTTTTATTTTCTTCTCATTAGGTAGAAATATATAACAAGTCTAATTCCATAGTGCACCAGGCATTTATTACCATATAAAATCCTATATTTAAAAAATAAATATTCAGTGTTCCATTTGAGGAAATGCAAATAAATGGAAGGACATATCATGCTCATGAATGTAAAGAATTAATATTATTCAATGTCCATACTACCCAACACAATCTACCCAAAGCAATTCAAAGAAATCCCTATCAAATACCAATGACATATTTCACAGTACAATAACCAAAAAGAAAAAAATCTCCAAATTTATATGGAATGAAAAATGACCTGAATAACCAAAGCAATCTTGAGAAAGAACAAAGTTGATAGCATTCGCCTGGTATCAAACTATTCTACAAGGTGATATTAATTGAATCAGCATGGTACTGGCATAAAAACAGAAGACTCATAGATCACAAGGATACAATAGAGAACCTGGACATAAGCCTGACCGTATATGGTCAATTTATCTATGACAAAGGAGGCAAGAATATATAATGGGGTAAAAACAGTTTCTTCTACAAATAGTGTTGGTACAACTGGATAGATACATGCAAAAATGTAATCATACCACTTTACATAATGTACCAAAAATAAATTAAAAATAAATTAGACACTTAAATGTAAGACTTGAATCCATAATATTTCTAGAAGAAAACATAGTTAATAGACTGTCATTGGTTTTTGAAATTTGTTATGTATCCCAGGGCAAAGAAAATAAAACAAAAATAAACAAATAGGACTACATGAAACCAAAAAGCCTTTGCACAGCAGAGGAAACCATCAGCAAGACAGAAAGACAACCCACTGAATGGGAGAAGATTTTTCCAAATAATATACCCAATAATGGGTTAATATCCAAAAGTATATAAAAAATATCATATTTCTCAATGTCAAGAAATTGATTTAAAAATGGATAGAGGCAATCCATGAAAATATGCTCAACATCACTAATCATTGGGAAGTGCAAATCAAAACCACAGCAGCATATCACCTCATACCTGTTGGAATAGCCGTCATCGATAAATGAACAAACTAGCATTGGCAAAGATGCAGAGGAAAGGGAACCTGCATGCACTGCTGGTGGGATTGCAGACTGGTGCAGCCACTGTGGAAAACAGTATGGAGGTCCCTCAAGAATTAAACACAGAACTACCATATGACCCAGTAACCCCATAACATATAACTTATTTTACCAAAATCTACTTCTAATTTATACTAAGTTAATTACAGTAAAATGTATAATTGTCACTTCTTTATAACCCTATTCCCTCTTGCCTTCCTTGCTGTGCTATTATTATTATATATAATACATATATTATGTTACAAATACAATAAATGGTTTTCTTTATTACTTTATATAATTTGTCTTTAACACATATCTTAGGTGTTTTTTTGTTCCATAGTTCCTCTATTTTAATTTCCTTATTGTTTTACTCTATATTTTGAGTTATTGTCTAAGTGGCTACCTGAGGATTACCATTTATATTTCATTTACAAGATTCTAGTTCATTTTCATTACAATTTAAATAGTATACAAAGCTTTTTTTATATATTCTGTTCTATCCTCCTTTATGCCATATCACAAATTATATCTTTAAATATTATTTCCATAAAAATATGTATTATTGCAGCTTTTTGCAGGTGATCTTTAAGGCTCATAGAATTTTAAAAGAAAAGAACTTGAAACAAAAATACATTTATAGTATTCTTTCTAAATAGCATTATTGATAATATACCATAAAATTCACCCATGTAAAGTGATTAATTAATTCAATGGTGTTTACTATATTCACAGGTATGTACACCATCACTACAGTCAATTTTAGGCCATTTTAGTCACACCAGAAAGAAACCCTGTACTTCCAGTTGCCACTCTGTTCTAACATCAAGTAAAAAGCTGATCGGCCTGAAACATCAACAACTCTTCTTAGATCTCTGAGACAGGGTGGGACACATGGCAAACCACTGTTCCCAAGATAGGAGAGATGGGCAGATAAAGAGTCGATGGCTTACCTGAGCAAATTCATAGTAGAATCGGCCCCTATCACTGAAACTGAGACGGGAAACTGCAACAGTAATTGAGAAATTTCTGGAGGCTCACAGTGAGCTACCCTGAGAGATAAAAGCTCCAGGGGGAACAATTTGAGGAGGCACCCCCAAAATAGCATGAGATTTGCTGCTAGGTGTTTGACCAGATTTGCACAGTAAATATCTGAGGAAGAATGATCCAAAGAATGATCTTCATTTTCTAATCAAAGGAGGAGAAATGGTACCATTTTGAAATATCCCAGAGAGTGCTACCATTCTTTAAAAAGTCTGCCCACAGGGGAAACTAGTTAACTAGAAGCCTAATCAGCTGGGTATTATTAGAGCTGGTGAAGAGAAATATCCCTACTTCAGCTGGCACTAGCTTTCCATGCAGGAGAAGGGAAATACCCAACTCCAGCTCATTCTATTATCCTGTCCCCTCCAAAATTAAAAAAACAAAAAAACAGGGATGAAGAAAATTGAAAGACTATCATGAAATTCAAAATCCAGAGGCATAGGCTCAGTAAACACCTTCCGCAGGGCAGGCATTTACTTTCCCCCCTTTATACCACGTTGTTGCAGGCCCATTTACAGCCAATTCCTTTCACTGGTACCTCATGTCCACCTATCAAGGGAAGAATAGAAGGCATTCCAAAAACAGAACAAGCATCAGAAACAGAGATGCCAGGATGTTGGAATTATCAATTAGGAATCTGAAGCAACTATGATTAATATGTTAATGGCTCTAATGGGTAGAGTAGACAGCACACAAACACAGATGGACAATGTAAGCATAATGATTGAGATCTTAAAAAAGTGTTCTGGATCAAAAATACTGTAGCTGAAATAAAGAATGCATATAATGGATTTATCAGCAGACTAGACATGCTGAAGAAAGGATTCTGAACTTGAGAATATATCAGTAGAAACATCCCCAAACTAAAAGGCAAAGCACTGAAAAAAAATCTAATGACTGTGGGACAATTAGAAAAGGTGTAACATATACACAATGAGAATACATGATGGTGAAGAAAAAGAGAAAAAAAGAGAATTAGCTAAAACAATAATGAATATGAATTTTTCCTAATTAATGTCATATACCAAACCACAGATCCAGGACGCTCAGAGAACACGGTAGGGTAAGTGGAGGCAGTCTAGCTTCCTCACCCAGGATTCTGGGTAACTAAGGGAAGCAGTGTTCCCATAACCTTGGAAGAGTCTGATAACTAGTGTTCTCATAGCCTTAAGACTGGGTCCAATAAGCTGTTCCAATAACATGAAGTGAGCTCGCATGCATGGAATTATGTTATGTTATGTTATGTAATGTTCTGGCAGTTTTCTGGCTTTGATCCCCTCTAGTACTTAAACAGGTAGGGACTCCCTGCTGGGGGTGATGATGAAGAGAGACACGCAAAGGGATGTGTGCCATGATGGGTGCCACCCTGGGGAGCAGGGGCCATGGCATGAGATATGCGGATAGACAGGCAGCTTGCAGCATGGGTGGCTCATCCACCCGTGAACAAAAGCATGCCAGACATCCCAACGGCTCTGTGAATATGGTTCCATCTGCACGAATACTGTGAACCTACCTAGCCTTGAAGGGTGGCAACACAAACACCAAGCAGGTATATGTAAAAAACAAAAATGAAAACAAACAAAAGTTAAAACAACTATGCCTAGGCATATTACATACAGAAAATAAAAGGTAAAGAAAGAATTCAGAAAAAAAGCCAAAGGAAAAAACACTGTACTTATAGAAAAAATTATATCTGACTTCCTCTTAGAAACCATGCAAACAAGAGGAGAGTGAAGTAAAATATTTAAAGTGTTGACAGAAGAAAAGCTCACTGACCTATAATTCTGTACCCTGTGAAATTGTCCTTCAAAAGTGAAAGAGAAATAAAGACTTTTTCAGAAAAACAAAAATTGTAAAACAATTTTGCCAGTAGACCTGCCTTGCAAGAAATGTAGAAGAAATGTCTAGTCATGGAAGACAAATACTGCATGATTTCACTTCTACAAGGTATTTAAAATAATCAACTTGCAGAAGCGGGAAATATAATGATGAATGCCAGGTGCTGAGGGGAGGAGAATATGAGACGTTTCTAACCAATAAGTATAACATTTCAGTTATGCAAGATAAGTAAGTTTCAGAGATCTGCTGTACTAGTCTGCCTATAGTTAAAAGTTCTGTATTATACAGTTAAAAATCTATTAAGAGGATGTATATTATGGTAAATGTTTTTGGCACAAATTAAAAAAATAAGTTTGTAAGGTATAGTACTGAAACAAACCCCAAGTCTTAAATTGAATCACTACTTTTTTAACACACTTAATTTACCTTTGCATTTCATTTCCAGTGGTTTGAAAGCATCATGTTATTATGTGATGTTGTCCTTCAAACAATGCATAATATTTTCATTTATGGAATATTTATAATCTCACACAAACAAACTATTTAAACTCTTTGAAATAAAGTAATCAATTTTAAAAACTTCAAATAATATATCTGGATAAAATGTAATTGCACTAAACACAGTGGCTTAGAATGTTGATAATACAAAAATTAATCCATCTGGAGTAATAGAACACATGTTTCTTTTGTGTTAAAGCAATTAAAGCTGGTCAAGGGGTAGATATTTAGTTAAGCAGACCTAAAGATAGTAGGTAATGTTTCCATAGCTATAGAAAATTATGCACTATTAGATGAGGTCCAAAACTATTATTTCAGGATTTTTCCACTTGAAAAGGTTAGAATAATATCTATATACCATACTTTTGCTCAGAATAATATAATAATCTAGATATAATGATCACACAAATGCATACAAGAAGGCTTTCCAGATTTCTTATGATAACAGAGCGGCTTTAAAATGCACAATTGTTTGCCCATTATACCATCCTTGACCAGTGGCATAAGGCATGATTTATGCGATACTGCACGTAGCACTGACGTTGCTTTGAGGCCACACCTGTCTCTAATTTATCACCATTACATACCAGACCTGTTTAACTCAGCCCGTTTACATGCTCATGGGCAATGCAGTATAATAAATGGCCTCTGATTTGGAAAACTTCATGAACCTAAGGGAAATGAGCTTTAATAAACCAACACAAATTAAAATTAAAAGTAAAAATAAAAATTATTAAAGATTACATGGTAGTTGATAACAATATAAGACATATTTTAACTAATCACCTCATTGATGATACAGAAAACATTGTAGATGCTCATGGGATGGAGTGGTCATAGAAGTTAGAAAGAGAAATGCTTCCTAGAAAAGAAGAGGGAGAATTTGTGCCAGGTTGAATATCAGAGATCTAGTGTAAAGTACAGTTAAGGGCTTTGCATCTAATGTTAAATATTTCTGCCTATAAATCCATCTTTTTATTTTTGCATTTTTATGTCTGATAAAGGAAGTGTATATTTTATTCTATAAAATAAATTTCTCAATCTAGTGAATCTCCCTCAGATTCTCTCTAATTAATCATAATTTTTACATTAAAACTTCTATTTCATGTGAATTCCCTATGAAGTTGTAGTTTAAAAATACAACTCAGGAAACAGGGATACATAACTTAAGTTTGGCAAGGATCTTATAACAAAGTTTGCCCAATGCATGTTTGTATGCAAAGCAAGCTCTTTCATATTTACCACAATTATTGATACTTATATATGTGTAGATACTTTTTTAAAAACAGTACTTTTAGTGTATTATGATGTAGGCATATAATAATCACCTCTGAGATATTTTACAAATTATGTATTATTAATTGTAGCGCTAATACCCACTGTGATTTTGCTAATAATTACCTCATCATCACTAGTGTGAATTAATACATAGTCTCATGAATGAAAAAATAGTAGAATAAGGCCATAACTGTCATGGAGAGAATTATGTACAACACAGTTTGTAGTCAGTAGAGTCTATTATGAGAGGTGTTATAAGTATGTAACATGGGTCACGTGACTATCAGTGATATACATTGCAGTAGGAGATATATGTAACTGACTCCTTTAAGGGATTGTCAGCAAAGGGAGAGTAAAAAAACTCTTGTCTTAAAAACTCTTAAGACTAAACTTTACATTAAGCTAAAAGTAAAAATGAAGCTTTAGTATATTCTTTCTAAAATGCACTTAGAATTTGTTATATTGACCCTAGCTGGTGTGGCTCAGTGGATTGAGCACCGGCCTATGGACCAAAGGGTTGCTGGTTCAATTCCCAATCAGGACACAGGCCTGGGTTACCAGCCAGGTCCTCAGCAGAGGGTGCGTGAGACACAATGCACTGATGTTTCTCTCCCTCTCTTTCTCTCTCTCTTTCTCCCTCTCTTCCCCTCTGTCTAAAATAAATAAATAAAAATCTTAAGAAATAAAAATAACTGTTATATTGAACCATATCTTGAAAATGTAGTAGACTTTTAAAATACCAATTTACTAGAAAACTTATGTTGAAGTGGCAATTGCTTATATAAAATAGTTTTAAGAATATCTAAATATGCCAATGATATCACATCCAACAGTATCCTTATTAAGAAATAGTCCTCTTATGCTAAGGGTATGTAAGTATATGTTTTATTTTTACCAAAAACAGGAGTTTTTAGGTTAAAGCAAAATTATTTCTATTAAATGAGTAGTCTGGTTCTCCCACAATAATGACTCATCATTATATTTATTTAATTTATCCAGTGAAGGATTTTATTTACTTTTATTAAATGAGCAGAAAAAACTTTTAAAAAATGACCATTTTACTTCAGAAAAAATGGTTATTTTTGTTGTCCTGACTGACTGACAGATATTTAGTGTATTATATCATAAACAACTTTTATGAAGAAAGCCTAAAATACCACTTTAAACTAAAAAAAAAGTGAAAGAACACCTTAAAAATAATAAAACTGGAAGAAAATGTCAGATGAACAGGAGAAGTGTTCAGAAATCAGATAAAAGCTTTTATGTTTTTTAAGTATTGTTGAGGAAACTGAAACCAGTATCAGTAGTTATGTTATGTGTATCTTCTTTTATTGGTCTCCGTAGCATTGTTACAGAGGACTCAGTTTACCTCAAGTTTTATTTCCTACAAAGAGTCAAGAATTAGAGCTCCTCTCTAGCCCAGTTTTCTTGGTATTGTATTTTCAAACCCCTGCACTAATCCCTGCCCTCCAGAAAAATACTGGTTTCAAACATCTGATGAGTAGAAGCGTCCATTGGCTGCTGAATAAATGACAAGTAGATGTCTGGCCAGGAGAAATGCATAAAGCAGCATTATCTGAAAGCTGACCCATTCATTATTGCTTTCCCCACCAGTAATAATTAGATGTTACAGCTCAGTGATGTGCAGCATTGTTCAGCTCCCAAGTGTATCTCCCTGAGAACATGCCCAGATGGGTATCTTCAATGTGTCTAAAAAAATCATTGTACTTATTTATAGTGGTGTGAAAGAACTAAACACATTCCTAAACAAGGGGAGATAGATAGTATCTCAAATCCACTAGAAGAAAAGTCTAAATTTTTATTGCACACGTTTTATTCAGTAGCAAGTTTCTGATTAGGGTCTATTCACCAAATGTTTAGACCTGGAAAGATTCTTGAGTATGTGTTGGAGGTTTTACCTCTTTCTTTTCTTTCATCACTTTAATCTCTTTGGCCAAGAATTTCCTTCATGAGGGACACTCCTACACACAAACACACAAATGCAGACCCATGCACACGTGCACATTCGTCCATTGCCTACTGTGTCAAGTGCATATACAAGATTATGGCAGTGATCCAAGTGATGAAAAGAAGAGTAAGATAAGAATATATAAGCAGAACAGCTAAAATACTCAACTGGAAATAATATATTTTTAAACTTGCCATTTACACTTCTGGCATTTTTCCAAGAGAAATAAAGAGCTATGTTCAAGCAAAAATCTGTACACAAATGTTTATAGAAACTTCATGCATCATAGTAAAACAAAAAAACCCTAGAAATATTCTTGATTTTATTTCTCTCAATTTTAAATGAGACAGTATCTGCAATGCCCTTAGTATCATCAACATTGTAGAATTTTAACTGAAATGTTTGGGTACATTCAGAGCCAGCAATAGATTCTTTTGATTGGTTGCTTACTTCTTCAGATTCATTTTTCAAATCCATTCCATGCCTTGGATAGAACTTCATGTATAGCCTATATGCACCGTGTTGTTTTTGCTTTCTGAAGTGTCTGTATTTTCCTCAAGACAGTGGTGAACTTCAACGAGTCTCCCAACACCCAACTCAAACATTTCCTGCTTTAAGAATGTTTCTTTTGACTTCCGTCCAAGATGAAGGCATAGGTAGACACACTCTGTCTCCTTGTACAACCAAAATAAGGACAACAACAATTTAGAAACAAAATAACACCCAAAACTACAGAAAATTGAACTGTATGGAAGTCGGACAACCAAGGAGTTAAAATAGACACATTCATCCAGACCAGTAATAGGGGAGGAGTCGGATGGTGGGGCACAGAGGGGCTGCAACACAAAAAGTGGTGGCACCAGGAGTACAAGGCATCCCTGGCTTTCAAAACCACAGTGGGTGGACCCTGGGCATGCAGGCAGTGGCTGGAAGACCCTGGGTGTGGGGTGGCAATGGGCAGACCCAGTGAGACAGCGATTGTGAAGCAAGGCACTGCATGCAAGGTGGCTGGCTGACCAGGCTGGCTGACCAGGCGGTCCCACATTCGCATGCAGATAAACCAGGTGAAACTGGGGAGTGAGACAGATCTCCCAACCCAGGGTCAGAGCGCTGGGAAATAGAGCCTCAGGGCACTGATTGAAAACACCTGTGGGGGGTTGAGGCACAGGGAGAGACTCCTAGCATCACAGTAGAGTTCTTTGGAGAGACCTACTGGATCCTAGAACATGTGCATGCCCACCCACACAGGAATCAGCACCAGAAAAGCCCAGTTTGCTTGGGGGAAGCGGCAGAAGGGACTGAAGTCCAACGGAGAGCGGAGCAAGCACCATTGTTCCCTCTCCGCCCCTGCCCCCACATACAGCATCACAACCCTGCAACTGGGTTGCCCCGCCCTGGTGAACACCTAAGTCTCCACCCCTCATATGTAACAGGTGTGACAAGATGAAGAAAAATGGCCCGAACAGAAGAACAGATCAAAGCTCCACAGTGAATACAACTAAGTGACAAAGAGATAGCCAACCTATCAGATGCACAGTTCAAAGCACTGGTGATCAGGATGCTCACAGAATTGGTTGAATTTGGTCGCAAATTAAATGAAAAATGAAGGCTACGCTAAGTGAAATGAAGGGAAATACACAGGGAACTAGTAGTGATGGAATGAAAGATGGGTCTCACATCAATGGAGTGGACCAGAAGGAAGAAAGAAACAACCGAATAGAAAAGAATGAAGAAACAAGAATTCAAAACAATGAGGAAAGTCTTAGGAACCTCCAGAACATCTTTAAACATTCCAACATCCAAATTATAGGGAAACCAGGAGGGGAAGAGGAAAAACAACAAGTGGAAAACTTATTTGAACAAATAATAAAGGAGAACTTCCCCAAGCTGGCAAAGGAAATAGACTTCCAGCAAGTCCAGGAAGCTCAGAGACTCCCAAAGAAGTTGGACCCAAGGAGGAACACACCAAGGCACATCATAATTACATTAGCCAAGGTAAAAATGAAGGAGAGAATTCTAGAAGCAGCAAGAGATAAGGAAACAGTCACCTACAAAGGAGTTCCCACCAGACTGTCAGCTGATTTCTCAAAAGAGACCTTGCAGGCAAGAAGGGGCTGGAAAGAAGTATTCCAAGTCATGAAAGGCAAGGACCTACATCCAAGATTGCTCTATCCAGCAAAGCTTTCATTTAGAATGGAAGGGCAGATCAAGTGCTTCTCAGATAAGGTCAAGTTAAAGGAGTTCATCA
>CM052540.1:53158731-53178004 GCA_028533065.1 Trachops cirrhosus | reverse complement strand
TGAAATGTTAAAGGGGCTTATCTAAGAAAAAGAAGATAAAAAGCATGTATAGTAAAATGACAGCAAACTCACAATTATTGACAACCACACCTGAAACAAAAATGAAAACAAACTAAGCAAACAACTAGAACAGGAACAGAACCACAGAAATGGAAATCACATGGAGGGTTAACAACAGGGGAGAGGGAGGGGGAAAGAGGGGGGAAAGGTATGGAGAATAAGTAGCATAGATGGTAGGTAGAAAATAGGCAGGGGGAGGGCAAGAATAGTATGGGAAATATAGAAGCTAAAGAACTATGACACATGGACATGAACTAAAGGGGGGAATGTGGATGGGAGAGGGTGTTCAGGGTGGAGGGGAATGAAGGGGGTGTAATGGGACAACTGTAATAGCATAATCAGTAAAATATATTTTTAAAAAAAGAATGTTTCTTTTTGCCCTGGCTGGTGTGGCTCATTGGATTGCGCACTGACCTGTGAAACAAAGGGTCACTGGTTCAATTCCCAGTCAGGGCACATGCCTGGGTTCTGGGCCAGGTCCCCAGGAAAGGGTGCACAAGGGGCAACCACACATTGTCGTTTCTCTCCCTCTCTTTCTCCTACCACCCCCTCTCTCTAAAAATAAATAAATGAAATCTTAGAAAAAGAATATTTCTTTTCATATCACTGACACTATCTATACCAATATTGCTACGTGTTTTCTCCATTTTATCACTAATATTACTACATATGTTGTCAGTAAAACACAAAAAATTTTATATTGGACATGTCTATTTATATGTAAAGTGTGTCTTGAGTAATCATATAACTTATCATCCAAACTGGAAAACTTCTGAAAGTAAAATGTGACGCTATTAGTAATAATGACAGGCTAACTGATATAAATCCAGATGGTAATTTAACACCTAGAACAAACTCACCACTAAATAAATCAAGTGGAGTCTGGGGATCGTATATTATACTCGGTTACATATGAGCAGAGTAGCAGTTTGTTTTTTATTTAATCAATGTGTATTAATGGTTATGGCACCTGAATACACAAATGAGTCCATTAACAACTCAGTGTACATGTACTCTGGTCATTGACTTTTGGTCACTCCTGCGGTACCAGCTCATGAGTTTATGTCCTTTGGTAATTCGTCTCACCACGCTGGGGGAGAGACTCTGCACACCACAATTTTGTTCTGCCATTTTGCTCCCTTGCAGGCTCTAACAATAATGGACACTTTAGAGAGATGGAGAAGCTGGAGGTGGGAGGAAGACCTAGTTTTCTGTTTGCCTCCTCTTCCTTTAACAATCTTCTTCATCACACAGCAGCAGTTACTTCCAACAGCAGCAGTTGAGTCTAGTTTGTAGCTCTTGTTACAAAAGTCACAAACAGAGCATCATGGTTCCTTCTCAATTACACACGCACTTGGGTCTGGCCCCTTACCTTCAGGTGTCTGGCTCTCTTCGAGCTCAAAGATGCCTGTAGGAGCTGGCCAGGACCCACCTCCTCAGAGCTTTCAGTTTCAGTATGTGTGCGACCCTTTCTCAAAGCTTGTAAATTATAGTGATCCAAAGCACTTTCTTTGTCCCATGCCCTAAAGATGGCAGGTGTTTTATGCAATTATTACCTTCAGGAAACCTTGCTATTTTCTCCCTATCTTTCCAATTACTCATTTAACACTGTGAACCCTAATTAGGAATTATTTATGTTCTAAGTTATCATGTTAAATAATTGAACTATACAGGCACCTTCTACAGAAATAATATTGCTACCTATTCCATAGAATGTTTTTTTCTCCCTATGGGTTCATGTTCTTATGTTGCTCATTACTAATTAACTATCAGCCAAAGCAAAAAATCAATAGTCAGGTCTAAACAAAAAAGTTGGTATCGGTATTTCTTATGATCCTGTTTTGCCTTCTTTATCTTCATATCTGAAGGCTCCAAACAGAAAATATTAATAACATAACTTCTAATTTTTCATGAATACAAAATGTAATCTTTTTACTTTCATTGTTTTGGTAGCTTCTTTTAAAGCCATTCTCTGATCATTAATACCCCCTTTGAGGTCTTAATCATTAACTAATTATAGTCACAGGAAAGGAGCTATCATTAATAGAACTTTAGCTTTGTCTCCAAAATCAATCTTCCTAAAATCTAATGTTTACCTTATTTTTATTTTTTTTCTAGTGCACAATATAACAATTACAATGGTGATTTAATATACAAAAATATACAGAACTATAAGGTATTAATGGTACTCATATTATGGTTAATGTCTACACACCTTCCTATTTTAATTGGTGGAGTGTATTGTTACATTCAGCTCTCTTAACACAATAAAATTTTAAAAATAATTGCCAATGTTCATATAAATTCAGGGTGGAACAAAAGTAGATGTACAATTGTTCATATGGAACATAATGCAATCATTAATAAATAATAATATAAGAATAAACCCTGTGTTTCACATACTCACAACTGTAAACCTACTTTTGTGCCAATATGTATTCACAATGATCATTTATATGGCCAAAAAATATTTCAGTAATTCATTAATGTAAGTATTTATGTAGCCATACTTTAGCTTCTGGATACTTAGTTTGGTTTCCGATTTTGTATATACAATTCCATACCACAATGAACATATTTATATATATATATTTATACTTAGTTTTCTTTGGAATATGTCCTTAGAGAAAATACCTAGTTTTGGAAATACTGAGTCTGAGAAAATGAAATCATGGGCCTATAACTAAGGAAGAATCTGCTACCCGATAGTTTACCTCTAGGCTCTTCCACAAAAGAGGAAATCATGCTGAACTTTTATATGTAGCCAAAAGATTTTGCACCAAAGTTGGTAACAAGAAATTGGGCACTATATTTTTTATGGAAAACTTATTTGTTGGTAGTGGATTTTTGAAATATTTGGTAAGGGGAAAATGAAAAGGGCCTGTTATATTGGCATCAATAGTCTAGGAAGTAATTAAGTTCTTTCAGATTCAGTCTGCAAGTGAGATCAGGTTGATAAGTAGAGATAAAGTTGAAGATTCCTAAAAACACTTGATTACAATTTCATGAATCTTCATCAGTGAAATAGAAGGAGAAAGAATTGACTCAATAACCTAGTTTAGAGCAGAGGAATGTAAAGATGTACCTGGTACATGAAAAGAAATTAGGAGGGAAAACAGGAAGGTGTGGCCAAAAGTACTTCAAAAGAAACCAGTGATTAACAGAGTTAAGTCCTTATGAAAGAACAAGGAGATCCAAAACATTCACTCCTAAAACACTACTAAAACAGAGATTGTTCGTAACCTGGAAAGGAATTTGCAGTGGTGTGATGTGAATTAAAAAGTGGGTAAAGGTTTGGAACATAGGCGTGGACAACTAAGGCTACATTTTTCATTTGTTCATTTAAAAAAAATGAAGTAAATAAGGTGACAGTCAGTGACACAATCTCTTTTCCCTTGGATCAGGGATGTGAAACTCATTTTCACTCAGGGCCATGTCAGCCTCCCAGTTGCCTTCAAAGGGCCCAATGTAATTTTAGGACTATATAAATGTAACTACTTCTCAACTAGGGGCAAGGAGCTTGGCGCTGCTGCCGGGTAGAAACAAGGTGCCGGGCCGGATAACGCAAGGTGGAGGGCCGGATTCAGTCCATAGGCCTTATGTTTGCCACCTGTGCCTTAGATTGTCAAATAAGAAAATAACAATAGCCAACACAACAATAACCACCCAGTATAAATGAATAAAAATTATTCCTATTTCTTGTCAGACCAGCAATGACACAGAATTTTAGGAATTAGTTCATGTGTACCATGAGATGAAAAGGTTGAAAATTGATGCTCCAATGTGATGGAATGTCCTTCCAAAGTTAGGTTATAAATCACTGTGACTTCCTTTTTGTACACATTTCTTGTTCACTCTCTCTCTCTTGTTTGCACCTGTTTGCTCAAATTGATGAAACTAGCGGCCATGTTTCAGGAGCCTTAAGGAGAGGCCCATATTACAAGGACTTGAGGACAGCCTCTGCCATCTAGCCAGCAAGGAACTGAAGCCCACCACCCAGGAGCCCGAAAGAAATTAAACTTGCCTCCAACCAGTTCAGCTTGGGTGGTCTTGGATCCTATCCATGTCAAATATTGAGAGGATCTTTGTTGGTGTCATATAAAATAATGATATGACTACATCCTGGTTGACACTTTGAAACAAGCTTGTGAGGATCCCTGAATCTGAGCACTTGGGTAAGCCACATGCATATTCCTGCCTCCTGGGGTGAGTCCTGGGCTGCGGCTTCTCTAGAAAGCGCTGACTGTGAGCTGTCTGTGGGTGGGCATTGTAAATGTAGGCACATGGATAATCTTTTCTCCTCTGGCAACACCAGCACCAACCCAAGAAAAGCAGCTGGTTGATGGAGACCCTGCCTTTCTCCACAAGTGAGGGGCAGCTATGCCATACCACTGAGGACCAGAGCAGGCCCCAAGTGACTGTGGCCACCCAGGTGTCCTGAGGACCGAAGGCCATGTATAACCAGAGAAAGACACCTCCCCTGAAGCCACCTACACTCCACAGGAACCTTATGATTTCCAACTCTAACTTGGACCATCATGCCCACGTTAAACAAACTGGGCCAGATAACCTGGAGCCCAAGGAGATAGAGCCCAGGGATCTGAGTAGGAGGATGTGGGGGCAGGATAGGAGTGGAGGTACATGCAAGCTTATGGGGAGGCATTGGAGGGGTTGGTGCCAAACTAATAGGGAGCACCTGAGAGGCTGGCCAGGAGCAAAGACTGGCCTCAGACCACTGGTGTGCTGGATTGCCTGCTGGGAAGGTGTTCTGGAATGTGTCCTGAGCTCTGGCTGTGTCCTGTCTTTGGGCAGCACATGGAAATGCAGGCACATGGGTGATCTTTTCTTCTCTTGCAACTCCAGCATCAGTTCAGGAGGCAGAGCTATCTCCTGCTTCAACAGCTGTTGGACATCCTGAGGAGCTCCATGCAGGTGCTGACCAGGAGGCTGCTTCAGACCCGGAGGGCAGTCCACCTCCAGAGGTCATACCACTTCCAGCAGCCCTACCAGCTGCAGCTCTGGAGCGGGCGTTGGCCTGGGCAGCATCTCCTGACCTTACTGAGGTCCTGCTGCCCCTGCCTGAGGAGCTCTCCCTGGAACCTCTCCTGGTTCCTGCCACAGAGGAGCAGCCACCTCTGGAAGATGCAGGCGGGTCAACTCTAGAGCTGATTATTATTCAACTGGTTCTCCCACTCCCACAAGAAGTTGTTTTACCCCTCTTTTTGACCTTTTTCTTTTATTTTCTTTAATTGCTATGCTTTCCTTTTTTAGGAAGTAATTAAGTTTAATTATTAAATAAAAGTTATTATTTATATCTCTCCCTCTCTTTCTTCTTCCCTTCCCCTTTCTTTAAAAATAAATAAATTAAACTAAAAAAACACTAATGTCCATGGAGAGAGGATAAAAGAACTTAAATATGTAAAGCAAATCTAGTGGACATAAATGGAGAGGTCAACAAGAATACAGTCATAATCAGGAATTTTAACACCCCATTAACCTTAATGGATAGTGAAGTAGACCGTTCTGCTTGGTGTGGGTCTGGCTCCCACTCGGAGATGAACAAGACCCACTCCCATGGATAGGTTCTCCAGTAGGGAATCAGGCATTCAATGTACCTAGGCCACTATAAGCCTTGCTTTTTGCTAAAACTCCCTCACCCTGAATTGAGGACATTTACTGCAAAGCAACTTCCTAGAAACCATGCTAAATCTTCCAAGGATGAGTGTAACCAGTTCAACCACTTTGCCTTTTCATTTGCAAATATCCTTCTTCTGTGGTGTGATTAGCAGCATTGGCTCCTTTGTTTTCTGTAAAAGGTAACCACCTAAAGTGAACCTGTGCATAGTTAATGAGGCCCTTCTTATAATGTGCCTAGTAAGACAATAAAAGCTCATTGGAGCAAGGGCTGAGGCTTTTGCTCCCCTTAAGAGAAAGCTAAGCTGTTTCTTTTCCTCCACTGGACTTGGTAGTCTGCGTGAATGTCTCATTTCATCCATAATGATGTAGACCCCATGAGTCAGGGTCTGCAACAGCTGGAGCCCACAAACAGGGACCTAGGGCTATGAGCTGTGGTCATTATGGACAACACACCAACTTGGTTGGAGTATGCGTGCAATTAGCCCAGGTAAGGGCCGATGACCCCAAGTGCTTTTCGGGAATGTTGTAAGGGTGTGTTGAATTTCAGAGGGAAGGGGTCTTTCTTCCTAGAAAGACTTCCTAGAAAAAGAGGCTCTCTCTTGGGACCGCTTTGAAAAAATTTCTTTAAAGGTTTCTGTGAATCCTCAACCACAGGGAATGGGCTCTTTCAAGAACAAGAGCAATGTTTTAAGTGAGTTCAGCAGTTATGGGGCTGTTGAATGTCTCCTAGATAAGGGATTTTTAGATTTGGAAGTATGGAAGAGAAGGGACCGATGCACACTAGCTAGGCCTTTCTCGCGATTTGCACCAGCTCCTGCCAGTTTCATGGCCTGCCCTTTGAACTCTGCGTGCTGGCAGCACAGCTGTAGCCGCCTGCACTTGCACCCCAGCGGCAAGTCCAGTGGGGGCTGGGTCTCTCTGTCATGGACGGGCAGCGGGTCAGAGTTGAGATAGGTTTCCCTCGCCTCCCTTTCTCCCCAGTGCGGGGGCTGGGGGAGACTTTCCCCACGCCCAGCACCTGGTGCAGTCCTCATCACACTGGCGTGGGCCTGTAGTCCCAGCTACTCGGGAGGCTGAGGCAGGAGGATCACTTGAGCCCAGGAGTTCTGGGCTGCAGTGTGCTATGACGATGGGGTGTCCGCACTAAGTTCGTACTAAGTGCCAGTAGAGAAAAAAAACTGTTTCTGAAAGTTGTGAATGTGTTCATAAATTTGTCGATCTAAACTATGCTATAAGTGGGATGGAGAGTGTGACATGTTAAAAAAAAATATGAAGAATCCTCCTTGTTTATGCCGGAGCTGTGACCCTTTATTGTAAAAGTGAAATTTAGGTGTACTGTCTCCCTGAGAGAACTAGCCCTTCTCCACGGAAGATTAAGGACCATTTTTTAACTCAGTACCTGTAAACGCTGATTGTTTCCTTGGGGAAGAACTGGCTATTCTCCTGGAGGAAATGGTTAGTCAATTGAGTCACAAAAGGCCCTTGGCGCATTACCATTTTTGTCTAAAACATATTTAAGTAGAGCGCCTCCCTTCCTCCCTCATCTTTCCCACTTTCCTTGAAAACTGTGAACCTAAGAGCTACCAGGTCCTGATAATAACAGGGCAATTGCTTCTTAAACTCATTGCAGCTTTCAGAAACAGCAGGGGGCCTGTCTCCAAGCTAAGCAAATTATTAAAGTATATCCTGATTGCCAAGCCCTTAGCAAGACATCCCCATTTACAGGAGTTAATCCTCAAGGACTAAGTTCTCAAATAATTTGGCAAACAAATGTCACTCATTGCGCTTCCTTTGGAAAATTCAAATACGTTCATATTTCTATTGATACTTACTCTGATGCCCTACATGCATCTGCCTTAACAGGAAAATCTGCTAAAAACATGCAAGCCCATTAGCTTGAGGCCTTTAATCATTTAGGATGGCCTCAGTAAATTAAAACTGATAATAGCCCTGGATACCTTGCCCATTCTATTCAGGCTTTTCTTCAGCGTTGGAATATCCAACATAAAACAGGAATAACTTTAATCCAACAGGTCAGGCAATTGTAGATGGGCTCACTATACTTTTAAAAATCTACTTAAAAAAAACAAAAAAGGGGGAATCATGATTTGATTTTATTAGCCATGATTATCTATAATTTTCTAAATTGTGATGAATCACTTTGTACTCCAATTGAGAAACATTTTCAGAAGAAAGAGCCAAAGTCATCTTATCCTCAGGTTTTATATAGAGCTTTGCTGAGAATGGCTCTTGGCAAGGCCCTGTAGATCTCTTAACTTGGGGAAGAAGGTATGCTTGTGTTTTCATCCCTACAGGTCCTGTCTGGCTACCAGCCAAAAGAGTAAAGCCTTATCATGAGCAGGATAGACACCAAGCTCTGCTACTTGGAGCCAAGAGCCAATCGACTGACACACTAGATGGCCCAGCTGACCCTGAACAACCAGAAGGAAAATGGACACCCACACTGTCACTCACAGGCCTGGGTCTGCCAACAGAGGAGCATGGGACCTGCCCCAAAGTCAGGGGCCCAGGCTCAAGCGCCTCCTACAGAGGTCATCAACCCCTTGATGCCCCATAATGTTCAATGGTTGAACCCTAAAAACTGGTTCAGTGGACTGAATTTACAAGTTTGGGTCATGGTAGCCCTTGGATGCCCCTTTGTCTTAATCCTTATTTGTGCTTTATGATATATATAAAGGGTGTTTTCTTAAGATTGCATTTGGAAACAACAAATAGTAGGTTTCACAGGCTTAACAGATACAATAGCATTTACAAACAAAAAAGTGGGGAGATCAGATGTTGGGAACACCCTGCTTGGCTTCAGAAGCTGTAACCCTGCCATGGCTAAGGCTGAGTGAAAGACCTTGGGACCATAAGCTGCTGAGGAGACAAAGCTTATCTCCCTGGCAGGAGCACTGCCTCTGCCCTGCTCATTTTACTTCACCCTGCCAGGCCCCCAATGCTTGGTCGGTTAGCCAACGACAGGTAAGATTCCTCAAGGGAGGCTGGGCCTAAGACAGGCATGATCACATGGGAAGGCCTTCAGGGAAGGACTTTGGGGGGCTATTGAAAAACGGGGTGATGGACCCTCACCCCTGCCCCTTGGCTTTGACATAGCCTGAGTCCTCATTCTGCAAGAAGTCTCCTAATCTCTTGGCTGCCTTACTTCCCTTGCTCCACCTAAGCCTGAAATAATGTTGGTGGTGAGTGTGGCCCTGTGCTGGAAAGGGTAGGTTCCCGGGGGCAATCAGACCTAAGAAAGAATGCATAAAATCTTATGAAACCTACTTTGCTAGTACCCTCAATTTAAATGATAATGATCCAAGCCTGAAATAAGTTTGTTTCCCCAAAGTTTCATGGTCCTTTAGCTATCTGACCCTCACTCAAAATAGGCCCTCAGAGTTCTTTGAATATTATCTATTTGATCATTGCTGCCTGACAGTGATCTGAGGCTTAATTTGAGAATGTGGATTGCTTACTGATTTAATAATGCCCTGTGTACTTTGATATGTTTGCAAATTATTTTCCCAGGGTTGTGTGGGAGACCAGCAAGCAGCAAACTTTGTGAGATCTATAGCGATCCTAACTAAAAACAAGAGGGGAGATGTAGTACACCATTCTGCATGGCATGGGCCCAGCTCCCACTCAGAGATGCACAGGACCCACTCCCACAGATGGGTTCTCCTTTGGGGAGTCAGGCCTGCAATGTACCTAGGCCACTATGAGTCTTCTTTTTGCTAAAACTCCTTCACCCTGAATTGAGAACATTTACTGCAAAGCAACTTCTTAGAAACCATGCTAAATCTTCCAAGGATGAGTTTAACCAGTTCAATCAGTTTTGCCTTTTCATTTGCAAATATCCCTCTTCTGTGATGTGATTAGCAGCACTGGCTCCTTTGTTTTCTGTAAAAGGTAACCACCTAAAGTGAACCTGTGCATAGTTAATGAGGACCTTCTTGTAATGTGCCCAGTAAGACAATAAAAGCTCATTGGAGCAAGGGCTGAGGCTTTTGCTCCCCTTCAGAGAAAAGCTATGTTGTTTCTTTTCCTCCACTGGACTTGGTAGTCTGCGTGAATGTCTCATTTCATCCAAAACTACGTAGACCCCCCAAGCCAGGGTCCACATCAGGATAGATCTTTCAGACAGAAAATCATCAAGGAGGCAGCAGTCTTAAGTTATATACTAGATCAAATGGATTTAATTGATATCTACAAAGCATTTCAACCCAAAGCAGCATAACATAACATTCTTTTCAAGTGCACATGGAACATTTCCTAGGATAGACCACATTGACATGTGGACACAAAATAAGTCTCAATCATTTTAAGAAGATTGAAATCATATTAAGCATCTTCTCTGACCATAACTGTTTGAAAGTAGAAATCAATCTCAAGAAGAAAACTAAAAAATACACAAAGACATTGAAGCTAAATAACATGTGATTAAACAATGAAAGGGTCAACAATAAGATAAAGGAAGAAATCAAAAGATAGAACCTTCCCAGCACTGCATCCTTCCCAGATGCAGCTCCATGAACTCAACACAGCAAAGGCCAAGGAACATCTGTACAAACATGTACACAACACACACCAGCTAAACACCCCTCTTCCCTCCCCATGCAGCTGTCTCCGTTTTGGAAATATGTTTCCACAAAGAATTTATTTAGTAAGTGAGTGAATGAATGATTTCTAGAGAAGACTTCATTTAAAGAAACAAACAAAAATGAGAATACAACCACCCAAAATCTGCGAAACACTGGGAAAGCAAACCTAAGAGAGAAATTCATAGCATTACAGGTCTACTTCAAGAAACAGAAAATAAAGCTGAGATAAACAATCTAACTTTATACTTAAAAGAACTTCTGAAAAATAACATGAAATAAGCCCAAAGAATTATTTCTTATATTTCTTATAACATGAAACAAGCCCAAAGATCAAAGCAGAAATAAATAAAATTGTGTTTAAAATGATACAGAAGATCAAGGAATACAAGAGCTGGTTCTTTAAAAAGACAAACAAGATCAACAAACCTTTAACCAGATGCATCAGAGAGAGAGAGAGGCAGACAGAGAACCCAAATAAATAAAATTAGAAATGAAAGAGGAGAGATAACTCACACCAAAGAATTACAAAGTATTATAAGGAATATTATGAACAATTATATGCCATAAGTTCTTGATCACTATCTGTTATTATGTCATGAAAAAAAAGGATTTCAGTTCAGCCTATCTCAGTCCCATTACTAACTTGTCATTTATGAAAATCCAGAAATATATTGAGGATTTCAGTCTCTGTTTTCTCATTAGCTCCACTCCTCATAAACTGTAACGAGTATGCAATAGTTGCACGAGAGAGCTCCATCATTAGTTGTCATTAGTGGAGATATTCTTAGTGAGGGAGGGCTCTTCTTTCTGTCTAACTCTGCTAAACAGCATCACAGAGCAAAACCAGAACAATTAAAGCTAGTATTTCCCCACTTATGCTGGTGGTATAGATCTCTTTTTTACTGAGCTCTGTAAATCTCAAGATGACTTTCTTTTCCACAAGAGAGAAAGTTAAAACTATGCCTTGCAAAACATCACAATTTTTATGTACTCTGGATATGAGAGAGAGCTTCAACAGATACCTATGGTTTTATTTATTTCAAGTGCGCAGGCACACTAAAATCACTTTCAGATCTTCCTTATACTGCCCCCATTTGACCTGTGCTTCTTTTACAGTTTTAACTGACACCAGTAACTTTCAAACTGTCTACTTTGGAAGTGTCCCACTGTACTGGCAAAAATAATGGGACGAGTTCATTTAAAGTGTATTTAAATGCTCTCTTCCTACCAGCAATCTGACCTTGGTTGTGTTTCCTAATTTGATAAACCTATTTTTTCTTTCTTTCTTTTTTATAAACTGCTCACTTATTGTAGAAATACCCATACCACACATTGATCTCTGCTTCACACATATTAACTTTCTTCCTCAAATTATAATGAATTTTCTTCTCAGAATAAAATCTTTATTAGGACAGTATAAAGTGTGTTGATTAGCAAAGTCTAGTGTATTATATACACATGTTCTTTTAAAACATAAAATTAAATTTTACCATTTTTGACAGCATGGATAGACAGAAGGTATTATGCTACGTGAAATAAGTCTATCATAGAAAGACAAATACTATATTATTTCATTTATATGTAGAATCTTAAGAAAAAAATAAATAAACAGAAAATATTGAAACAGACTCATAGACACAGAGAACAGATTGACAGCTTCCAGAGTTGAGGGTTTGGGGAACAGGGTGAAAAGATGAAGAGATTAAGAAATACAAATTGGTATTTATGAAATAGTCATGAGGATGTAAAGTACTGGAATTATTGGGGAGGTACTTTGTAATTTATATAATTGATAGCTATGCAAAATAATACAAAATAATATTGAATGTAAATTGTAATTGAAAAATAAAATTAAAATACAAAATCATAAATGGTAATAACACATTTTTAATTTTAAAATATTGGAAGGCTCTGGGTACTTATCTCAGAATTTTTACATTACACATTAAAATAATTTTTAAAGTAAATTTTACTTTTAAGAATAATTTATTTGAATTTATTTTTGTGTATGATGTAAGTTGGTGTTCGAGTTTCATTTTTTTGCATGTAGCTGTCCAGTTCTCCCAACACCATTTCTTGAAGAGGCTATCTTTGCTCATTTTATGCTGCTGCCCCCTTTGTCAAATATTAATTGTCCATAGAGACTTGGGTTTATTTCTAGTCTCTCTATTCTGTTCCATTGGTCCATGTGTCTGTTCTTATGCCAGTACCAGGCTGTTTTGATTACAGTGGATTTGTAGTACAGTTTGGTATCAGGTACTGTGATCCCTTCTACTTTACTCTTCTTTCTCAAAATTGCAGCAGCTATTCAGGATAATTTATGGTTCCATATAAATTTTTGAAGCATTTGTTCTACATCTGTGAAGTATGCCATTGGTATTTTAATACGGATTGCATTGAATCTGTAAATTGCTTTGGGTGGTATGGACATTTGATGTAGTGCATTGTTGGTGGGATTGCAGACTTGTGCAACCACTGTGGAAAAAAGTATGGAATTTCCTTAAAAACTAAAAGTGTAAATGTCTTTTGACCTGGCAATTCCACTTCTAGGATTATATCCTAAGAACCCTGAAACACCAGCCCAAAAGATCCTATGCACCCCAATGTTCATAGCAGCATAATTTGCAATAGCCAAGTGCTGGAAGCAACCCAAGTGCTCATAAGTAAGTGAATGGATCAAAAAATGGTGGTACCTTTACACAATGGAATATTATGCAGCAGAAAGAAAGAAGGAGCTCCTACCCTTTGCAACAGTATGGATAGAACTGGAAAGCATTATGCTAAGTGAAATAAACCAGGCGATGAAAGACAAATATCATATGATCTCACCATTAACAGGAACCTAATCCACAAAATGAACAAACAAGCAAAGTATAGCCAAAGACATTGAGATTGAGAACTGTCTGACAGCGATGAGAAGGGAGAGGGGAGGTGATAAAGGGGGAAAAAGGTGAAAGGTTTACAGGAACAATTATAAAGGACATATGGACAATAACAAGGGGGGTGGAAATGGGGGAGGAAGGCAGGGAGCACTGGGGTGGTGGGAAAAGGCAGAAAACTATGCTTGAAAAACAATAAAAATTGTAATAAATAATAATTTACTAATTTTCTTCTGATTTTAATTTTATTATATTTGTGTGCTAAATAAGTTAAGCTGCTATTGAATAATTTACACTAATACCATATTATGTATTCATATAAGTAAACATTTACTGATGTCTGTATTTTAAATTTCATAGTTTGTGATTTGTAATTATATAAATTTTTTCAGTTGACAAATATCTTCTTAGTTTAGAGCAAATCCTGTAGATTCTGATAGGTCACCTTGAGATGTTGTATCTCAAAGGATACAATAGCCCTAATATTTAAGATAAATTTTGGCCACCATATTTAGAGTAGTATAGATTTCAATAAATAACATTGCATTAAAGTTTGTGATGTTTTCAAAGTTACTAGAAGGATTGATTTTCTAAATTATAAAATATAAGGGGCAGAATATTTACCACATTTGGGGCATTCAATAGATAGTTGATAAATAATGGAATAAATTATCCTAGTTGCAGAGAAAACTTAATTTTCACTATTTTTTAAAAGATTTTATTTATTTATTTTTAGAGAAGGCAAAACAAGGGGAGAAAGTGAGGGAAAGAAACAACAATGTGTGGTTGCCTTTCATGCACCCCCAACCAGGGACTTTGCCTGCAACCCAGGCATGTGCCCTGACTGGAAATCAAACCAGCAGCCTTTTGGTGCAAAGGCCAGTGTTCAATGCACTGAGGCACACCAGCCAGGGCTTATTTATTTACTTTTAGAGAAAGGGGGAGGGCAGGAGAAAGAGGGGGAGAAAACATGGATATGCAAGAGACACATCAATGGGGTTGCCTCTCGCATGTCCCCAAATGGAGACCTGGCCCACAGCCGAGGCACATGCCCCGACTGGGAATCAAACCAGCAACCTTTTAGTTCACAGACTGGCAATCAATACATTGAGCTACACCAGCCAGGGCTAATTTTCATTATTCTTAAATTTCTAAATTTATTTACTCTCCTTTGTTAGAGCTACATTTTTTTTCTCAGTTTGTTTCTGCAATACTCTTAAGTGGTGGATAATATGTTAGAAGCATTTCTCCAACTTACAGTATTTGTCTCATTATATAAAAATATTTACTATACATTAAATATTTATTTTCCCTACAATTCAATGACTGTTAGGATATTTACAGATTTGAGCAATCATCAACACAAATTTAAAACATTTACATTACCCCCAAATAAATCTTGTAGCCCTTAACCATCATTTCCTCAATTCCTTTATACCTCCCAGCCCTAGGTAAACAGTTATTACATTTCTGTCTTTTGGATTTGCTTATTCAGGACATTTCACATATATGAAATCATATACTATGTAGCATTTTATGTCTAGTTTCTTCTTTTTAGCATAATACTTTCAATGTTTCTTTTTTGCTGAATAATATTCCATTGTACAGATATACCAAATTTTATTTATTCATTCATCAATTGATATAAATTTGTTTTTTTTCTTACTTTTTGGCTACGATCAATGATGCTGCATTTATGTACAAGTTTTTGCATGAAGATAAGTTTTCAATTTTGGGTGGTATATACCTAACAGCAAAATTTCTGGATCATATGATAATTCTATGTTTAATCTTTTGAGGAGCTGCCAGATTATTTCCCAAAGTATTGTAACATTTTTAAAAACAATTGGGGTAAAATTGATAGCACACCATTAATCATTCTAAAGTTGTGCAACCACCACCTCTCTCTAGTATAAAAACCTTTTATTGATCCCAAAGTACACTCTGTACTCAATAACTCCCCATTTCCCCCTCCTCTAACCCTGGCAAGCACTACTCTGCTTTCTGTTTGTATAGATTGGCCTCATCTGGATATTTTGCATAGGAATTATATAACTTATGGCCTTTTGTGTTTGGCTTCTTTCACTTGTAATGTTTTTGAGGTCCATCTGACTTCCAGTATGTATCAGTACTTCATTCCTTTTTATGACTGAATAATACTCATATGTGTGTGTGTGTGTGTGTGTGTGTGTATGCCACAGTTGTTTACCAATTCATTTGTTGATAAACACAAGTTGTTTCAACATTTTAACTATACTGAATATTTTTATAAACATTTATGTAAGCATTTTCTATTTGGACATATGCTTTCATGTCTCTTGGGTATATACCTAGTGGTGGAATTGATGGATCATATGGTTAGTCTATATTTAACTTTTTGAGGAACTGCCAAACTGTTTCCACAGTGGCTGTATCACCTTACATTCCCATTAGTAATGCATCAGCATTCCTACTTCTCCATATCTTTGCTAAAGATTGTTATTTTTCCATTTTTTAATTTATTCTCATCTAATGGGTGTGATGTGGTATCTCATTGTGGCTTTGATTGTCATTTTCTTTAATGACCAATGATTTTGAATATCTATAACCAAGTGTTGAAAACAACCTAAGTGCCCATCAGTAAATGAGTGGATCAAAAAAGTGTGGTACATTTACACAATGTAATACTATGCAGCAGAAAGAAAGAAGGAATCCCTACCCTTCAAAACAGCATGGATAGATCTGAAGAAAATTATGCTAAGTGAAATAAGCTAGGCAGTGAAAGACAAATACCATATTATCTCACCTATAATTGGAATTTAATCAACAAAACAAACAAGTGAACAAAATATAACCAGAGACATGAAAATAAGAACTGACAGTGACCACAAGGGAGGGGAGAGAGGGAAAACAGGGAAAAGAAAGGAAAGAGTCCAGTCACAGAACATGTATAGAGGACCCATGATAATGTACAACAGGGTGGGGACTGACTGAGGGAGTGAGGGGAGGTATTGGACAGCAAAAGGGGAAAATTGGGACAACTATAATTGAACAACAATAAATAAAAGAAACTGAAAAGACAACTCAATGGAAGAAAATTTTTGCAAATGATATATTCCATAATGACTGAGTATTCAGAACATATAAATAAATCTTATAACTCATCAACAATATGACAAACAACTCATTTTTTAAAAAAGCAAAGGAATTGTACAAATATTTATCCAAAGAAGATATACAAGTAACTATCAAATGCATGAATAGATATTAAAATCATCGGTCATTGATGCTGATATATTTTTAAAAGATGTTTGCCTGTGATTACATTATGGCCTTCTTAGTGTATACTTAATTTAATATTAAAATAATCTAAGAAGAGGAATATTCTAACTATAACTAATGATAAACTATCTTTTCAGTGATATAAGGGACTTTTATCTCTGAACCAAATATTTATCAAGGCTTGCATTATAAACAACTGATTTCTTTTTTTTTTTAATTACTTTATTGTTGTTCAATTACAGTTGTCTGCATTTTTAATAACATGACATTTGGTCTATTAAGAAATGTGTCATTTATAATGCAAAAGGGGACATTCATATTTGTCACCTATAAATATCACTTAAAAACTTGTAATAAAGCTTCTTTTGTGTTCTTTTATTAGCATTTTTATTTGATTTGATAAACAAATTCAATTGTGCACTTGAGACACAGCTTCATATAGATGACTGACTACATTGCAAAGAACAAACATGATCCTTTGGATTAAAAATCTAAGACAAAAATATTTTGTTACTAATTTATCTAAGAGAACCAGCAGCAAACTGCACCTTTTAGCTTTTAAATAATTTGTTTTCAGAATAATTTTTTAAAAGATATGCTCATAGACTAAAATATCAGCATCTAAATCTACTCAACTTTTTCTTATTAAAATTTAATGCACATATTTTAGAAGTACATTTTCATGTTTTCAAAAACTCTAAATATCAATAAAATAAAAATGAACAAGTTAGTCCAACTCCATTGGGAACTTGTCTTATGAAGTAGATCAATGAGGATTCCAGCTAAGCTCTTAAGAAAAGAAAACTCATCCACCTGCTAAGGGATCTGCATTTCAACAGGCTGTTTATATGTTTACTCATGTTGAACAGGAGCCAAATGCTGTGGGTTTTACCTTTTAGCTTTGTATACAGGATTTTTCCTTCATAAAAATGTACTTTAAAAGTAAGTTAAGTGCTACGTACTCTTTTTGCCTTTTTATATTTAAGGAAAATATTTAGTGCATATAAAATAGGAAGCAAACACAAAATTCTAAAGACTACTTTAAATTGGAGTAGATAATATATTCATTTTAGCATTCTACTTTCAAGGTTGTATAAAAATAGAATGACTCAAGAAATCAGAAACTAGGTCAGTTGAGGTTTTTTTTGTGAGCATAGTCTCCCAAAGCATATATGATAACAGAAAAATGTCAAAATATGTTGACAGAAATTCTCCCCTCTGCTGCTATCTTTCAGAGCATCAGAAAATCAGTGGTAGACCAGTAGTAGCAAAATGCTTTTCCAGGGCACTCAGTGATGCAGGGCTTGAAGGGGATCAATAAAATAAAAAGATGAGAGAGTCCAGTACATTCTAGCTCTGGAGTAAAACTTCTTAATCTTCCTTAAAAGTCTCTTGTGGTCACCTAATAGAACAGCAAAACCTGGACACTTTCTCTAGGATGCCACAGGAGAAAAATGATGCCTGTGCAAGCTAATACTGATCTCTGGACTGGAAGCACCTTAGAGCTTAAAGAGAAAATGTTGTAGAAATCTCAGTTGGAATCCTACCTTTCTCAAACACTTATCTGTGTGTTTTTTGGCAACTTATTTTAAGACTCAAATTTTTCACCAATGAATTAAAAATAATAATGTGTACATTATTATACTATTGTTTTGAGAAACACATAAGACATATGTGAAATCTATAATATCATTCAATGGATGGTAGAGGTTTCTAAAATATTTAAAATATTTTCCAAATTATGTTAATTTTAATGGTTTTTAATGAATCATTTTATAGACATTGCAAGAAGTTCATGTACTATTACTGTATACAAATGAGACAAATTATTTAGACTTGAACTGAATAAAGTTCTCTACAACTTTAGGGAAAAAACTGATGTCAGCATTTTTACAGGATTGATGATAGGGTAACTTTACTGTTTACATTGAATGAATGAATTTCTTTCAAATCATATAGCAACCAAAGACGATATAACAAACATTCCTCTAAGTCTGGTCACATCATAAGTACTGGCTGGTAGTATGTGGACTCATAATGAAAAGTTTATTTCAGAATTTGTATATGAGAGCACTAAAAGTACTAGAAGTTTTCACTATACTTTTTTGTATGCTCATACTTATTTCTTTTCTATAGATAGCACTTCCCTATTAATATACCCACATGATATGAAAGGAGAGTACCTTCTACTGGCAGTTACAAAACACATGTGCTTCTACTTAAAATGTTTCTCCTATGAATACTAAAAATGTGTGCATAATGTAACAAAAATATATCCAAATGCCTGTTGGTCAGGGCTTTGATATTTTAATTCTATAGTAGAAACCCAGAAGAAAAATGTCATGACTATTAGCAACAAGCCTCACCTCTCCAACTTTTTTTTCTTTCAAAATCATTTTAATATATTATATTGATTATGCTATTACAGTAGCCCCATTTTTCTCCCCTTTACTCCTCTCCGTCCTGCACTACCCCTCCCACCAGCATTCCCCCACTTTAGTTCATGTCCATGGCTCATACATATAAGTTCTTTGGCTTCTCCATTTCCCATACTATTCTTTTTTTTTAAACATATTTTATCGATAATGCTATTATATTGGTCCTACTATCCCCCCTTCATTCCCCTCCACACTGAACACCCTCTCCCACTCCCCCCACTTTAGTTTATGTCCATGTGTCATAAGTTCTTTAGCTTCTACATTTCCCCTTCTATTCTTGCCCTCCCCATCTATTTTCTATCTACCCTCTATGCTACTTATTCTTCATACTCCCCCCCCTCCTCCCACTTCGTTGTTGCTAACCCCCCATGTGATCTTCATTTCTGTGTGTCTG
>CM052540.1:53138612-53158231 GCA_028533065.1 Trachops cirrhosus | reverse complement strand
GTTCTAGTTGTTTGCTTAGTTTCTTCTTGTTTTTGTTTCAGGTGTGGTTGCCAATAATTGTGAGTTTGCTGTCATTTTACTACACTTATTTTTAATCTTCTTTTTCTTAGATAAGTCCTTTTAACTTTTCATACAATAAAGGCTTGGTGATGATGAACTCCTTGAACTTGACCTTATCTGAGAAGCACTTGATCTGCCCTTCCATTCTAAATGAAAGATTTGCTGGATAGAGCAATCTGGGGTGTAGGTCCTTGTCTTTCATGACTTGGAATACTTCTTTCCAGCCCCTTCTTGCCTGTAAGGTCTCTTTTGAGAAATCAGCTGACAGTCTGATTGGAAATCCTTTGTAGGTGACTGTCTCCTTATCTCTTGCTGCTTCTAGGATTCTCTCCTTCATTTTCACCTTGGGTAATGTAATGATGATGTACCTTGGTGTGTTCCTTCTTGGGTCTACCTCTCCAACTTTTAATATCTTATGTTCATGTATCTGCCTCCACCTGTCTTATTATGGTTAAACAATTTATGTTTATAGTCAAGGACACCTTCCACTTGGCCTACAGATCTGAGCTCCATCTCTCACTTAGGACTATTTCTTCAGTAATTTCCCCTCTCATTTTCTTCTGAATCATTATTTGCTTTCCTATGTCTCTCCTGGATCATCCTTATCAGCATATAAACATCCTCTTATTTATTCCATGAGGGAAAATAAAGTGTCTTTTGATACCAAATCATTGTCCAGCTGCTACACTCTCAGTTCTCTGCACCTCTTTTGAAAACACAGCTATAAAATATTATGAATTCAAAATGTGCATTTCCTTTGCACATATTTTCATAATCTCCCTCCAATCAGGCCTTTGCTCCTACTACACCTCCATACCTTCCTTGCCAAGGTCAACTGTGACCTACACAATGGTAAATCCAATGGTCAGGTTTTAGCCACTACCATGGTTTTCACCTCACCAGGAGTTTACACAGACAATTATTTCCTCCTTCTGGAGGCATTTGCAACACTTGGCATTAAAGGCAGTTTCTTTCCTAATATCACTGGACACATTCCATTTTCATGTTTTTTTGATGGCTTCTTCTCATTTTCACTCTCTTTACTCACTTCCCAGATAATCTCACCAAGCAGCTTTAAACACAATCTATGCTGTTGGTTCCCAGCATTATGTCTCTATCCTGGAAATCTCTAAATTTCAGACATAAAAGTCAATTTTTTTATACAACATTGTCACTTGGAAAATGGTATTTTAATATGTCTCATATATAGCTCCCCAATTATTAAGTGATAACCATTTTCTCATTCCTCTGCTAGAAAATATTGTTGATATGTCAGCATTTAAAAAAATTTAGAAAACATAAATTCTTTTCTAATTTTTTAAAAAATTAAAGTATATTTTATTGAATATGCTATTACAGTTGTCCCAATTTTGTTTCCACTTTGCCCCTCTGCCCAGTACCCCCTTCTCTCCAGGAATCCTTTCCTTTTTTCCCTCTCATTCTCCACCTCCTGGCTATTAGCAAATTCTGTACCTCTAATCTCATAATTTAACCAGGATCCAAACAATTTTCACCATCTCCAAAGCTGCCACCTTTATCTAATAACTAAAATGTCTTGTCTTGTTGTTCAATATCCTCTCAATTATTCTCTATTCTTCCTGCTATATATATATATATATATATATTCTCTATACATCCTGCTTCCATGGGTTCTCAAAACAGCAGTGACACTGAGAATGTCTGCTTCCATAAACCTATATCAGATTGTAGTGCTGTTTCCTCAAACACTACAGCATCTTCTCAATTCATGTATGAGCACAGGAAATATATTTTCTAGATAATTGTATGTTATATACATAGTTATATGGAGGAATAATTATGGTAAATGCTCAATAAAATTGTGAGTATAAAAATAATATGTTAAAGTAAAATATAGCAGTGAGAGTGCAACAAAAACATAAAGACAAAAGTACATTAAATAAAGGTTTTGATATGAAATTGCTTGAACAGATGATGTTATATAGTATATTACAAAGACATTTAGTTTCAATTGGAAAAAATAAATGATATATTTAGTTTTATACTTAATTTACATTTAATTGGTTACTAACTCATTACAAACAATTATATTGCCTGTTATGTTTATTGAATATATTTAATAAATTTAATTAATTACACTTAATTTATATTTTATAAGGTTTCTTTATTTTAAAATCTCAATAGCCAACAACACACAAGAAATTGCATCCTTTCAAATATGTGAGAATTTATAATGAAAACCTTAAATTGAAACTTGAATTTCATTTAGGGTCTGTAAAGACAAAAACATTTGAAAATCAGTGCTATATACAGCACCTTCTAATTGTTAGGGTTGGAAGACAAACTTGGGGACACCAGACTCATTTTGAGAAGTACGTCTCGACTAACAAAATTTTAACAAAACAATTACATACTGCCATGTCCTTTAAGAAGCCTTAGAATTCTCAGTATTAAAAAAAAAAGTTGTCAAGGATATGGAGAAAAGGGAATGTTTTACAGTGTTGGTGGGGTGGAAAAATCAATATAGTCAGGTACTGGACTAGGTTCTATAAATATTGTACAACCTAGGAGCCTGTCTGCCTTCACCCAAGTTTCAAGAAAACACATTTCTCAACCCACAACTTGAGAATTTATATCTAAATTCCCCTTTGTTTATACTATTTTAATAATTTACCTAATTAATTTGTTCAATACTGACTTAAAATTATAATTTTTAGCATAGAAAGATAAAGGAAATGTGTTCTTACCATGTAAGGCAGTATATTTCCACATACAGTTTCCCTGAAGAGAGAGTCTCTGTTAAAGACTCATTCTATGGCTCTACTATAAAAGCTACAAAAGATTCGTGCTGGGAAAATAAGCTCCTCAAGTAACAGTGATAAACATTTATATTTGAGCACTGCAGTGTAAAGATTATGTAGATCTAAAAAGTATAAAACATTGCTGTATTATTTATATATATTGAAATATACTATTTTCCAAAAAAGCAGAAGTTACAGAAACATTTGCAAAAAAAGATACTGAAGGAATCTTCAACAATTACTTTGAATTTATTAAATAAATCTGATAACTAAAACCACATGTAAGAATAGAGAGCACTCTATGCAATGATACTCTAAAGAAAAAAAAACATATCTTTCAACAGCAGAGTCAGAGGCCAAATAAAATCTGTACTTTGTGACTTTTAATGAAATTAAATAGCCATCAAGTGAAGTGAATGATTGTCAAATTACTTTTTCTAAGTCAGAATTTGAGAAAATGACTCCAAGAGATAGGAAGGTGAATGAAATAAGTAAGAACTGTGTGCATTTCACTTTATAAAAAATATTTTTAGAGTGATATTAGATTTAAGAAAATTTGAAAAAGTTTCTTTCACCCTACAACCATATTTCTCTACAACCTAATCATAAATTTGTCACATATTTGGTTCTTTTTAACATATGTTACTGAATTTGATTTTCTGGTATTTTATTAAGGGATTGAATTTATATTCATGAGAATTACAGGACTCTGGTTATTTGTCTTTGTCCTATCTTCTGATTTTGGTATCAGGGTAATACCAAATTTATAAAGTTATTTTGGAGTGATTCTTCTGTTTTTATGGAAGCATTTGTGTGGAGTTGATATTGTTTCTTGCTTAAATATTTGAAGGAATATAACAATGAAGCCATCTGACTTTGCAGTTATTATTGTGAGAATGTTTTCAATGTAAATTCAATGGCTTTCTTAGGTATAAGGTTATCCATGTTATATATTTGTTCTGGAGGGTACTTTGGTACTTTGTGTCTTACAAGAACTCTATTTAATATAAACTGTCATATTTACTGATAAGTGGTTGCTCATAATATTTCCATATTATCCTTTAAATATTTGTAATATATGTAGCAATACTGCCTTTTTAATTCCTGAAATTGGTAATTATGCTTCCTCTGTGGGTGTTTATTTATTTATTTATTTATTTTTGTCTAGGATTATCAATGTCTTAAGATTTCTATTTATTTATTTGTTTATTATTATTGTATGTGCTTTTACAGTTAGCCCATTTTTCCCTTTCACCCCCCTCCATGCAGCCCACCCTCCATTCCACAGTCTTACAACCTACCTTTGCTTTTACTGATGTCATCTTTTCTCTGTACTTAGTTTATTTATCTCTGCTCTTATCTTTATTAATTATCTCCTCTTATTTTTTTGCTCATCTTTTTGCTTCCTTAAGGTGGAAGTTTAAAATAATTGATTGGAGTGTTTTATTTTATCTAACATACATATTCATTGTCATAACTTTTAATGTGAAGCATTTAGTTTTATTCCACAAATTTTTATTCTGGTTTTACTCAGTTCATATTTTCTAATTTTTCTTATAATGTCCTATTTGACTCATGAATTATTTAGAAATGTTTTTAGAAATTTTTATTTTTTCTTGGCAGTATTTTTTTAAAGAAAAAATTTTCTGATCATTCTAAGCAGAATTTTATTGATGGTTGTATATGCAGTAATTATTACAAATATACAGGCTTATATATACAGAGAACTGATGGTTACCAGAGAGGAGGTGGTTGGGTTTGGGGCACTGGGTGAAAAAGGTGAAGGGACTAAGAAACACAGATTGGTCATTACAAAATAGTCACAGGAAAGTAAGTAAATCATAGAAAAAATAGTTAATAATATTGTAATAACTCTATAGGGTGCCAGTTGGGCTACTGGAAATATTGAGGAGAATGCTATATAAACTATGTGATTGTCTAACCACTAAGCTGTATATTCAAAAGCAAGGCATAATAAATCTTTTTTTTTTAAAGAAAAGAATAGTCTACAGTTAAAAATACTGCAGTTGTTGTATCAGCAAAATGAAACGGGAACCAATCATATGGGAAAATATATTTGCAAATGACACCTTGGACAAGGGTTTGATCTCCAAAATATATAAAGAACTCACCTGACTCCACTCCAGGAAGACAAACAACCCAATAAAAAAATGGACAAAGGACCTGAATAGACACTTATCCAATGAGGACCTACAAAGGGCCCAGAGACATATGAAAAGGATGCTCAGCATCACTAGCCATCAGAGAGATGCAAATTAAAACCACAATGAGATACCACTGTACAGCAGTAAGAATGGCCATCATAACCAAATCAATAAACAAGTGCTGGTGAGGTTGTGGAGAAAAGGGAACACTTGTACAATGTTGGTGGGAATGCAGACTGGTGCAGCCATTGTGGAAAACAGTATGGAATTTCCTCAGGAAACTAAAAATGGAACTGCTTTTTGCTCAGATCATAACCTAAAAATCCAGAAACACCAATTTAAAAGAACTTATGCCCACCAATGTTCATAGCAGAAGAATTTACAATAGCTAAGTGCTGGAACTGACCAAAGTATCCATCAGTAAATGAGTGGGTCAAAAAACTGTGGTACATTTACACAATGGAATACTATGCAGCAGAAAGAAAGAAGGAGCTCATACTCTTCATGACAGCCTGAATGGATCTGGAGAGGACTGTGATAAGTGAAATAAGGCAGGCGGTGAAAGAGAAATACCATATGATCTCACCTATAAGTGGAACCTAATCAACCAACCAACCAAACAAGCAAAATATAACCAGAGACATTGAAATAAAGAGCAAATTGACAGTGACCAGAGGGGGATGGGAGGAGATTTTGGGGAAAAGGGGGAAGGGTGGTCAAGGAACATGTACAAAGGACACATGGACGAAGCCAAAAGTGGGTAGGATCAAGGGTGGGATGTGAGGATGGCTGGGGTGAGGGGGAGTGGTGGAGGGAAAATGGAGACAACTGTACTTAAATAATAATAAATTATAAAAATAAAAATAAAATTCCCATAGGAAATTAAACAAACAAACAAACAAATAAACTGCAGTTGCAATATATTCCATCTATGGGTTTATTCCTATTCACACTACTTTGTTTTCATAATGTTTTTTAATCTATAAAAGTGTAACTTCTTCCAGTTGTAGAATCTTATGTTTTCAAAGATTATTTTTCAATATAATTTATTTTATTCTGTGATGACTGTTACATGTAAATTGAAGTACTATAATCTCTTTAACCTATCCAGTGATGGTTCATAAAGAAAATGATATATGCTTTCTATTTATATATCAGTGTTGTATTCTGAGTAATTTCCTTTGTACTATTTTCTAAATCACTACTTTTGGCTTTGACACTATAGAGATAGAATTATCATATTTATTGTATTTTTCAATAATGATTATATTCATTCAAAATTTTCTAATTGATTTTTCCCATACTCATCATTCATTTCACTTATGCTTGTTTTTTTCCTATTTGTGAAATTTTATAGAACACCTTTTCTTAAAATTTGTTCATAATAAATGTGATCAAACTTTTTTCAAACAGTTCTGTACATTGACTTAAAATGTACAGAAGTTTGCATTTTCATTACTGTCTTTCTTAGCACTGGAATTTTGTCATATGTTTTGGAGTTTCTGTTTGTTGATTCATTACTAGGGCTTTTGAAAAATACTTCAAACTCTTTCTTATTCTTTCTCTTTATTCTCATTCTTTTTTATTTATATTTTTTCTAGAATGTATTACTGAGGGCCCCCAATTAACAGTATATTTTTGTAATGTTGCTTTGAGTTCCTGTCTTCTTTTGATATTACAGATATAGTAACCCGTTTAATAGACTACTTGGTTTACATCCTTGAGACAAGGCTGTTTCTATCTGTTCCTATGTCCCTAAACATAGAGCTTCATTTAAGCAATAAACACGCCTGTGATTGGGCTGAACTTCCATTCAGCATCCATTCTTAAGCAGGGGATTGAGGAGGGGTAGACAGGCTGGGCAGAAAGGGAAAGCCACACTCTAACCTCAGGTTTAAACCATGGAGCTCAATTCTGCTCTCACCTGGGGAGCCCTGTCAGTTTCCCTTACCTTTATAAAGTCAGTGTTCTGGCCCACATGGCCTATTCCTCACAGGAAGCCTTGTGTACCTATGAATTCACCTCTGCTTTACTTGATGTTTGTTTTCAGTTTATTCAGTGTCAACACTGTTTTATAGCTCACCTATATCTTTTTGGTTTTAAGTATTTTAAAGTTTATCTGTATTAGTATATATTTGTAACAGAACAGGTGCTTTAGAACATGGACTTTCTGAGCTGTTGTTTAAGTCCCATTACATAAAATTTTAAAATTTCTGTATCAGATAATTATAGATTTTCACTCCTTGACCTGTAATACAGATTTTTCTGATTCAGGTAAAGGCATCTGATTTCAAACTGACATTGTTATTGACATCTAATGTTTCTTTGAAACCTAGGCTATAAGAACTTCTACTCCTATTATTATTGTTTTATTGTTGTTGTTTATCACAAAAGCTGAAGCTCAGATTAACTATAAAGATTTTGGGTTTTTACTTTATTTTTTAAAGACTTACAGTTTTCTGCTCTGACTGGTGTGGCTCAGTGGGTTAGGTGTCATCCTACAAATGAAAAAGTCACTGGTTCAGTTCCCAGTCAGGGCACATACCTAGGTTGCAAGCCAGGTTCCCTGGGTTGGGGCATAAGAGAGGAAACCGATTGGTGTTTCTATCCCTCTCTTTCTCTATCTAGTCTTCTCTCCCTAGAAATAAATAAGGAAAGTATTTTTTTAAAAAAGATAATTCAGATTTTGCTTCACAGAAAAAAGAATAAGGGAATTCTGAGGTTTCCTAGGTGGGTTTATGTGCAATTAGTTATTTGGCAATTAATGTCTTCATAATTCTTGAGTAAAGGGAAAGAAGATCGATGTTCTGCTAGAGAAATCTCTTTTATGAGACAGATATAAAATACATTGACTATTACAAAACAATTTTAATCCTATAATTTTTATTTATTAAGATAATAATGAAAATATGTGTTTTCTAGGTATGAGCAGAATTTGAAAAGAGAAAAAAAATCAAGAAAATGTTATTTGGTTTAAAATATTTCATATGCCCTGGTTAGTGTGGTTCAGTGGATTGAGCACTGGCCTGTGAACCAGAGAGTCACTGGTTCCATTCCCAGTCAGGGCACATGCCTGGGTTTCAGGACGGGTCCCCAGTGGGGGATCACGAGAGGCAACCACACATTGATGTTTCTCTCCTGCTCTTTCTCCCTCCCCTCCCCTCTGTCTAAAACTAAATAAATAAAATCTTTAAAAAATAAAATATTTCATGGACCAATGCAATGAATGCTTATCTTTGTATGGCTTAAACTAACATTTTTTTGTATTAGTAAAATTGTATTTGGTACTTTAAATCTGTCTGAATTTGCTTTCTTGCTCCATATATGAAAAGGAGCTTTTGTAGTATGCTGCCAGAAAACATTTCTTATATCTTACTGCTTCTGTGGAAATTCTATGATTCTGAATGTAAAGAAATACATGTATTTTGAGTAGAATATGCATTTTCAGGAATATTCTTAAAAAGTAAACAATTTTAAAACTCAAAAGTATTATAATAATTGTCTCTAAAATCGATGCTCAGATTTACTATAGAGCACTTTAGTACAATTATTTCAATTTTCTTCCTTACATGAAAAAGATGGCTCATGAAATGCAAGTGAAATAAATAAATTACCCAAAATAGCCCAGTTGCCATGTCTACATAGTACATGGAGACTGGCAATCACTGGCAAAATGTGGGTGTTTCTGCACAGACAATCTACACTATTCTAGCCAAGACTTTATTTTTCTTAAAGTTCTCTCATTTATTTGGGTAAAAATTGAAACAGGAGGGCAAAATAGGTGACGGGGATGATTAGGATTTAACTAAAGAATTATTATTATTTATAACTTTGCTGTACTTAGGAAATTGAAAGCACAGAAGCTACCTGTCCCTTTTTACTACTATCGATATTCATCATCGTTCTAAAGAAATTTTAATAGAAAACTAAAAAAATCTCTTATTTGTTTGGAGATTTGAGGAACATTAATACTTTGACAATGCTTTATATATGTTTTCTATTCCCCAAAGGGCAGATCACTGTCCTACACACTGAATGGGCACTTATAGACATGATTAATTCAATAATTAGGTTATGCATATCTGTACTGTCACTCTTCCTCCTTTATTTAAATTATGATTGCATTCTAATCAGCTTACAAAATGTCTAAATACCTTTTTATAGACAGATAGTTTTATTAATCTCTCCCTCAGAAAAACTGTTCACCCTATCCTTTTTTCTCCCATTAACCATAAATGTCTGTATTAGAGACATTTTCAGACAAAGATCATTTCCTTCAATTTTGCATCCATAGCTTAGTTATAGCCCAGTAGACTGTTAATAAGGATATAAGTCATAAAACATATACTTTCTGTTTCACTCTCTCTTTATGATCAATAGGCAGAGACATTAAGGGTGAGGGTTACCAATATATTCAGTTGCTGAAATGATAACTTAAAAACGATGTGTTGCTGGTTAAAATCAAATTAATTATTGATTTTGACTAGCTCAGCACTTAAAAATATATATGCATGTAATCATAACTTAGTGATGGGATTAATGAAAGATAATTTAAAGACTCATATAGAAAAATATCTTAAAAGTAATGAAGTAAACATTATACTCAAATAGAATTTATAAGGTTAGAATATATTACAATATTTGTAAATATTTTAAGGACATTGAGCCTTGATTTAAAAATATATATTTAAAAATATATATTTAATTTATAATTACTTATAATTGCTTTATAAGTATCTTGTTTGGCAGGAAATGATTTTAAGTTGGGCTAAATAAATTATATGTAGACATCTATGTGGCATAAATATATTGGTAAAAGAAAATATTTTATATAGTTTTGTAAATATAGACTATTTCCCTTTTTGAAAATTGAAAAACTCATATCTTATGATATTCCATCAGAAGCTTTGAGTTAATCTTAACTATTTAGTAATTATATATTATTGGAGAAGTCATAGAATCATCTGAGTTTCTCTTTCTCATCCTATCAAATTCCATGGCCACATTCAGGATTGAATGCATATAGACATTATATTTATTGTTATATGTTATAATTATTATTACTTTATGCTCATATCATTGATAGTTATGAATGAACAATTTAGATCACTTAGTTGTAGCATGTAGTTTTTGCTGTTAATAAAGATGACAGGGTGTTTTGGAAATGCCTTGGAATTCAGTGTTTCAGTCAAGTATACATTACTAATACTATGAGGTCTGTCTAGAAAAGTCCAGCCATACGAGAATGGTTTGAGTGACATCAGTGACATCAATGTATACTGGCGGCTAAGGCGAGTGTTTTGGAAATGCTTAGAAATTCTGTATTCCACACAAGTATATATTTCTAATTTACAAGGTCTATCTTGTAAATGGTTTGAGTGACATTCATGTGGCCTGACAGCCAAGGAGAGTGGACTGGAATGTGTGACTTCACTGTACTAATAAGTGGGACAGTAAATGCTGTTGAGTGAGCATGTGTACTGTGTGGTTGGCATTCAAAATAACTGAATGAGTAGAGCAACGAATTTGCATCAAATTTTGTGTTAAGCTTGGACATTGCTCTGTGGAAACTACTGGATGATACAGAAAGGTGCAGCTATGGGCAACTAGTGATTGGCAGCTTTAACACAACAACATGTCTATTCATGTATCACATCTCTCATACAGAGTATTTTGGTGAAACATTAAATTACCCACGTGACTCAGCCCTGCTACAGCCCAGATTTGGCACCTTGAAACTTCTGGCTTTTCCCAAAACTAAAATCACCTTTGAAAGGGAAGAGATTTCAAACCATTGATGAGATTCAGGAAAATACAAAGGGGCAGCTGATGGTGGTTGGGAGAACTGTGTGAGGTCCCAAGGTGCTTACTTTGGAGGAGACTGAGGCATCATTGTCCTAAGTATGATGTTTCTTGTATTTTATATCTTCTTTAATAAATGTCTCTATTTTTCATATTGCATGCCTGAACACCATCTGGACACAGCTCATATAATAATTGATTGGTTAACATTTCTCCAATTTATTCTTTAGCAATGAAAATAATATACATCATCTATGTTCAACTTAGAAATATGAATTCTAAAAATTTTTCTCCTGTCATATTTATTCTTTAACTTATCACACATATTTTATGCTATCTCCTAGATAACAATAATCTAATTAGAAAACTAATATTTCATAGGAGGGATAAAATCAGTAAGTAAATTAATATTCTCTGTAACTTGAAGAAAAACTTGCAGACAGATCCTTATATGCTGGGAGGTTTTATATTTGAGAATGTTCTTATTAAAATATTAAAATTAATTGCCCAATAATCATCATTTGCATATACCTGATTATTTTATTACAATATTGGTTAAAAGTTAAAGGGGGGCTTTTAACACACTTCATTAGAAAGATAGGTTTAGAACCTATAGCTTTAGTGTTAATGTGACAAGGCCATACCTTTTCCATATTCTCTCTTTGTATAATATCTAACAGCATTGCTTTATAAAGAAGAGAAGACAATCCATGTGCAATGGAGCATATATTAATATCATTGAATACTGTTACCAGTATGTCATCTTACTTTCAGTCTATTTCAAATTTTATTTGGGTCTGTGTCATTTCAGCACCACAGTGATATGTTATATGGCTTCTACATATTTATTCACTACATTTTTATATCATTGACTTCTTAAACTGCTTTTGTCAATGGTTACAGAAAACTCAAAATGAATTAAAAATAAGAAACTTGATCAGCTCATACAACTGAAATTCATGTTTATGTAGGGCAGGTTTTCTTTGGACTTAATCCAGCCAGTGTGGCCCCATATCTCCATCATTTTCTGAACATCTCCACTCTCTGCATCACCAATAAATCATTTTGATTAACATTCTGTCTACTCTAACCCATACTGAGATATATAATAGACATGAAAATGCGTAGTACATGAGCTGATCAGTACCTTCCTATTCCAGGTTCTTGAAAGGAAGGCCTGGAGCTTCTGGTTAGACTAATCCTTTCTGTTTCTCTCAGACTGTACTAGAAAGTGGCTTTAATTATGACTAACTTGGAAAAGTGAATGACTTCAAGTGTTCATTCTGGAATTTATGAAATATTTTACAATGGGGGCTGCTTCTGCTAGAGGCCTGTCTTGTAGCCTCCTCTGCCAGCTCCCAGAGAAAATGGTTTGTTTCCACATGTGACTGTAACCATCCTGCTCAGGCATTTGTATTGTAATCTATGTGGTTCATAGCTGAACGTTTTTTAGTTCTTTAAGTGCTGTGGATGTTTCCACACCAGTGATTTCCAGTTCCAGTTCCAGTTCCACTATTTCTCATTTCAATGGAAATGATCATTTGGGATGTTTTTTGAGCATTTTGGCTAGAGATGGATCACCTAAGAATAAAATCATATGAAGCTACAATAGACAGCTATAAGATTTCCAAGAAAAATGACAGAAGTATTGTTTTATAGGCATGTTAATGAAAATCAATACTATAAGTTTCAATGGAAAAATATACACATCCATATTCAAATATATATTTTCAAGAAGATTAGAGACATAGTTGTCTCTTTCCCCCTAATCTTTGGGTTTAGAAGATGCTGGTATCATTTCTAATACCAATACATTTGAATCCTTCCTGTAAATTCTTATTTGTTTGTTTTTTATTTATTTCTATTTCTTAGTTATGGTATTTATTACTTCTCTGGCTTCATAGAAATAATTTTATCCTCCTTCCTATATATTAATAAACATATACTTATCTATAGCCTATATATTTAGGATCCAACTGGATTGATCATTGATTAAACTTTCTGTCCTTTTAAAAACAATAAGTGCAATTCTGTTTTTCAGTATTGTTTTGTTTTTATTCAGTGATTAGAGTTGGTTTTCTATGGTTTTATTAAGTGTCCAAAGTTTAAAAGTTAACTGACATCAACAACCCACAATCCTTGATAAGTGACTTGGCTCATGCGTACTGTGTGCTAGGCCTCTGCGCCTCTGACCTACTTGGCTTCACAAAGACCTGTAGTCAACAGGTGTCAGCATCTGTGCTCAAGCTACCCAACAGGTGATGCTGAATATGTGTTTGACAGTTAATATGTAAAATACTGTTAGATTATGGAAAGAGATGAAGATAATGAGATTTAAAAACTCATGTAATTGATTTTATAGTTTCAGCAGAGAGAGCACCAAGAAAACTGTTAAGTGATAGTGCCCACTTAATTAGGATTAGCTACTGATCATGACATGTCTTAAAGAAGATATTATATAAATATTTATTATGTAAAATATTAAATAAACTATTGTGGCATTTTGATATGGGAGTAATGATTATTTTCCAAATGTTTAATTTTATAAAACAAAGTGAGATCGATCCAACCAAACATTGAATAGATAAGATTATGAGATTTTTGAATCAATGTATAGACTAAATGTATAAAAATATCTTTTATGTCCATTATCTAATTATTATCTGATACATTCTGGAACACAGAAATAATTTCTAGAACTGATTGCATTGACTAACCCAGGCATATAAAATAAATCGAAACCATAAGAAAAGGTGATACAAGCTCTCATGTTATGTAGTAAATGGAAGTGTAGATTCTGATTAGTAGGTCAAAATTCCTTAAGTAAGGCTGCTAATAGTCTACTTCCCAAGAATTCATTTTTGATGATACCTTCAGATGATGAGTTACTGCTGAGTAGGCTGATTTAATTTGACACACTAAAATCTGATGAGTTTTGCCGCTTTTATTTTTAACTTAGATCAGTTAAGGAAAGAAACATAGTAAGAGGTGTGATGATTTCTGCATATACTGCAGAGAGCAGCTTCACATGAAGCCAAAAAGAAACCATCAATTTTATTATTAAACAATAATTATTATTCTGGTTGCTTGGCAAATTATAAAAAGACACCAATTTAAAATGCATACAATGACTACATAGCCACCTCCTTCCCCCACACAAATGCCTGGAAATAGAGAGAGAGAGAGAGAGAGAGAGGGAGAGAGAGAGAGAGATACATAATATGTCCTAAATATTCATTCGGCTTAACTTTTATTACAGTATAAAGTATGACTGGCCTTGGAAAGTCTTAAGTCTTAGAAGGGTAATTATTTTATGTATCTTTTAAAGTCTTTAAAAATCTTTGTATTTTGCTATTTATTTTTTTTCTTAAGTACTAGTTTGACTTAGTACTTTTTAAGCTAAAATCTGTAATGTAGTAAGTCCACATTTTTAATACTTGGGCAAGCAGTCTTCTTATTCTACCTTAATGTTTTTTTCTTTTGTTGTTTCAATTGCTGGAAAATTATGAAATTTCTTTTAAAATCCAAATCATCTATCCAAGCCATACAAATTATTTAAAGACCTGGTTTTATAACCTACTTTTTGATGAATTTCTCCTCTACCCAGGACATTTTCTAAGCATCTTATATCTCAGATTATTCTTTTAACTTCCCTACTAATTATAGTATATTGCCTTTGTTTATGTATTCTAGAACCTCTTTAATTTCCATGTCATTTCCAAATATATATTAAGCTTTTAGGAAAATAGGGTATGTTACATATTTCTTTCTGTCTTCTCATATAATCAAGAAAACCCTTGAATAATTTACTGATTGTCTGATAAATATCTATGTAAAGCATTTTGTGTCTCAACAAGTTGTCTTAGTAGCATGCTAACAACTCAAGAAATTTCACACTCCGTGAATCACAAAGCCCAGAGAGGAAAATCCCCTGGCAAGATTGTAGACATCTATGCTGTCACCACATAAGAAACCCTGACATACTGTGATTAACTTCTAGTTATTGAACTTAAGGCAAAGAGCTTATATTCCACCTAAAAAAGAACCAAGTATAGAGAAAAGACACTTTCTTTTCCTACTTTCTCTACTAGCTGCTAAGTATTTGTCCAGAAAATGAAAAGAAAAAAAAAAGGTATGCCTCTAATTTTGTGGTTAGTGTTAGATTAAAATATCCAAATGATCTGCTCCATGGATTACATGAAAATTTCAACAAAAAGCTTCCGGATAGCGTTTTGCACACATAACCCTCTTTCCTCATTACTGCTCATAGTTTTTGTCTCCTGACTTAACATGCTGCCTCTCTCAAAATTGTTAAATACAAGCGCTTCAAGAAATGGTAACCATTTTATTCAGCTGTTCTCTTCCTTATGCTTTCCAAAACGTATCTCCACTGTTTTTCCTCTTTTTATCTTCTTCCTTTTCTTTCATTTCTCTCTCTCTTTTTTGGTCTGTTGTTCACTCCCTTTCCTCTGACCTTCATTTTTTATTTCCTTGTACCACTATGTGTTTACAAGCTATTTAGTGCAAGTACTGTTAAAATATGAGATGTTCCAATGTCAATTTATATGGATTCTGCCCTTGAGGTACTTACTGTCTGGTAAGACAGATGATGTACACATAAATAATATATAATACACATTATAAGTGATGAATGCCATGAGAAAATTACTGATAAAAAATTTCCCACATAAAACCACCCACTCTTCCCACCTTTTAAATCACAAATTCTGAATCCCTGTTTACTAAACTATTTGATTTATTAAGCTGATAAGTATTTGTACAAAGAAGTCTAGACATTAGTGCTCAGATTTACTAGGGCATGGAGACCTATAGAAGGTTTAAGAGTAAGGACTTGAAATACTCACTATGGTCTATGTGAGCTGACACAGGCATCTGTGTTGAGGAAGATTTCAACCTGAAGGAGGAATCCCAGTTAAGAAGCTATGAGGAGGAAACAAGTAAATGAGTAAAGCATATAGCAGTGACAGAGAAGAATTGGAGTTGATTTAAGTATGTGTACTAGAATTATTGTGCTCCTTCTTCTTCACATAGTCCTTCTCACACGTGGGAAAAGTCCTGAGGAAGAATAAGAGTAAGTGTGATATAGTTGGGCTGTTTATAAGACAAGACATTAAAGACCAACAGGATTAGTGCAGATCAGCAGAATGGTGGGAACATATGAGAATGTTTGTCTACCAACCTTTCCTTCTAGGACAACCCCTCTCTCACTTGACCCACAAAATCATTATGGAGCCAGCATCTCTAAGTGATGAGATCTTATCTATATGACCACATTGGATGTGTTCAAGGATAGGAAACTCAATCAAGTGTCATCAAGAAATCCCTGTAGATTATACTCTAAATGTATAGCTATCTCTCCCCTTTGGGTGTCTATACTAAAAGATGAAAACTGTTTTTGGTTATTTGTCTATTTAAAATGAAAAAAATGGATTCACAAGAAAAGTGGAGACATTATGATTGGTGATAAGAACCATGACATTCCAAACAGGCTCCGACACAGAGGGAAGGCCGAGGGTGCCTGGGTGGCATGGATAGTCCAGCAGAGGTGACACCAGAGGAATCCATCTGTAAGCAGGTTATCTTATAGGTTCTTCAAGATACATCTGTATATTTATAATAAGTTCCTTTCCTTTTCTTAAGCAAAATGAAGTTGAATTTCTCTAGTTACCAACAATGAGAGTAGAACTTCCACAATGAAAAAGGAAACCTTAATATAAAAGTTCTCAGACAAAATAATGCATTCTTTGCGTACTTTCAGTCTCTCTCTTTATAAAGACATGGTTGTGTTCCCTTATGTTAATTAGTGTCTTAATTATAGCCCTACTTCACATGGTATATAAAATTATTTGGAATGGGCAAAACACATTGAACATATCTGATTACAATGAAGATAGTCCTGTTAAATAAATTCATTTTAATAAATAATGTCTATGTGGATAACATATAAAATAAAAATACAACTCTCACATTCAAAAACTTTAAATGGAAACTATGTTCAATATAAACTGAAGATTGTAGGAAAATTAGCCCATGATAAACGTAGAAAGTTGATACAAAATGCAATACAACTTTCCCATTTTTTCCATTTTATGATCATGCCTAACCATAACAAAGTTAACTAGAGCTATCAATAAAGTTATTTATAAGAGAAATTGAACTGAATTGATCCAAATGTATTAGTCATGAAAGGAATTCCACTGTTCCAGAGTCAGTATGTATGCCATATCCTCATATATTTTTTTAAATCTCTGTTAATGTTTTAAATTCAAAACAATGTCTGAAATATTGAAAAATTCTCAATGGTTGCAGATAATTTCAAATATGTTCATTAGGCCATGTTTGCCAAAATCATTTGACAAAATGTAATATAAGAAATAATGTAGTCTTATTTTGAAGGGTTATTATTATAGAGTGATCATGTTCATCACCATGCAAAATATTTATAGTTGCTTTTGTTTAAATGAAATGTATTACTAGCCACTTTCATTCAATCTAATAGAAATTTTGTAAGTCTTGTTTATATAGTGGGATGAATGTATTTTATAATTTCTGTAAAATATCAAACATTAGCCAGAGATTCTAGGATTTGATTCTTACAGGAATCAGATGACTAAAATATTGAGGAACATGAGAGGAGTATGAGCAAATTTTTCCAAAACCCTAATTTTCAAGAAAAATTACAGATTTTCAAACAAACAGAAAGTGAAAGTGGAGAAGTTGCTGTGCAACACAGATTAATTTTCTAAGTGGACTATGGTTAGTTTTCACAGATTCTCAACTTCTTGAGAGTTGTATGAATCACCAGTACCCAGGTCCTGCAAAAGACCTCAGCTAGTATCTACAAACCATTCAGCACTCACTTGAGTGTGCCTCATAATGTGTACGGCAAAAAACCATTAGTGCTCTGACTAGGTGGCCTCATGAGATCCCCCTTTGATAAAAACCAAAAGTCACATGTTATTTATTGCTTAGTTAAACTGATGCTTGTTTGTAGCCTATATTAAACTAGAACCCTGTAGTAGGCTGACCAATGTACCCAAAACTATGTTCACATGCTAATCCCTTGATTCTGGGCTTCCTTATTTGGGAAACGTATGTTTCTCCATTTGACTATGTTATGGATCTTTAGATGATTCTGGATGATCCTGTGGGACCTAAATGCTTACAAGTATACTTACTAGTTTATTTGTAAGAGAAAGCAGAGAAAGATTAAACAGACACACAGAGGAGATGGCAATGTAGAGGTAGAGGTAGAAATGGGTGATGGAATGCTCACAAGCCCAGGAATGCTGTCACATAAGGTGGAAAAAACAAGAAATGGATTATCTTGTAGAGCTTTAGAAGGAGTGCCAAACTAGTGATACTTTGGTTAAGACTTCTGGCCTCCAAAATGTGAGAGAATATATTTCTGTTGTTTTCAAGCCATTGGCTTTGTGGTAATTTATTATGCTGTCTACAGGAAACTGGTAGTAGAGCCACCACCCTTTTGCTACATGAATATTCCTTTTTCAAATAAAATTGGAGTCCTGGAATCCATGGAATGGTTGCATAAAACAGAAATGGCTAAATATTTGAATATGAGTAAGAATGAATGGAACTAAAACATGATCTTTCTTTCAGTAGAGCAGCAATTAAATTCAATTCTTGGATAAATATATAAATATATGTATGTGTATGCACATAAGTATTAAATATTTGTTTAGAGGGAGTAAAAGAAGACTTTAAATCAAGTTAAGAATACTGTTTTGTCCTGGCTGGGTAGCTCAGTTGGTTAAAGCAACATCCTGATCTGCCATGGTTGTAGGTTTGATGCCTGGTCAGTGTACATACAAGAATCAACCAATGAATGGAAAAATAAGTGGAACAACAAATGGATGTTTCACATATATCCTTCTACTTGCCACATTTTCTACAAAGATCCCATTTGTACATAAATAATTGCAGTATTAAGAAACAGAGAAGGGAAAGGGAAGCAAATTTCAAAAATTAAGAATACTAGAAGAGTAGGGTTTTAAACCAATGCATAAATAAATTTTCTCTAAATATGAATTGCAAGGTGCTCATCCTGACAAGCTCTAAAATTTTGTTCCAAATCAAAATATTTTGAAATCCAAAAATTTTAAAAAGGACTCAAGAAGTTTAAAAACAGCTCTTAAATTTTGCTTCAAAATACAATATTCTGAAGTATAAGAAAGTAAAAAAAAAATTAAGTTGACTTAAAAAACATAGTGGAAAATTGAGATATTTAAGCAAAAATACATTATTTTGAGTTATCTTTTAACTTAATTCAATTTCCACACCTTATACAAATATAAACAAGGACTTAACTAAAAGCATGTATTATTCAACACAAAATAAAGGAACTGGAGACTATTATACTAAGTGAAATAAGCCAGTTGGTGAAAGACAAGTACCACATGATCTCACTTCCTCATAAGAGGAATCTATACTAAGTGAATAAAGTGACCCAATGAGCAAAAGAGAACCAGAGGCCCAGAATCATGGAATAGACTGACAGAGGTAAGAGAGGAGTAGGGAGGTGGGTACTCTTTGAAAGAAGGTGAAGAGATTAGCTAAAGAATATATATGAAGTTGTGCTGCTATGAACATTGGGGTGCATAAGTTCTTTTGGAATGGAGTTACAGGGTTCTTCGGATATAGTCCCAACAGTGGAATTGCTGGGTCAAAAGGCAGATCCATTTTTAGTTTTCTGAGGAAGTTCCATACTGTTTTCCAAAGTGGTCTTACAAGTCTGCAATCCCACCAACAGTGTACTAGGGTCCCTTTTTCT
>CM052540.1:53102878-53138512 GCA_028533065.1 Trachops cirrhosus | reverse complement strand
CCGGTGTGAAGTGGTATCTCATTGTGGTTTTAATTTGCATCTCTCTGATGGCTAGTGATGCTGAGCATCCCGTCATATGTCTCTGAGCCCATTGTATGGGCAAAGACCTGAAGAGGCACTTCTCCAAAAATATGTTCTTCTTAAAAGGCACACACATTTACAGTTTCGAATCTTTATTGTTTCAAAATTCTTCATGTCTTTTACAATATCTTGTTATTTAACTGACCTTTAAATGGTTTATGTATGATGAATATTTTTTTCCTGAAACTGAATCATAACTTATACTTCCATCAGTATGATTATTCTAAACAGAATAATAAAGATGTCGGGAAGGTTTCAGTGCTTCATTTGAATCTGCTAAGAGCATACTCTTCCCTTTAGAACCCAGGTGACCAATCTGTTGAAAGTGCTTTTAAAGACTGCTAATTACGGCTGATCATAAAAAACAATCAATCAAATGAGTTTCTTTTTGTTTTGCAACATCAAAGGGCATTTTAAAAAATAAATGAAATAATTTGGTTTAGTAATCTACAGAGGCAAACTCCAAATTATGATTATCTGCATGAAATAACACTCCTCTTCCTTTAGTTTTTAAGCACTTATACAGTTTATAAAGAATGTGTTAAAGAGTGCCAATTTTTTATATTGATCCCACAAAAAGAAAAATGCTGGTAATAACAACTAACATTCAATATCTAAGTTCAAGCTAATGTATATGTAACAGGCAATTAATATGGCTAATCATAAGCCACAATGCACAAGGCACACTCTTTGAGAAAATGAACTAGTTTGGTCTGCATTTCTCCAGTTATGTGGGTAAAAACAAAAACAAAACCATTTAATTCAGCCAAGGGTCTTGATGCATTTATTGTTCCTAAAGTGTCACCAAGGAAAAGGTAAAATGTGTATACCAATGCAGCACATTGTCATGTTGACTTTTGTATGAAAGGATGGCCTGCTGTTATTGGAGTGATTGAGGAACACTGCAGGATGATCCAGGAAAATGTCACTTTCTTCCATAAGTTATACTCTCTTTTTCCATGACACAGCTTTCACTCTTGAAAACTTTGTCCCCAGGAGAACTTTAGATCTGCTTTGTGCCCTTTTGGCTTGACAGTATTCCTTTTCCATTACTTTCCCAAGAACGCAAGGTCTTCTAGATGCACCTAAAGTTACCCTCACCTGGTTTGAGATCCAATGTTTGAGTTTTTTTTATCCACTCATCTGCTGATGGACACTTGGGCAGCTTTCAAATCTTAGCTATTGTAAATAATGCTGCAATGAACATAGGAGTGCTTATATTCTTTTGAATTAGTGTTCTGGGTTTCTTTGCAATTATTCCTGGAAGTGGAATCACTGAGTCAAAAGGCAGCTCCATTTTTAATTTTTGTGGTAACTTCACAATGTTTTCTACAGTGACAACACCAATCTGCATTTCCACCAACAGTGCATGAGGGTCCCCTTTTTCTCACATCCTCTCCAGCACTTGTTTGTTGATTTATTGATGATGGCCATTCTGACAGGTGTTAGGTGATGTCTCATGGTAGTTTTAATTTGCATGTCTCTGATGATTAGTGACTTTGAGCATCTATTTGTCTATTGGCCGGCTGTATGTCCTATTTGGAAAAATGTCTACTCTTATCCTTTGCCCACTTTTTAATTGGACTTTTTTTTTGTCTGCTGAGTTGTATAGTTCTTTATAAGTTCTGTATATTAACTACTTCTGAGATGTATCATTAGTTAATATGTTCTTCCATTCAGTGGGTCACCTTTCATTTTGTTGATGGTTTTCTTTGCTGTGCAAAATCATTTTTAGTTTGATGTAGTCCCATTTTTTTACTTTGTTTCCCTTGTTCAAGGAGGTATGTCAAAAAATATTGCTGCAAAAAAGTCCAAGATTTTACTACCTATTTTTTTTCTAGAATTGTATGGTTTTGAGCCTTAAATTTAAGTCTCAAAATCCATTTTGAGTTAACTATTGTGTATAGTATAGGAAAGTGGTATGGTTTCCTTTTTTTGCATGTGCGTGTCCAATTTTCCCAACACCATTTATTGAACAGGCTGTCTTTACCCCATTGTATGCTCTTGCCTCATTTGTCAAATATTAATCAACCATAGAAGTGTGGGTTTATTTCTGAGCTCTCCATTCTAATTCACTGATTTATATGTTTGTTTTTATGCCACTACCATGTTATTTTGGTTAATTTGGCCTTGTATTTAGTATAGTTTAGTATCAAGTACCATGATCCCTCCAACTTTGTTCTTCTTTCACAAGATTGCTGTGGCTACTTGGGGTCTTTTGTGGTTCTATTAAAAGTTTAAAAATATTTGTTCTGGTTCTGTGAATATGCCATTGATATCTTGATAAAAATTTTACTGAATCTATAGATTGATTTGGGTAGTACAGACATATTAATAATGTTAATTCTTCCTATTATTGAACATGGTATCTGTTACCACCTCTTGTATCTTCTTCATTGTTTTTCATCAGTGTCTTATAATTTTTGAATATAGGTCTTTTACATCCTTGGTTAAATTTATTCCTAGGGTTTTTTGGGGGTTTTTTTTGATGCAAGTTTAGATGGGATTGTTTTCTTAGTTTCCCTTTCTGATAGTTCATTATTGGCATATAAAAATATAACTGATTTCTGGATATTTTGTATCCTGCTACTTTACTGAATCCATGTGTCAGTTCTAGCAGTTTTTAGGTGAAATGATTAGGGTTCTTTATATACAGTATCATGTAATATGCAAATAATGGCAGCTTTAGTTCTTCCATTTGACTTTTGATGCCTTTTCCTTCATTTTCTTGTCTGATTGCTGTGGCTAGAAATTCTAGTACTATGGTGATAAAGAGTATTAAAAGCAGACAATTGTTCCTGATCTTAAATGAATCACTGTTAGTTTTTGCCCACTGAGTATGATTTCAGCTGTGGATTCGTCATATGTGAACTTTATTATGTTGAAGCATGCCTCCTCTATTCCCAGTTTGCTGAGACTTTTTTTAAAAATCATAAATGGGTGCTGGATTTTTAAAAATGTTTTTCTGCAATTATTGAAATTATCACTTGACTTTTATGTTTCATTTTGTTTATGTGGTGTATCACACTTATTGGTTTGTGGATATTGTACCAACCTTGCATCCCCAGAATAAATCCCACTTGTGGTTTATAATATTTTATGTATTGCTGGAGCAGATGAGCAATATTTTGATGAGGATTTGAACATCTACAAGGGAAGACTCCCTAGAATGGAATTATCTTTTGGATGGTGGTCCCTTTGTAGTGCAGGCTTCCCCTCCACATAAGGTTTCAAGGAACCCATATGTATTGGTGCACCAGTTAGGATTGTTGGTAGAAGCTGCATTTGGCTTCAATGATTTTTTTTTTGAAGATTCTGTCAACACATTTGCCCATTCCATGATGGGTGATTTACAAGTGCACCTGCCCACACTGGACTGAGTGTTCAGCAATTTTTGACCAAAACAGCATGATCCCCATGCCCCAACCTCCCTATTCACCTGATCTCTCCCCAGGTGACTTCTTTTTTTGCTTCCCCAGATGAAAAAAAATCCTCAAAAGGAAATGTTTTGTGGACGTGGAAAGAGTGAAAGAAAAAACAACAGAAGAACTAAAAGGCATAAAAATCTACAAGTTCAAAAACTGTTTTAAGTAGTGAAAAAAAAATGTCTCAGCAGGTGTATTGCATCAAATGGAGAGTACTTTGAAAGTGACTGAATTTGAAATATGTAAGAGTAGATACACAATTTTTTATAAATAAATTCTGTTTTTGGGGGTCCCTCTCACATGTTCATCAGAAATATTAGTCTATATGCTTTTTTCTTTCTAGTGTCTTTATCTGGTTTAGAATTAGAATAATGCTGGCCTCACAAAATGAACTTGGGCATTGTCCATACTCATAAATTTTTTGAATAGTCTTGATGGGCTTCATGCCCTAGGGTTACATTTAGCAAAGCAGTCTCTACCACAAGATTATGTACACACTTACAAAAAGGGCTTTTTTATTAACTTCTGCTCTGTAATCTATATGACAATTCGCTCTATTTTTATTTTTTCTTTTTAATTATGCATTTTTATTGTTGTTAAAGTACAGTTTTCTCCATTTTCCCACCACCATTTTCCCCCACCCAATCCACCCCCACCTCCCACCCTCAATCCTACCACCCTTTGGCATTGTCCTTTAACAAAAAATTCTATTTTAGATAAAAACAAATATATGTGAGCAGACACAAAAAGACACCTATTGTAAGATTCCATTCATAGGAAACATCCAGAATAGGTAAAGGGGCAGAGACAGAAAATACATCATGGGTTGCCAGGGCTGGGAAGAGTGGGGAGTGAGTACTTCCGGTGCAGGGTTTCCTTTAGGGGAGATGGAACATCCTGAACTGGACAGTGGTGATGCTTGCACAGCATCGTGAATGTACGTCAGGCTCAGCAATGACACATTTTAAAATATAAACAATAACTTTCATTTATAATTTATTCTAAATCACACAGTAAAGAAAATGAAGAAAAATAAAAAATTTTGAAAAAAAGTCATAGAGGTGGAAGAAAACATTCTGGTAGGAAAGGGAGTACAGGTTTAACACACAGCTCTAGAGCTGGCCCTGAGACATCATCAACAGGAAGCTCCTCCGCAGTTGCAAAAACCAGGGCAGGTCCTGGGGAGGGCTCTTCAGGCAAGGTCACAGGTCTTGTCAGGAAGTGAAGTCACTGCCCTTGTCTGAGGAGACATGCTCCAGATAAGGGACCCAGGCAGTGACCTCACTTCCTGATGATAGAGCCCAACAGAACTTGGAAACCTGGCAACCAGGCAGCCATATTCTATAACTGCCCCTAGCTGGCTCACTTTGGCAAGAGAAATTTGCAAAGACAGAATGTTTTCTTGTTGTCTGCCCATTTCAAGGCCACAGCCTCAAAAAAGGCAGGAATGTTAGTATATTTCACTGCTGCCACCACTGGGTCTGAACTCAATCCAGATGCTTTTTTCAGGGCAGAACCCAGAGGTAACACAGGAAGGCCCAGGGCAGTTTTGTTCGTGTCAAGCCACCACTCAGATTCCTATTGGGTTGTTCTATGTCACCTCCCTTTGTCTATGTGTGTGTGTTTAAGGGGTTCATGTGGGAAACCCTTCCATGAGCAGGAAGAGGTGAGAAGCCTGGTGGGTTGGTCATGTTCACAACCCAGGTTAAAGCTGGCTGGGTATATGTGGAGTGTGGGTAGTGTCCTGTGCCTGAAATTTATTCTGAACTCTAGAGGTGGATCTCATTTACCCTCAGTCTTCACTGAGCAGTCAACCCTGTGCAGACACAGGGTTGGGTCTGATCCTGAAGCAGAAGGTCCAGTAAACAGAAGCCACAGTGACTAGGGTCGAGCACGGCTTGAAGTCTCCCAATCAGCTACTGGTCACTATCATTGCAGAGCTCAACCAACTCATAGAAGAGCAAGAAGAGGTTGATGGAGACACCTACCTGGTCTCCACCAGTGATGCGAAGGCCCACCACACCACTGAGAGCCAGTACAGGGAAAATGTACCTGATGACACCCAGAAGTCTGGGGAACCAAAATGCATGGGTAAATGGAGGACACCTTCCCTGGACCCACAGGAAGCTGACAATTTTTGACATCAACATGGAACGTGGAGCCCATCTTAAACAAACTGGGCCAGGTGATCTGAAACTCAAAAAATGCAGACTCCAAGAGTGAGCCCAAGTAGTCAGAGCCCAAGGGTGAGAAGGTGGAGCAGATTGGGTTTGGATGGGGGACTAGTTGAAGTAGAGATCATGAGCAGGAGTCAGTACCAGACTCATTGAGCACCAACAGAGACTGGCCAGGAGCAAAGACTGGCCTCAGATAATAATCTGTTGACCTATGTGCTGGGAGGCATCCTGGGGCATGTTCTGGGCTTCCACTACTCTAGAAGCCTTTGATTGTGTTCTGTCTGTGAAGAGACGATGGATTTAGGTGCATGTGTCTTCTCTTCTCTTCCGCCATCTCCAGCACAAACCCAAGTGGAGCAGCTTATCAATGGAGACCCTTACCAGTAAGGGGCAGGTGCTCCTCTCCACTGAGGGACTTAGCAGGTCCTATGTCACTGTCACCACTCATGGGTCTAGGAAACCAGGACTCATGCATGGTCAGAGAAGGACACCTCCCTTGAAGCTGCCCAGACTCCACAGAAGGCTAAAAATTGCTGACTGCAACATGGAGCATGGTACCCACTTTAATGGAACTGGGACAGATGACCTGGACCCCAAGGGTAAGACTTGGTGGGAGATAGATGTGGAGTGGGAGAGATGTTTCAATTGAGCTTATGGGTAAGAGTCCATTCCAAACACACAGAGAGGACTTGTAAAGGCTGGCAAGATGTAAAGACCTACTTCAGACCACCCATTTCGTGGTCTGTTCTGCACTATGTCTTCTCTGGAAGGCTCTGGTTGTGTTCCGTGTTTGGGAGGCACATGGAAATGCAGGCACATGAGGGATTTCATCTCCTTTTTTAACTTTATTAGAAGCCCAGGAGGCAGAGCTGGTTCCTGATTCCACACCTGTATGTAGTACATCTTGAGGAGTTTGTTGAAGGGGCAAAACTGGAGGCTGTTCCAGACACTGAGGGTTGCAAGGCTCTAGTGGTCATGGCACTTCCAGCAGCCACTCCAGCTGCAGCTCTGGAGCTGGTACCAGCCTGTGCAGCATCTCCTGACCTGACTGAGGCCCTTCCACGCCTTCCTGAAGACCCCTCCTTAGATCCTTCCCTGGTTACTGCCATAGAGGAAGAGCTGCCTCTAGAAAATGCACCAGAGGCAGTTCTAGAGCTGATTATTATTCAACTGGCTTTCCTGCTCCCACCAGAAGTTGTTTTACTGCACCTCTGTGACCTTATCCTTTTGTTGTCTTTAATTGCTATGTTTACCTTTTCTCCAGGGCATAATTAATTTTAAGTATTACATAAAAGTTATTGTTTATAATGTAAATTGTGTCATTCATTCCTGTGTATGAAATACATTCATGATGCTGTGCAACCATCACCACCATCTAGTCACGGGATGCTCCATCCATCACCCTAAAAGGAAAACCTGCACCAAAAGCACTCACTCCCCACTCCTCCTGCCCCTGGAAACTCCTGATGTGCTTTTTGTCTTTGATCATTTATCTATTCTGGACATTTCCTATAAATGGAACCTTATAAAATATGTGAACCTTTTTGTGTTTGCTCACATATTTTTGTTATTTGAAAGGAAAATCCTAGATGGAGTAGGTATCAGGTATAAAAAAAATAGAAACCTTTTTGTAAGAGTGTGCATGATCTCAGGTGCAGACCCCTGTGCTAAGTGTGACCACAGGGCCAGAAGTCAGACAGGCAATGGCTGGCTTTTCCTGTGCCCAAAGAAAACATAGAGAAAAATATAGAAATCTAGAAAGACAAACTATAAGCTGTAAAGCTTATAGTCAAAGCCAAAAGCCAGAGAAAGGTTTAACATCACTGTATTGCAGAAAACTTTAAATAATCTGTTTTCTTAAGAGACACAGGGCAAATACAGACACTTCCATCAAGAGGCAGTGCACATGCCTCTACATGTCAGAGATGCCCAACCTCCCCAGTGGGGATACACACCCTGTAAACACTGGCAGCATCAGACTGGCAGGCTTCTGGTCTGATGGCACCCAGCCCTCGGGGCAAAATGAGGAAGCAGAGAACCCAACAGTTCCCCTGGAGAGGGAAGGGAAATGCCTCTCCTCTGGGAAAACAGGGTGTAGGACTTGCCCAAGTTCCACAGATGGCCCTGGCAGGTGTGGCTCAGTGGGCTGAGTGCCAGCCTGTGAACCAAATGGTCCCTGGTTTGATTCTCAGTCAGGGCACATGCCTGGGTTGTGGGCCAGGTCCCCAGCAGGGGGCACATGGGAGGCAAACACACATTGATATTTCTCTCCCTTTCTTTCTCCCTCCCTTCCCCTGTGTCTAAAAATAAATAAATAAAATATTTTTTATAAAGTTCCACAGGTGCACACTCTCACCTGGCACTGCTCATCCTAGGAGGTTACCTGTAGGGTAAATGGAGTCAGTCAGGACCCCTCACCCAGCTGTCTAGGCAACTAAGAGAAGCAGTTTTCCCATAAAGCTGAGAGTGTCCTCAGTAAGGAGCATTCTCAGAGCTTGAATGGGCCCACATGTGCATGCTTATTCTGTGTTATATAATGTTTTGGCATCCTACCAGCTTTGTGTTCATTTGGTATATAAGGGACTTGTCAGTTTCCCGCTGCTTGACTCGCGCTTGCACAAGCATGCCTCGCCCACCACCTACCCTTGAATAAAGGCATGTCTGGCATCCGACCAACTCCACTCATTTTCTTCCATCTTCCCGAATCCCAAGTGAACCTGTCCGGCCTTATACAGTCACGATACATTACCCTACAGAAATTATTGCACAATTTTTCAAAGATGTATTTTCAAAATTACCCATCAAAGCACTGGAGAAATTTTCAGGAATTGGAGAAAGCACTAATATCCATGGATAGGGGGTGGGATCCACCAATCCTGGTCCACATGGACAAAGTATGCTGATTAGTTGCTAAAGTGGGTGCAGGGGTCTCTACGTGCTGACAGACTCCAGGGGTGTGAGACATGTGAGACCCTGTGTGCATCCAGGGTCCTACCTGTTAGATGACATACATGTGATTTCAATAGGAGACATACATATGTGAAAATCATTCTTCCTATGACAGAGACAGACAAACAGAATGAGAAAGGCAGAGTCTGGAAGACACCCACTCATGATGGCCACTCTGGGGTAGGATTTGCAAATCTCTTATCTTCTTCCAGAGCTGATGTCAAATTTTTTATAATCCATGCATGACTTTGATAGTTCCAAAAATAGTAAAGTGATATGTTCAATGCTATCCATTTATCACTCATTAATGAAGAAAAGTACATTATTTAATTTTTAATTTTAGAGGATTTGTGGCAAAAAATAAAAGTTTATTATAGAACAATAATGGATTCTAAAGTGATTCAGAATCAAGAAAAGAACAAAGCATTTCCTGACAGGGAGTGTTCACTGTTCCAGTCCTTTCCCTGTGTGTGCACATTGTGTCAGTGTGTGCACACGTGTGTACCTGCCTTCCCAGGGTCATGTATGCTGGTGTGGATGTCTGTGCTTGTTCACATGTGTACATGCACATGTGCACTTGGAGTGCTGGGCAGAAAGTATTCCAAGGTATGAGACCTATTGGAGACTCACTTTCTTAGGAGTGGACACTGCCTGTCAGTCCTCTTCCTCCTTGGCATTTTCTGTGTCCCCACATCAGAATTTCTGGAGCCCCTGCTGTGAACATGAGCCATTTCTGATGTTTCACTTCCACCCCCAATCCCCCCCTACCTCCCCCACCTTATCACCCTTGGGCTCTGCCTTGGGGTCCAGGTCATCTGGACCAGTTCTATTAACATGGGCACCATGCTCCAAGTTGGAGTCAGAAATCGTGAAATCATGAGCTGCCTGTGGAGTTTGTTTTCCTCTTAAACGGCAGTTCTTATTATCCAATTCTTTACCACACTATTAACAGAAGTGCCTCTGCTCCCTATTGCTTTTACAATTTATTATTTTCCACCCTTTATTTGAAAATAATTTCTACCCTTTGATGCCTATGCCTATTCCTTTGATGCCCATTTGGCTCTACCAAGCTTCTTTCTTCCTGCAATTATTTGTCAATATCTTGATTACTCTCATTCATCAAAACCTCACATCTGACTTTTACACTTTAACCCAACTTTAGGTTCTCATTTGAAGCACTGTTTTGATCCTGGATGCATTCAATGCCCCCATCAATGACTATCTAGTATTCTGCTTGTTGTATTATTTATCTCCTTAGTCCAGAGGATCTTTCCAGTTAGAAGAAATGCCTCGATTTTTAATATCCAGTTCCAAAATCCTAAATGTGGAATTCTCTTTTTCTTCGGTTAAAATGTATAACAAGATCATACCTACCAGCAATTAATTCATTGGAGATGAGTATTTTTAACTGGGAACATCATCATGATGAATAAGTAAGAATCTGTTATGCAGAAGAATAAGTATCGGGTAAGCAATGAGCAGAATCTGTGACACCATCTACTTTTACATCTCAAAGGACGCACGCTACTTACATCCTTTCTCCCTTAGATAAACCTTAGCTATCTAATTAGGATTTCTCTTTGCTTTTACATATTCTCACATTGGTCCTATTTGTATAAAATAAATCCTCCACTTAGGCACTTACTCTTCTGAAGTTACTTTTTTGTTCTTCCAGGTGTATTCAAATATACCTGAAAATGTTGGTGAATTCGAGTCTCCATTTCTTTAGCTCTCATTTACTCACAAGCCTAATTCAATCATGTTTTACATCCACTTTTTAATGCAGCAGTGGTCACTGAACTTATCAATGATAATCATGTCACAAAGTCACACGTGAAATTTCATTAATCCTCTTTCTTGGCCACTTTCACCACTTGAAACTACTGACCACTATCTTTGTAAAATATAATCCTCCTTTGGCTCCTTAACAAAACAATTATCTGAGATTTCAACTAATATTTCCAACTTCGGTATCTCTTTTTTGGAAGCTATTACTTTTCTACACAATCCTTACATTTTGTTTTTCTTCAGGGTCACGTTATATCATATTTCCAGCTATATAATCTTCAGAGATCATATAATATTTCACTTTTTCCCCATTAACCACCTATTTTTGCCAAACACTCAAGTGTTAGAGTTTGAATAAAAGCCCACAAAAATACTTGAACCCATAAAGATTACATTTTACTGTAAGAAATGGTCAATACATAAGAAGAGTAAATAAAATATTTGTACATAGCAATAAGGAGTAAAAAGAAAACAGGGATATGGAATAGGCATTGTCAGAGTGGAAGGACTAAATTTTTAGATACGGTAAAGAAAATGGCACAGAGAAAGTGATATTTGAGAGAATTAGGCAAGACAATGGAGCTATGCAGATATCTAGCATGAGATCATTCTAAAGGGAGGAGCTAGGAGAATATTTTAAAGGAAACATTTACAGAATTTTAATTGCATTCCATTGCAAAGTACTAATATTTTGAGGGAATAAATTAATCTTTATGATTACTATTCTTCATTATATAAGACATATATAATATAAAATTTATAGTCCATATTTTCAGTCATTTTTCATTCCTAATAATTATTCTTTTTATATTGAAATTAAATCTAAAATATAACTGCTAAATATATTACTATGATATAAATATATAAATAAAAATATATAGCAGAAGCATAAATATGAAATAAATATGAACATGAACTATATGTAATAAAATATAACATAAAGTGTAATTAATAATTCAGTTTATTAACACTCTTCTAGATTCTATGATTAAAAGGAGAAAATTCTCTAGAGTGTATTTTACATACTTAATCAAGAGAGGTGAAAGTGGACATCTCTGTCATGTTCCTGATCTTAAGGGGAACGCCTATATTTTTGCCCATTGAGTATGATGCTGGTAGTGGGTTTGTCAAATATGGCCTTTATTATGTTTATGTATGTTCCCTCTATTCCCACTTTGCTGAGAGTATTTATCATAAATAGATATTGGATTTTATCAAATGCTTTTTCTGCATCTATTGGTATGATGTTATGTTTTCTATCCTTCATTTTCTTTATGTGGTGAATCATATTTATTGATTTACAAATATTATTCCAACCTTACATTCCTACAATAAACCTCAGTTGATCATGGTGTATGATCTTTTTGATGCATTGCTTTATTTGCTTTACCAATATTTTGTTGAGGATTTTAGCTCTATGTTCATCAGAGATATTGGCCTGTAATTTTCTTTGTTTGTAGCATCTTTTTTTATAAATTATACTTTATTGTTTATGCTATTACAGTTGTCCTAATTTTCCTCCTCTGTCCCCCTCCACCCAGCACCCATCACACCCTCAGGCAATCCCACCACCATTGTTCATGACCATGGGTCATGTGTATAAGCTATTTCTTTAGCTATTCCATTTCCTATACTGAACTTCACATCCCCATGGATATTCTGTAACTACCTATTTGTACTTCTTAATCCCCTTACCTCTTCACCTATTCCTCCACACTCCTCTCCCATCTGGCCACCATCAAAATGCTCTCTGTATCCATGATTCTGTCTCTGTTCTTCTTGTTTGTTTACTTTGTTTTTTAGATTCAATTGTTGATATATTTGTATTTTTTTCCATTTTATTGGTCATAATTTTGATCTAACTTCTTTCTGTTAAATAAGTCCCTTTAACATTTCATATAATAATAGTTTGATGATGATGAACTCCTTCAGTTTTTTCTTGTCTGAGGAGCTTTTTATCTGCCCTTGGATTCAAAATGATATATTTGCTAATCTTGGTTGTAGGTCCCTGATGTTCATGACTTTGAATATGGAATTAGGATAATGCTGACTCATAACATTAGTTTTGGAGTCTTCCCTCCTCTAGAATTAGATGAAATAATTTGAGAAGGAGAGGTGTTAGTTCTCAGAATTTTTGGTAAAATTCACCTGTGAAGCAATTCAATCCATTGCTTCTGTTTATTGGGAGGCTTTTGATTACTGCTTCAATTTCAGCAGGTATAATCTGTCTATTCAGATTCTCTGATTCTTCCTGACTTAGTTTTGAAACATTGTACATTTCTAGGAATTTATCCATTTCCCAAGTTGCCCAGTTTGTGGCACATAGTTGTTCATAATAGTTTCTTACAATTCGTTGATTATTTGGTGTCAGTTATTATTTCTCCTCTTTCATTTCTGATTTTATTTATATGGGTCCTTTCTTTTTATTTTTTGATGAATCTGGTTAAAGGTTTGTCAACCTTGTTTATCTTTACAAAGAACCAGCTCTTGGATTCATTGATCTTTTGTATAATTTTTTAGGCTCTATTTTGTTTATGTCTAGTCTGACTTGTTTTGTGTCCTCACATGTGGTTTATCCTAAAAATGTTACATGTGTGCTTTAAAAATATGTATATTCTCTTGCTTGGGGGTGAAATGCTCTGAAGATACCAGTTAAATACATTTGATCTAGTGTGTCATTTAAGGCCACTGTCTCCTTTTTGATGTTCTGTCTGAAAGACCTATCCATTAAGGGCAATGGGGTATTAAAATGCCCAACTATGACTGTATTTCTGTCTCTCACTTTATGTCCATCAAAATTTGCCTCACATAATTAGGTGTTCCTATGTTGGCTGCATAAATGTTTACTAGGGTTATATCCTTTTGTTGGATTTTTCCCTTTATCATTATATAGCGTCTTTCTTTGTCTCTTACAAAGTTCTGTTTCAAAGTCTATTTTGTCAGCTGTAAGTTCTGCTACCCCAGGTTTTTTTCCCCCTTGGATTTGCATGAAATATCTTTTTCCATCCCTTTACTTTTAGCCTGTGTGTATATTTAGATCTGAGATGAGTGTCTTGGAGGCAGCACATGTATGGGTCTTGTTTTCTTATCCATTCAGCCACCCTATGTGTTTTGGTTGGAGTATTTAAACAATTTACATTTGAGGTGATTATTGATAGATATGTATTTAGTGTCATTTTATTGTTAGAATATTTTCTTCTATTTTTTCTTTCCCTTTTTCTTCTTCTCCTTCTCTCTTATTCAGCATAGTTCTAAAGTCCTAGCCACAGCTGTCAGACAAGAAGAAGAAATAAAAGGCATCCAAATTGGAAAGGAAAAAGTAAAACTGTCATTATTTGCAGATTACATGATACAGTACATAGAAAACCCCAAAGATTCCACCAAGAAGCTACTAGAACTGATAAATGAATTCAGTAATTAACAGGCTACAAAATTAATATCCAGAAAACAGTTGCATTTTTATAAGCTGATAATAAACTAAGAGAGATGGAAATTAAGAAAACAGTCCCATTCACAATTGCTACAAAAAGAATAAAATGCCTAGGAATAAACCTAACCAAGGATGTAAAAGATCTGTTCTTGTTAAATTATAAGACAATGAGGAAAAAAACAGAAGGTACAAACAACTGGAAGCACATACCATGTGCAAAGATAGGAAGAATTAACATTGTTAAGATGGCCATACTCTCCAAAGCAATCTATAGATTCAACACAATTCCTGTGTAGATTCCAATGATATATTTCACAAAACTATAGCAAATATTTCAAATATTTATATGGAACAACAAGACGTCCTGCATAGCAACAGCAATCCTGAGAAAGAACAAAGATAGAAGAATCGCACTATCTAATATCAAACTATACTATTAGGCCATAGTAATAAAAACATCATGGTACTGGTATAAAAACACACACATAGATCAACAGAATAAAATAGAAAGACCACATTAAACCCACACCTTTGTAGTCAATTGATATTGAACAGTGGAGGCAAGCATATACATTGGGCTAATGATAGTTTATTCAATAAATGGTGGTGTTGGGAAAATTAGACAGATATGTACATAAAAATGAAACTAGATCACCTTTTTATACCACACAAAATAATAATTAAAAATGGGTCAAAGACTTAAATGTTAGAACCAAAACCATAAAAATTGTAGGAGAAAACGTAAGCAGTAAAATCTCAGACATTGCTCATAGCAATATTTTATCTAATATATATCCTTAGGAAAGGGAGCTATATTCACTTCACAGCTGTCAGAATGGCTGTCATCAATAACTCAACAGACTACAAGTGCTGGTGAGGATGTGGAAAAAAGGGAACCCTAGTGCACTGTTGGTGGGAATGTAGATTGGTACAGTCACTGTGGAAAGCAACATGGAGGTTAACTCAAAAAATTAAAAATGGGTCTGCCTTTTGAACCAGCAATCGCACTTCTGGGAATATATTCAAAGAAATACAAACACTAATTCAAAAGAACATAAGCACCATTGCAGTGTTATTTATAATTGCCAAGATATGGAAGTAGCCCAGGTGTCCATCACTAGGTGAGTGGATAAAACAACTGTGGGACATTTACACAATGGGATACCGACCATAAAAAAGAAGAAATTTTTTCCCTTTGACATGCTAAGTGAAATAAGACAGTCAAAGAAAGATAAATACCCTATGATTTCACTCATATGTGGAATCTAATGTAGAACAATCTGAACCAGCAAGGAAAATGGGGACAGACTCATAGAAGGAGAACAGGATGACAACTATGGTGTTGAGGGATTGAGCTAAAAGAAAAAGGATTCATGGACATGGACAACAGTGAGGTGATTGCTTGGTGGAGGGACTATAAGGGAACTAAATAGTAATGAAATAAATACAATAAAGACTAAATAAAAATAAATAAATCAATTATAAATAAGGGTTTACAGGAACAAATATAGAGGACACATGGACAAAACTACGGGGCTTGGAAATGGAAGGGAAGTGGGGAGGGATGGGTGGGTGGGCTGGAATAGGAGTAAAAGATTGAAACTGTACTGAATAATCTAAAATAAAAAAAAATAAAATAAAAAAAGGTCAAAAAAAATAAATAAATATCTACTCTAATACCTTGAAAGGTCATTTGGAATTTCATTTATGATCTACCTATTCTGTTCTCTATCCTCTCTCTTCACTATCTTGTGCATATGTTTTTTTGACCATAGAAATAACCATAGCTTTTAAACCAAAGAATTTAAGAAGATATTTCTATAAGAATGAGGTTCTTGGTGTCTTTGATGTTTTGCTCTTAAATCATTTTAATCATAACTTTCTTTGCTGTTGATGATTTCAGCCACAGCTGACGTTAGAGCTTTTGACCCTGGTATAAATAACTTGCTCCCAACGTTCAAGTGACAACTTATTCTGTCACCCCTTCTCAGTGACTTAATTCCAAAGGATTGATTATAGCCTAGCAGTCAGTCAATGGCCTTGAGGTTATTTTTTTGAATCTTCTGCATCTATAAATGCTATAGAACTTTACAAAGCAATGAGCCCCACCAGCTGAAAATCCATCTGATCTTTCCTTTCTTATGGCACATTATTCAGGTCTGATTATTGTTCCATAAAAACGAGGTTGTGGTAGGTGAATAGAGAATCCTCAGAGACCGGTGATCCACTGTGACGAAGGCTTAAGATCTTCTCCTCATCTGACACATAGTTTCACTGTTTTAGTTTAAAGTAATATATATCATCTTATTTAAATATACTTTTTATTATTTTCCCTAAAGTTTTTAGGAAAAATAATAGAAAAGATGGTTTTGAATTTACTGTTAATCCAAAATACCATATTTTTAGGACCATAAGACACACCTAAGTTTTAGAGGAGAAAAATAGGAAAAAAATTTTGAAGCAAAAAATGTGGTAAAATATCTAGTAACATAAATAATATAATATTCCCTCAATGTAAATGTAAACAGAACTCAACAGCAGCATTAACAACCATTATTCCTCCCAAAATTGGTGGGGGAAAGGTATGTCCTATAGTCCAAAAATACGATAATAATGTTATCATTTAAAATTGCTCTCTTTGCTTAAATATAATTGTGCTGCTGTCTATTAATGCCTTTAAGTAGAATGTAATATTGCAGTTTCCATTTTGGGAAAAAGATTTATGTAATATGTGGATATGATTAGGTAGTTATACATTTTCAGTAGAAAATTAAATAATTATTACATTTACATTTACAAGTCAGGGTAAATAAATTGGTGCTGTTGACCTTCAAGTTGTAAACATAAGTGATTCTTCAGACAGTAAAATGAAATAGACAAATATAGACCAGCTTGTGGAGTGATTTCTTAAACCAATTAAAAAAATAGGAATATATTTGAAAATGTAGTTACTAAAATTAGTCTCTCCTAAGGGAAATATATTTGACTGTTTCTGAAGCTATTTTCTGTGACTTACTGATCAATAAAATAAGAGTTTCTCCTAGATAATTTTAGAAACAGAAAGTAGAAAGAAAGTCTGGAGGTTATCTTATCTAATTCATCCACCCAAGCCTAGTTTCACGTCAAGCAATGAGGAACTACTGCTTTAGAGAAGAAATCTGTTTGTTTAACTAAACTGTTACTGCTCATATGGACCAACATTTGCACAAAAAAAAACAGTAACAAATGTGGGACTATTATCTTGAATATACTCCCGTCCACACTTGATAGTTTAATTGCCTTTAAATACATTTCTTAATTATATTGGTTACTTTTTCTTTAACCTGTAAACATACTGAATATGCTTAAAGGTCTTAACTTGTCTTTCAATGTAAAGCTAAAATTTATCAGTTACAGGTCTAATATTTAAGCTTAATGTATTTGTCAATATTGGCAACTAAGGTATAAATAGCTTCAATACACCCAGTCCTCTTCCCAAACGAGAAAGCTGCTGCTCAGCAGTATCAGCCAAATCATTCTCACAACTTTTTCTATTTCTTTTTAACTCTAATTCACCTCTAAGACTGTATAAAATTTCCTTCCCTGGCCTGTGGTTTCTGCTGCTTTATTTTCTCAAGGTCAATGTTTCTTCATTACAGTTAGTTCATATCCTTATTTGTATGCCCATCAACCTGTATCACAGGTCAGACTGTTCCACATCTCTTAACACTCTGAAAACCCCAGTTGTTTGTTTCCGTATAGTTGTATAATGTTCTGTGCATAATGTGGTCTAATTATTCTTTGAGATACTGAGTCTATAACTGATTTCATGGATTGATTTTTACTATCTCCCTACTCCATAACACTTTTTAGGTTCCCCCAACTTTTGGTCAGTTCTTTAGCTAGTGCAGTATGCTTGCTTGATAGAGTGATTCAGACTTTCATCCCAGAAGCGTCTGACTTTGTTTTACTGGATCTTTGTGAGGTAATGGTTCCATCGGGTACACATTCAAGAGTATGATGTAACATGAAAACTCCAAAGGGTTTCCTAGTGAAACCTGAGTTCTAGATATGTTTGTGGGTCCTTTTATATAATACCATACCTAGTTCTTCATAATAATATGTACATATTATCCATGCCAGTATTATAACTATTCATTTTCTTTCTAATACACCAGGTATCAATAATCAAAGTGACCATAAAAATGTCATTACTTTAGGTTTAATCTTCACTGTATTTCTTAGAGAAAGGACTCTGCATAGAAAGTAGAACACCTAATCCACCAGAACTTAGTACACAAAGGAGAGAAGCGTGTTTTTAAGAGAGTCCGTGTGAGTGAGAAGGAGGTTTATTCTACTACCATGTTGTTTCTAAGACATACCAATCAGAGTTAAAATAATACATATCTCCATTTAATAGGTACATTTATTACAATTCTGAGACAGAATTCCCATTTCTCAAGATGTTTACCCTGAGGTGGCAACTCAGTTGAGCTTTCAATAGGCCATTTTGTCATTCTTCAAATCTGGTTGCTTCTAATGATGTATTATATGTTAGAAATAGTCATCCATAGCCATGTGCCAGTTATGATACTTCCTTTGCCATTAGATAAGCACCTTGATCTAAGACAATATTATATGACCTTCTATGTCAGTAAGTGTAATTTTCTTGTAAGCCCTTAGCCACTGCTATTGGCAAAGACATTTCAGGCAGGAAAGGTACACCTGTACTTGGATCAATTCCGGTGAGGACGAACTGCTGTCTCTGCCAAAGTGAAAGGAATATAATCATAGCAAATTGAAGTCAACTAAGTGGCCACCTGGAAGAATGTTTCAAATTAAGAATTTGTACAAATCTCTTCCAGAAAGGATACCATATATAACAAAGCAAGTAGAAATACCACTTGACCAAGTTTATAGTGTTCCATTTTTGAGGGGAGGGGTAAAAAAAAGGCAAAATAGAAGAAAAATAATGGGGAACCACAAATCTGTGCATTCTTTAAAGCCATGTGTGAATTGAAAATTTCAACAATTTCCTCCAGGATGAAGTATTAATTTTGACTTACTCACCTGATAGGAAGAAATGGGGAGCAGTTTCAGGGACTTCAACTTGGTCTTTCTTTTTATTTTTTATTAAGTTTATTGAGGTGACAGCATTAATAAAATTATATAGGTTTCAAGTGTGCAATTCTTTAATGCATCATCTGCATTTTGCACTGTGTATTTACCACTCACAGTCTAATCCTCTTCAGTTACCATATATCGACCCCTTTACCATCTCTCTGGCCCTCCTTTGTCTCTTGTAATTACCATACTTTCGTATGTGTCTGTGAATTTTTGTTGGTTGGTTTATCTTATTGTTCATTTGTTGCTTTCAGTTTTATATTCCACATGAGTAAAATCATGTTTTTTGACTTTTTCCATCTGACTTATTTCACTTAACATGATATTCTCAAGATCTATCCATGTAGTCACAAGGGACAATATTTCATATTTCTTTATGGCCAAGTACTAATTCATTGTATATATGTATAGCTAGTAAACTTATAAACCTTAGTCTTAGATAAGATTTTATGAATTTGACCTCAAAGACAAGGGAAGTAAAAGCAAACATAAATAAATGTGACTATATCAAACTTAAAAGCATCTGCACAGCAAAACAAAGCACACAAAACAATCAATAAAAGGCAACCAAACAAATGGGAAAATGTATTTACAACCAATACTTCCAATAATGGATTAATATTAAAAATATATAAAGAACTCATACAACTCAAGAATAACAACAACAAAAACAAATGATGGCCAACAGATATCTGAAAAGATAACATGCAAATCAGAATTACAATAAGAAACCATCTCACACCTGTTAGAATGGCTATTATCAATGAAACAAATAATAACAAGTGTTGAAGAGATTGTGGATGAAAAGGAATCCTAATTCAAAGTTGGTGGAAAAATAAACTGGTACAGTCTCTAAGGAAAAGAGTATGGAGATTCCTCAAAAAATTATTAATAAAGTTACCATATGACTCAGAAGCCCTTTTTCTGGGTATCTACCTGAAAATTTTGAAAATATTTATTCCTAAAGACATATATACTCCTATGTTCAGTATTCTTCAACAGATGATTATATAAAGAAGATGTGGTATAATTTGGCCATTTCTTACATCCTTTTTGTACATCTCAGATCAGGAAACCACTGTTAGAACTCTTCTAATATCTAAGTGTATCCATTCTAATTATGCATAAAGTACCAAGTAAATAAGCACAAACTGGGTCTGTGTACCAGTTGTATCTAATGTGAGATGTCTGTGCCAGAAATTCATATATTGCCCCATTCCATAAAACCTCCTGTAAGCAGGAGGCTGTAAGAGCAATTCAAGACCTCTGGTATTGGTGCTAGCTGAGACTCTGAGTATAATAGACTTAAAATACTTGGTATTCCTTTTTCCTCAATGGCCTCTTGAGGAAGGATTGTAGGACATTGAAAAGATCCTTCTCAAGAAATCCAGCTTCCAATTCAATTAGTGTGCTTTGGATGTGATAACCAGATTGGAATAAAACAGTGGATGAAAGGTAGCAATGGTTTCTCTGGGGCAGGTGGCTCAGACTTCTTTGCAGCATCTCCATTTTTGTAATCACACAGATGAAGCACATTTTTAGAGGACAGCCTATTGTGCCTTTAGCCCTGCTCTTTGATCTCCTAAATAACATTTGATTTCCTTGGATAATTTTCAAAAAAATTAAGAAGGAGCACTCTTATTTTGTTTTTCCTGTTCTCTTATCCACTGTAGCCCCAAATATTCCATCACGCAATCTTTTCAGGTACTTAAAAAGGATTCAGTTACAAGCCTCCAAGAAACACAATTTGTCATTGACATCTTTACCAATTTTTTGCCATTTTATTATAAACTGAATCTTACATTATTCTGCTTAAAGATAAGGCTCATACTACTGCCTCACAGTAATATTCAAATAGAATACTCAGTTGAAAAAATATAAAATTTTATTTGGAATATCAAATAGTCAATTGACATATGTTTATATTTTACCCAGGTAGATAACATGTCATACATAGAAGATTCAAAACTGGGAGAATTTAAAGATATTTTCTCTTAATTATATCAAAATGATAACTCATTTTAAGTACACAATTGTCATCAATCATATATACACAATTATGATGGCAAGCAGTAATATAAAGCACTTAGTTTTTAGGGTAAGTGTATTCTTTTAGTGGAATATATTAGTATGTGGTTTAGATATTTAAATAATTCTCTTTACATATTAGGTTCACATCCATTCATTTTTTCTGCATCACTTGAGTAATGCTACCTTTATTTCCTACTTCTTTAACAAGTTGTTTCCTCCTGTTGACTCCCTGTGATTAATAAAAGTCACAGAAAAAATATAAAACCCTGGCTTAGATTGAATATCTTTTACATTCTAGGCTGGAAACACATTCCATATTAACCAGGACCATTTGCACTTTTAAATATGATCTATTTACTTAATATTATCTGCTGAAAATGACAGCTGTCGCTGGAGGTACAGCTACATGAAGAGGTCTCAGAGTTCATGTGTCAGGTGTAATTAGTATGTACAATCAGTCCTCATTTCCTGCAAGCTCAAGAAGCTGTGCAGAGCACCTCTAGATATTGAAAAAAAATTAATTGTTCACTTTGTCTTGTATCAGGACTCCAATACATTAAAATTATATCGATTGTGATTTTGTTTTAATTTTTAAAGGAACCTGCAGGGTCTTCTGCATTATCCTCTGATCTTGGGCAATGGTAGTCTGCTCCACTTTCTTATATATTTAAAGCAAAAATCTAAGGAGACAGCCAATGTGATGGAGCTGAGTTCAGATGTTTCTTAGAAGTATGCAATGTGCAAGCAATCAGCATTAATACTTTAACATATACTTAAGTATCAAGCTGCAACCTACTTTTCTCTAATACACTTAAAACCATATGGTTGTTTCTGTTTTTGGTGTCAGTTTGGTTGTGTGGGCAATACTTAGGCACAACATAAGACATTTTCATTGATTCTAAAAAGGTCTTTATTCACACTTGAGCTAAAGCAGCTGGTAGAGGGTTAGAGAGCACTCAAGTCACCAAATCTCTAGATATTGCTTTTTGCTGCACCATCTGTGCCCTGTTAAATATTCTTAATTTTTGCCAAGTTTGAGCCAATTTATATGTTAAATCGGTTACTAAAATCAGGATCCAAGGAGCCTCAGGGAGGGAAAAATAAGATCTTTAACTGCATAACTCTTACACACGAATTGTTACTATAGGAATGGAAAGTTCCAGAATGGCCACTCGAAGGACTGTTGTGAGAAATCAGGCTCCCTGGATTTTGAAAGGACTATGAATGTGAATAATTTTTCAGAAACGTTCACCCCAGAGAAATGTTTCCCATCCTAATCTTTCAGGGTAGTGAGTGAATTTCATATGGGATGCTCAGAGTAGCTGCAGACTCAATTCTATTCACAAACACTTCTCAATTTTTTATACACCATAGCCAAGTAAAACCTAACATAGTGGCTAATTACATGGGTAACCTAATAATTTCAGTGTCTTGTACCCGACAACAGCTTCCAGTAGCATAGATTAGCCAGTATGTAACTTCTCACCTTAAGGTGCATACATAACACCCTGAATCGCTGATTGGCACAATGGCTCACATTAGGAAAACTACTGACCTGCTTTTATCATATTGATTCCCAACAGTGGATAAGGCTGCCTTTGTATTTCCAAATTAAAAAAGGAAGTCTTGGATACAAAAGACAAATCACATTACACATTTAGATGCCTTTGTTTAAATTAGATATAAAGTTTCACTGAGACCAATAGTCAAGAATAGAAAACATTAAGGTTTGAGTCTGCATATTTAAGAGATTGAATAAAGAGAAAAAAGTGGATAGTTAAGAAATAACAAAAGGAAAAGAAAACATGCATACTGATTTCACCCAAATATTTATCAACCAATATTACAAGAATAAACTAACTTAGGTGCACTAACAGGTGGTGATGTGATGATCATTTTTCATAATTTATTATATCATCTATCATTTCAATAATGAATTAAAAGTACCATTTCTAAAAATCATATCAAAATTCAAAATATTAACAGTTTATACTGTTTAATATCATACATTATATAATAATGGATAACTAATTGCCAGTTTCTATAATATTTACTGATGTTAAATGAATACACAAGGACCTTCAGTCTGGCTCTCTATCACCACACAAGCAGACACTAAATATAAAGAGACAATCAATGCCATTAACACTTCATAAATAACCTATGTTTCTATGTATTAACTCAGATAAATAACACAACACTTATTCTATTTTAACTTGCAATGATTTTTGAAATTTAGACATTGAAATTCAGGCCAAAAAAGAATACAAGATGCTTCTTAGGTAAGATATATGATATGTGATAGACAGATAGATATTCAAAATTTAAAAAATAAGATGTATGTTTAAAGATTAGAACTGAAAATGTTGTCTATAAAAGCCAATCTCACTTTTTCTTTTTACTATCTTTTAATTATTCATCTCTTCTCTTTACTCTTAACTAGATTAAAAAAATCTTTCTGCTTGTTTCTTCCTATTAAATTTTATATTTTTTTTCTCCAAAAACTAAATTATATTGCTTAAAATATAAAACAAGGAACAAACCACAACATAGACTAAAATTAGACACCAAGCAATGTAGATTCTATATAGTTATAATAGTAAATTTAAAATGATTTCCATAAAGTTTTTTACTTATATCTCCTGGTATACCAATATTCATCACAATGTTTTTGAATTTATGTATTCTATATAATTTTAACTTAATTTTAGAATATTATTTTTGATATTTTAAGGCTCTCGTTGTCCTAAAGCTACACAATGAATCTTCAATGATTTTGAAAGAGATATAATTTTTAGTAATATTTAAAATATTTGTTCTCTAAAAACAGGAATTCATGTTAAGACAAAAAAATAAAATTCACTGATAAAATGTTTTAAAATATTCTGTATGACTTAAAAAATACAGATTTTTGAAAACACTTGATTTTCTAGGTTTATAATTTTTTCTATATCACAGGAAAATTAGGGATATTTATTGAGGAAATTAATTTAGTTCCATATGACAATATTTAAGATATCACTTTCTTTGATGTTTTTGTGTGGAATTTATTTTTAAAAGAAAGGAAACATTTCAAAATTATTGTGGTTGTAACATTGTTGCAATTGACTAGAGAAAACAAAATACAGTTGCGTGTTCCCTGGCTGCATGACCATGGCTACATTGTCCCAAAGGGACATTTTGATAGAGAGAAGTGAAATGGTCAATGCCAATTATTAGTACTAACATACTGTGTATTATAAAGCATCATTTTCTAGAGAGATCAAAATGATTCTTTGGATTCACATGACATAAGAGTAGGAGAAAATTGGCATATCTACAAGGGCACAAACAAGGTGATGATGTGAGATACATTTGTTTAATGATGCCTTTATTTCAGATTAACAAGCAAAATGAACCTAATAGATCAAAATGAAAGTTTAGATCACTTCACCAATGTCTCTCTTAAAATACTAACAGCTAATAAAAATAAAATAATGTTGTCTAGTCTCAGTTACTTTTAAGTAAGTAGTCTTTATCTTGATTTAAATATCCAAATCTAAGTGTTCAGAAATATAAACTGATGTTTATTTTTCCACAGTAATTAATATGTGCACTAATATCTAAAACATAGTGTATCAGATTCTGATCAGAATTTGTTTAAAAAAATTATGAAAATCTCTTAGATTGAAGTAATGGCTAGGTCATGGACAAATTTTAGTTAAATCAACTTCTTTGCAGTCTAAATTAATATAAGCCTACCACTTCCAATAATAAAACTTTGTTTTGTTAGAATTTAATTTCAGGGTAGAAAAAATAACTTGAATAAATACAGACAAGTTCATCTTTCCTAGGGTAGTAAAAACATACTGTCATTGTTCTTATTTAACAAAACAAAGACACAATATATTTCCAATCATATTCATACTTCTATGCCATCATGATTAAAATTAAGTGAGAGTTTCCTGGCTCAATTCCTAAAGAAGTTAAAATATCTAAGGAGTGTTATTTAAGCAAATAAGCAAATAAATAAAAACCCCACTTTTCCTAAATATAAATAAACTTGAGCTTTCAAGTGTTTTTTAAAAAAAATTTAAAGATTCATAATATGAATTTGCAAATAAGGTAAGTGAATATGTAATAAAAAGAGAGGAAGAATATTCTAGTAAACATAAAAGAAACTATGTTGTACCAAGCATATTAAAAAGAAAGATGGACAGATAAACTGTGACTCATAGAGCTTTTTTCTGAATGATTACAACGATAGAGTGATCATTAACTGAATTACATAAAACTGAATAGAACATTTTCTTGAATAAACATGAGTATGACTAATACAAAATTCATATTAGACATAGGTGGTGAAGTGGCATCAGGATCAGAAATACAGCTCTAAGAGAGAGGAATTTATGTTTGAAAGCAACATAGTAATGAAGGAAGAATTTAATACAAAGTTTCAAAAAATGAGATTTTAGTTATTGCCTTTCTTTCTATTGCTTTTTTCCCCAAATTTACCTAATGAATTAGAAGCACCCCCACCCACAAACACACTCTATATTACAGAAAACTAAGGCTCAGAACAGTGAACCCTCTGTCTCAAATTCATGCAGATAGTAAGAGCAAACCAATGTTTAACAGTCTAAGATTTCAGCTGTTTAAACAGATCATTACTTTGAGAAAGAGTTGTTTAAAAAGAATGAAAATAACTAGGGTAAAATATTGCTATTAAAATGTTCAATAAATATTACTTGAATGAATTAAAAGAGCTGAAAGTGATGCAGTTTAATGAGTCACTACATTAAAGAGTAGATTAAAATATCCAGGTCTTATAAATATCACTTACAGGGATACTAGAAGGTCATCAACATATATCTAAACAAGTGCTTAGAAAATAAAACATATATAGATTCAAAAATTAATGAAAATATGATTTATATTTTGGAGAGAGTAAATTAAAAGTTGATATATGGAGGTTTAATGCAACTACAGGTGATAGCTTGCAGTTATATCTTGATGGAAATTTCCACAAGGTTATTGTTGAATGCCAGGTCATCAGACAGCTGTAGGCAGACACAAAGTCTGTCTCCAAATCCTGGAGACAAGATTTGAGGTATATCGGAGAGTCCTACAGCAAAGGAGTTTAATTTGCTTGTCCTTAGAAAGATTTCTTTTTCTTTTTTTACCTTTCATCTTTTTATGTATGTATGTATGTATGTATTTTTAATTTATTTATGTATTTATATTTTTATTGTTGTTCAATTACAGTTGTCCCCTTCCCCCCATTGCTCTCCCCCACCCTACCTACCCACCTCCCACATTCAATCCTCCCCCACACTGTTGTCTTTGTCCATGGGTTCTTTTTTGTTTGTTTCACAAACAAGCAAAATATAATCAGAAACACTGAGTTAAAGAACAAACTGGCAGTAGCCAGAGAGGAGGGGATAGAGGGGTAATGGGGGTTAAATAGGAGAAGGTCCATCAAGGAATATGGATAAAGGACACATGGACAAAGCAAAAGAGGGTAGGTTTGAGGGTGGGAATCAGGGATGGGTGGGGCAGCAGGCTGAGGTGAGGTGAAAATGGAGACAACTGTACTTGAAAAACAATTTAAAAAAGATTTTTAAAACAAGAAATGATGTCGTTTTTCTTTTTAATCACCAGCCTATTAACAGAATGTTTTTATTTCAGAGTGTGCTGTGATGTCAGGAACTCAATGTGAGAAATGGAATTTGACATTGATACCTGGTCTGATTGTCTGCAGATTGTAGGACATGTATTTGCTTCAAACTGCTATAGCTAAAGCATTTGGGTTCACCTCTTGCTAAGGTTTGGAAATCTAGAACTGCATTAGGGTGTGGGAAAATGTTCTTCCCATGTGATTCACTAGCTTGACAATAGGTATTAAAAATCGATCAAAATATCTTACTAGACAATGGAAGTACAGCAACCAAAACAAAGTTAGTTAAGAAAAATAAGCTCCAACAATATACTTAACATTTGTGTGTGTCCGCAGAAGAGTGAGCTGGAGAGGGAAAAAGACTGTTCTGAAGGAGCAATGAAGTCAGGGAGTTAATTTCATCACTAGGACACCTCTTAGTGAACACCAAACACATGTTATTTTATTGTGAAGTCACAGTAGAATAAAAACAATATAGCAAATAAAAGAGCAGAAACAAGAAATCCAAAAGATTCTGAAATCAAAAACCCTAAAGTTACTAAAAATTGTGGAATGAATAAATTCTTTGCCTCATATAATTAGAAACTGAGATAGAAAAAATAATTTAGGAATAAAAGAAATTCTGAATGTAGACCAAAAGATTTAGAAAACTTATAAATGTGTTTAATTTTTTAAAAAACCATAAAAGCTCTTCTTAAAATTATGGCTAAGTGCCTTAATTAAGGCAATATTAAAATGTGTTTTAAAAGAGGCCAACAACCCTTCGCATAATAAAATAAAATTACTAAAATTCACAAAGATCAGCATAAAACCTGGATCTTCTCCAATAAAACTTGGCATGACAAAGTAGATCAATTAGACACTACATCTACTCTGCTAGAATGCCAGTTTTTAAAAGACAAATCTGCGAAGCATTTATTGTAAGAAGCTAGTTGAAATTTTTTTTAAAGTATGATTAACAACCAGTAAAATTGCTTTCTTGAGGTTTCCTAGCCTATGAGATGGCATGAACTGTAGGAGTAACACTGGATCATTTCTTACCCCTTCTTCTACATATACCCATGTATTAGTTAACCTTTGTTCAAATATGTTTTCACCTCAATGTATTGGAGGGTAATGTTTTTTTAAATATTTGAGTTTGATCTAAAATTTCTAATGAATAGCTTTGAGTAAAAAATCATAAACATTGAATATGGCCAAATTTAAGCCAAAGGCCATTTGTGAACATGTTTATGCTATTTCCATTCAATTCAGTTATTTATTGAAGATCTATTATGTATCAAGAACACACAGGATTGTGATAATGAATTAAAACAATATTTATTGCATATAATTAAATTTTCATTCAAAACAGACTTTTTGATAAGTTACATAATTTGTTGGTAACTGGCAGCAAAGTTTTCATACTTGTCATTTTTTTAATCCAAATTAAATCTGAGAAATGAACTTCCTTTGGAAATTATTATGTTGCTTCTTTTTATTATGAAGGTTTCCAAAAATGCCAAACAGGTTAAAATAATACAAAGATAATCTAGACTAGATTATTAATATTTTGAACATTTACTTTACCATCTATCTCTATCACTTCTTTCATTGTTGATATAATCTACTTATATATTTATATTTATTTATCCAACTATTTTTCTTTTTTTTTTTATGGACCATTTGCAAGTAAGGACTTCATATTCAAATTTGTTAAACATTATTCACTCAAGAATCATACATTACCTTTGGCTCTTAAATCTCTTTAGATTCTTTAAAAGTAACATAAGCATTTTTGTACTATTGATTTTTGAAAAAAACTGGATCATTGCTTTGTAAGCCATTCTGAAGTCTGAAGTCTGAATTTGTCTGCTTGTATCTTACTAGGGTGGTTCAATTTGTTTCTCCATGCACTGTTTTCTTTATGAACTGGAACATAGGTCTAAACACTGGATCAGATTCAGGTTTTATATTTTGGGGGCAAAATATACATCATAGTTGAATTATTAGTTAATTGAACCCCATGCAGAGTCACTTAAGTTGTTCTACCACTAATCATACATACTAAATTGGATCTCTTGATTTAGTTAAAGGCAGATCTTTTCATTAGCTCTAATATTAGTAAGTAAAATTTAGGATTCTTAACACATTAATAAGATGTGTACCTAAATATCATTTTTTGTAAATTAAATCATAACATTTTCTTAATTTATCTTTTTTTCCTTTTATTTATCGGTGGGTGCTCTTCACATAGAATGAAAACTAATCTCACAGAGCTAATCTCATTAACTATGGTAAATAACAATGCTTCTTTTCAAAGATATAAACTTGATTGTTTTTAACTTTCTTTAATAAGAATTTGTATGTCATTTATTTTCATTTTATTTCTTTGTAAGCATATACATATATACTCATTTATATTTATATAGTAAGTGTACTGGAATCAATTATAGCAATTTTTTAATGTTTAAATTATTCCACATTTGGCTAGGAAGCACCTTCAATTTGGTATCTGTATCTTTTGACATGCCCCCAAATTAGTTTTTAGAGTTTCCTTGCTTTTTGATAAGAGAAGGTATTTACAAAAAAAATACACCATTTTTTTTTTGTAATTTCCTTGCCTTACATATAGAATTGCCCATTTCTCCAAGAGACACTATATCTTATTAGTAAGCAATGATGCCTAGAATTTGTTGTTTAGAAGTGATCATTGCTAATGGTCTTTTATTATATAGATCTCAGAATAAAATTTAAAAATTAGTTTAGTTTATATAGACATGTTTAATTTAATACTAGTTTTTTTTCTTAATTTGTGACACTGTGCATTTATTTGGTTATAATTTAAAATCCTGGTTCTAAAAATTTACATGTTATATATATATTTGCCTCTCATGTAGTAAACATTAAATAATATGAATATTCCTGTAATAATATATTTGTGTTGTATATGTAAGAAAAGATTATGACTTCATTGTGTTTCTCCTTCTTGGGTTATATCCTAGTAATGATTTACAGAGTATTATCATTAAAATGTGTGTGTGTGTGTACACATGCACATACACATTCAAGGTTTTTATTATCTTTCTTGAAAAGTGTTAGCATTTGTTTTGGCAAATGATTAAATTGATTGCATATCATTTTGATGTTTTCAAGGTTTAACTGAAAGTTTTGTGAGGGCAAGTTTAAAGTAGCCTTTATTATAAAACTAATTGAGTCCTCCTGATAAAATACGACCTTCTGGGGTCTCTACTAAACTTCCCGTGTTTCCCTACTGGGGCTAAAACTCAAATGGCACCCAGCATAGTCTGAGTTCCTGTCATTGTTAGCTCATGTCTTGTTTATGTGGCTTTCGTTTCTGTAGTCTTTACACACGTGTGGGTGTATATGCACACATGTTCTTGAAATTGCTTAAGCTACAGATTTTTTCATGACTAGTCTCATAAAACTTCACCTACATACACAGGCTAACATTCAACCTGAAATTCATAAAAAAACCCATCCATATTTCTGGAGCCCTTCTCTGTGTAGCTTCTTGATCTCTGGTACTCAGCTCCATAAATGTTCACAGTTCCCATCCTTCCAAATTTGGTTTCTCTTGTCAACTCAGACTCAAGACCAATTTCTATTTCTTGACTTCCTTCCCAGCCATGGTCCAGATAGTGCATGCAGGCATAAAGTCGGCCATTTGTAGGCTTGTTTTCATTTGTTCATTTTCTCTAAGGGAGTTAAGACTGATTTTGTCTATTGTCCAATATTGGTAACTTTTAGTTTTATCTTTTGTTCAGTTTTTGATGGTATTTATATATATATATATATATATATATATGATATATATATATCATATATATATTATAGATAATAGTAGCTCAGAGAAGAACATGTCTTAGTATTTTTACTAGAATTTCATTAAATACCTAAGTTAATTTAGATAGAATTGTCATAGTTACAATATTGAGTCCTTTTATCCAAAAAAAATAATAGCTTCCTATTTGTAGAAATGCACTTTTTGTCTTTCATCTTGTTTTCAACTTTCTTGACATTTATTTGTATAACTTTTAAAACATTACTATTTTATGAGTTTTCTTTTTTCTATATGTTGTATATTTTATTTCATTATATTTTTAAATTGGTTATATTTTGAGATTATGAAGTATGTATTGTATATTAAATTTATATCCTGCTATCCTTTAAAATTAATTTTTGTTGATTTTATCACTTATTCTTGGATTTTTGTTATCCAATTATATTATTCATGAAGAGAAATAGTTGATTACTTCTTTCCTTACTTGCATTCCTTTAGTTTTTTCCTGCATAATTTCATTGTCTAATAATTTTCATAAAGTGTTAAATAACAGAGAAGGCAGTGTTCAACTCAGCCGTTTTCCATTCCATAGTGGAAATAGAGCAGTTTCTCCACTAAGAAAGATGTTATTCTCAAGATCCATAATTGTTGTTGCAAATGACAGGATGCCATCTTTTCTTATGACTGAGTAGTATTTCATCATTTATAATATGTGGTAATTTTTATTACCACATCTTCTTTGTCTAATCCTCTATTGAAAGACACGGGTTGTTTTCATGTCTCAGTCACTGTGAATAATGGTGCGATGAACATAAGGGTGCATATACCTTTGGGAATAAGTGTTCTAAAAAATTTTACATAGATAACCAGAAAAAGGGTTGCTGGATTATGTGGTAACTGTACTATTAATTATTTGAGGAAGCTCCATACTGTTTTCCATAGTAGCTGTCAGTTTACACTACGCAAAATATGTTAGATAGAAAAAGTCAAGAACTATATGATTTAACTTATATGTTGGGTATAAAACTGAAAGGAACAAATGAGTAAACAAGAGAAAAAACAAAAACTCATAGACACAGACAGCAGTATGGTTGTTACCAGAGGGAAGGAAGATTTGGGCTTGTAAAGGGTAAAAGGGGTCTAAGATATGGTGATGAAAGAAAATTTAATTTTGGGTCATAGACAATGAAATGTACAGGTGATGTATCATAGAATTGTACATGTGAAACCTATATAATTTTGTTAACCAATGTCATCCTAATAAATTTAATTTTAAAAAAGATGGTCATCCATAATAAAGTATATATGCTATGTCAGTGTTAAAAAGATACCCTCATTTAATATATATTACTCTGTGTGTGTGTGTGTTTTAATCCAAAATAGGTATTAAAATGTGATGAAAATCTTTTCAGCATGTATGAAAATATTCATAGTACTTTTCCTTAGACATATTCACATGGACACATTAATACTTAATGCTCTCTTCCCCTAGTTGTAAAACACCATAATCGTGTAACTAGTTTATTTTTTTCTTTAACAATAGCTTTTGGGGTAAAATTCAAGCAAATAACAATATTGCTCTTAGAAATATAAAAAATAAATCTCTGAATTAATAAATTATTTTTGTTTAACAAATAAGTTTATAAGTTGGCCTGTATTTGTGCATCATATTGAATCAACTTTCTGATTAAAACATCTGATCAATTTTCATTTGTATTTAATAGAAATGGATCATAAAAGGTAATTTTATAGTATATTATAAAACTGGTCTCTTTTGATTGACTATTCTATACTTTGGACTTCTGATTTTCAGTTCACAAACTTATATTTATTAGATTCTTAAAAGCTGTAACACTGGCTTAAGGTATAAAATAACAGAAACTGAAACTAAACATAAGAATCTGGCTATAACTAGAAAAATGTTACATGCTTATACTCTTTTTAAATTTTATTCATTTTTACCATATTTTTAAGATCCTTTCATACCATCAATAACTAATATTCACTTACTTCTAAAATTTTAACCACTTGTATTGTTGTGGCTTACCCGTCCATTATTTTTTATTTTATTTTATTATTTCACTGACATTTAACTTTATTTTTATTGTTGAAACTATTAGCAATGTTTCCATTTTCCTCTACTTTGCTTACCTCTACTCAGCCCCAGTGCCCCCTTCCCTCAGGCCATCACCACGCTGTTGTCTGGGTTTCTGAGTTAAGTACATATGTTCCTTGGTTAATCCCTTCACTTTCATTCACCCAGTTCCCCCTGCCCACAGCTTCTGACAAGCTGTCAATCTGTCCATGCCTCTGTTTCTAAACAGCTTAATAGTACTATATCCCATTGAATAGATACATTATAATTTACATAGCAGTCCTAGATAAATATATTGATTCTTTCCCATTTTTGGTACTTGAAAAACAAGTTATAACAAGTATTACTGCCCATGTATTTTTGTACAGCTATAGGGTCATATTTTATGACTTTTTAAAATAAAAAATGTATTTCAATTTTTAGCTTACTTTTCAATGTAAAGTAAATTTGTAAAACAATTTCAAGGTAGTTTCCTTTCAATATTATTTTGTATCAGTTTCAGGTGCGCAACATAGTGGTTACACAGCCATATACTTTCCAAACTGGTCCCCAGTATTTCAAGTACTCACCTGGCACCATACATATTTATTACAATAGTGACTCTATTCCTCATGCCGTACTTTACATTCCCATGACTATTTTGTAACTACCATTCTGTACTTCTCAATCCCTTCACCTTTTTCACCCAATTTCCCAACCTCCCTCACTTTTGGCAACCACACCAGTCTGATTTTCAATAGTGGACCTTCTATTGAGTAAAATTTAAATATATGCACACAATACAATGTACAAATCATATATCACTGAAATGTACACTTAAACCTATATATCTTTTAACCAATGTCACCCAATGAATTGAATTAATTAAAAAATAAACAAATAAACTATAGAAATGATTCCTGAAAGTATTAACTGGAACATAATCAACAAAAGAAAAAAGTAAACAAAATATAACCAGAGTCATCGAAATTAAGAACAATCTAACAATAGCCAGAGGGGAGGAGGGAGGGGACAGTGGGGAGAAGGGTTTTCAGGAACTACTATAAAGGGCATGTAGAAAAAACCAAAGGGGTGGGTGGAAGCAAGGGAGGGAGGTGGGTTTGGAGGGGGTGGGAGAAGTTTGGGGAGAAAATACAGACAACTGAAATTGAACAACAATAAAATAATTTAAATTAAAAAAATAAATAAACAAAATTGAAAATATGTATATTATGAATCAATTTGAAAATTAGTATGTGGCCAGAGAATTTTTGAGGGAACATATTCAAGCAATTTTACCTCAGGGAGAAGAACTTAAGTCAATGCGAAAGAGGTCTTTTTAAAGCTTTTGTAATATAAAAGTGATATACATTGTTTTTATAATAAGCAATTTAAGTAAAATAAGTAAATGTCCAAAGTTGTATTGTTAAATGTCTAAATGAAAAAAGAAGCTTTGCTCTTATCAACTGGATTCAAGCACAAATTTCCAAATTATATAACTTTAGAATTTTATTGTCATTAAATGAACTTTTTTTTCCCCTTTCTTTTTTGGTTGTTGTTCTCAGAATCAGAAATTCATAGTTAAATATTTTGGATAGGTTGGGAAGGCATCATGCAGAAATGAATCCATTTTGTCCTTTCATCAGTCTTGTTTTTTTTAGGAAATTTATTGTTCCAGGAACATAAGAAGGAGCCACAGAAATGTTTCCTCTGTACATAAGAGATACATACATAGTAATCTGAGATGTCACAGAAACCCCATCGGAGAGAAAATGTGAGATTCTCTATCTGAATATCGAGGCTTTTCCAAGACATTTCAGAATGACTGCTTACCAAAGAGCCAAATTAGGCTATGAGAAGCCAGTCCAAAATTCAGAGGCAGCGTATATACATGTAGAAACTGCTAAATCCCAAAATAACCCCATCAGTGATTCCAAAAGTGAAATGAAGTTAATAAAAAAATATCCTCTGGCAGTAGACTTTCATTAGCTACTTTGGCTCTCAAACTTTAAAAAACGATAATCTCTTGCTCTTTCCTTTCCTCCCAGTGCAGAAGTCTCTACCCAAGTGGAATATTTTTATTATCTAAAAAAAGAAAATTGATCCCTTAAATGCCCTTTAGTATCCAGTTATTAGACACACACACTTGGAATAACTTTTAAATGACTTTTGTATTTGCCAGTCCAAGGTGCATGAAACAAGGACACTGCGTCAAGTTCAGACTTACGAAATGAGCCCTTGCAGAAACCAACAGCTTTTATTTTATGTAAGAATAGCTCACACCTAAAGACAAGTCTGCATATATAAGCAGTATTAGAAAGAAATAATAATTTGATTGTATATCTACACTATAATGTGTTTTTGGCTTTAGATAGTAGGCTTGGGCACCACAGTGATTCATAGAAACGTTAAATCTGAGTTCGGAATGGGCTTTAGAGATCACAGAGTGCTAGTCCAACTTCCCTTTTAAGTAACATTTATCCCCAGATCATTCTGGAAGAAAAAAAGAATTTATTTTGAATATTTTCATTAATAACATTAACATTTATATGAGAGAAAGATGAGGTGAAGAAAAACATACCTAAAAGTGGGTAGTTCAAGAAGCCAAGGAGTCAAAGTATTATTGATTGCCGTATGGATACTGAAGTCATCAAGATGGTAACAGAGTAGAGATATTTTTTAAAAAAGAGTGAAGTAAAATACCAAATATTCAATGACTGAGAAAGGTGATGTAGATACCTAAGGGGTTGGTAAATGCTAGTTTAAAAGGGGGTTAACATTTTCTTTTTAGTAGCCAAATGGCATGAGGTTCAAATAAGCTGCCACCTTGAGGGAATAGCTAAAATAGTTGCATTTTAGAGTGGAATATAGAGAAACACCACACTACTTGTGATATCTAGTTATAAGGAATAAAAGGGGTACAATTTTTTCCCACTAAAGAAGCCTACAGGGAAAATTGTTTTATCAAGAAGCAGAAGAACACCAGTTTTTACTGAGAGTAAGATGTAGGAAACATCAGGTGGTTAGAGAGGGCTTTTGAAAATCACATGTCTAAACAAGAATTCAAAAAAAATGAGGAAAGGCTTAGGAACCCCCAGGACATCTTTAAATGTTTCAACATCCGAATTATAGGGAT
>CM052540.1:53036489-53102378 GCA_028533065.1 Trachops cirrhosus | reverse complement strand
GATAGCAACAGGGGAGTGGGAGGGGGAGAGAGATAGCATAATCAATAAAATATATTTTAAAAAATCACATGTCTAAAGAGTCATGCAGGGTTGAGGGGAGTAGGGTATTAAATTTATGGGAAGATGAATGGACCGGTATGGTGATGAGTGTCTGCATAATTTATGGCCTGAGAAACAGGAATAAAGGAGGTGCTGATATAAGCCCTGATTCGCTTCAAGCCAGCGCTCAGTCAATTCAGGCTGTGGTCCTGAACATTTAGCATGGGTAGCTCACTGTAATTTCACCCTCTTGAAGCTGTTGAAGATATGGCTCTGAGGGGGAAAGATAGAAAGAGATCCTTACAGAAGGCAGTGGGAATACCATTTTCTTTCCTGTCATCTGTGTCTCACCATCATTGCTAGTGAACTACTACAAGGTGACAATTATTCCCATTGTTTCAAATGTGTCATTGCTCTTGGTGGTGACAAGGTCATAATGTGATGTAACAGAGTGGTTGACATGGAGAGAATGCTTCATGGCTCAGATCAGTGTGGTGAATGTACACAGTTGAAAAAAATAGGGCCATGGGGCACTTGACTGGGGACTGAAATTTGGTGTTACTATGCAGTGGCTTACTTGAGAGATGCTGACTAAGAAGGATAAATTGAAACAATGAAACAATATTTAACAAGCATGGGAGCATGTCTCAAGGAGGAGTAGAAATCAATGAGGCAGAAAAGACTCCTCTTGAAAACAAATGAGGCAAAAATGGACCAACTCCCAGACCTTTCCAGGATCCTTTTTTTGTTTGCAACTAAGTCAGCCAAGCTGAGATCCAGTCATATTTCTTCCTGCTCTGAATTGCCTATGTTTATGTCCAGTTACAGACATGAAAAATAGCCCACTAGAAGCATAATTGCCCATCCTCCTTACTCCTCAGCCAAAATTGCTCTTTGTACTGCACTAGTTCTAACTCACAATGTACTTAAATGTCATCACTCAGTCAGAGTCCAGTTTAAACCATATACATCATCCCATTTCTCCTTTCAGAATATTGGGTTTGGAGTAAACAAGGACATTAGAGAGGTCATTGTGCTAATGGCTAGGAGTAGAATTCATGCTAAAATATCAGAATCCAAAGCAAATCTTCAGAGCAAAAGTTATGTTGTGTTCCTAGGAACAATTTGGCAAAATTATAAGGCTGCTGCATATGATATTTGTAGTTTGTTTTGTGTTAAGGGAGCATTCCACCAGAATGGTGGAAAAGCATGGGATAAGTTTTCTGTTTTGAGACAGATGTTCAAGCAAGAGTATGCAGAGGTCAAAGTGCAAATTCTCTAGCATGTTTTTTGAGGTTGCCCATGATCCACTGCCTCCTTCCTCATCGGACTTATTTCTCACTTAGCCATCAGTTATATAAAGTTAGTCTTCACTCCCTTTTGCAACTTTCTTCATGCTCTTCTTAGCATTGAATGCAAAGTTCCAATGCTCAATGAAGGAAAAATCACTCTCCCAAATTCATCTCAAATGTTACCTCTTTGTTCTTCAGTCCTTATAAGATCATGCATTCCTTAGGGGAAAAATATGAGCCTTTTCCCCCCGCTTCCTCGGTTTAGCACAGTATTTTGAATTAAAAAAAATGAGTATTCTTTATGGACTTTGAGATGACATATACAAGTAAAATGGTGAAAAAAAAATGGATTGTGGACTTGGGGACACAGGTGGGCAAGGGGGGTATTGGAACATCTGTAATAGTATAAACAGTAAAAATGAAATAAGAAAAATATAAACTATGACATGTTAGAAAAATTTAGATTCTCTGAAATTTGCTATAATAGTAGGTAAAATGAAATATAGTATTTAAAGGAGTTTATTACAATACAAAACACAATTCTCACCTAATGTTAATTCTTTTTTATTGTCTAGCTTAAGATACCTCAAATAAAGCAAAAGAGAATAATTTAGGACTTTGAAAATATATATTAACCTTGGGTAAGCTCAGATACAAAGTTGTAGATATAGCACACATCTGAGAAATAAAAGGGATTTAAATTCTTCCAAAACGTATTTTCCTAGCATTGCAATAAGAAAAGCAAAGGCTGACTAGAATATTTCTGATCGATATTTTAGTATTTTATAGATAGGCCTATATTAAGCATACAACTTGGTGCAAATACTTGGCATGCCACCTAAGTCCCAGTTTTTATAACTTTAAATGAGAAATAGAGTGACATGTCCTGCAGTCCCTTAAAGGACAAAGAAAATGATTCTTTTTGACCACAGCATGCCTATTCTTCTATTAATCTCAATAAGCAAAGAATACTGAGAAAACTTAAGGAATCAGTTATGGAGTTGTAGAAGCAGTTTCTTAGTGTCTTTAAATTTTATTATTTAGAAGAAAGCTACTTTTAAGGCAGGTGTATACCTAAGGGTATTTTAGATATTTATAATTTGGAAGAGACTCATTTAGAACTCAGAAACAAAGGCAATGTAGGGAAGGGACTGTCATTACAATTTAACAATAACAGTAATTTATTTTGCCTGATTTTGAAACACTTATCAGATAATTTTGTTTATTTGAGATTCAAAAAATTTAGTCAATATTCAAATTCAATTTTGACCAATCAGCAAAAATGGCATCATCGTTCTCTCTTAATCTAAATATGTAAAATTCTAGTAACTGATTACCTTGACTTATCTAAGTCCTAAGTGCCTTCTACTAAATGTTCACATTTTTCTATCTTGACTCATGATAGGCTTTCACTGCCTGGAACCTTGAAGTTAAGTGTGATCATGTGAGTTAGTTGGCTAATGGGATATGAATGAAAATGATGTATATTACTTTTAGGCAGAACCCTTTTAAAGTTGACAATAACTTTAAGGTTCCTTCTCCCTGCTGCTATATATGAGTAAGGAGTATGTGAAATAAAGTTCCCAGTTTTACACACAATGGACTTGTGTGAATAAAAAATAAAGCTTCTTTTTAAGCTTCTTGTATAGTAAGGCTATTTTTAATTTCAGCATTAAACTATCCTAGATGATTAAGAAACTGGAACCAGAAACGGAGTGTTGTCCCAACAAAATCATAAGATATGTTTTAGGGACTTAATGGTTCGGTGGCTACCAGCAAGGGAACTATTTCCAGGGTTTGGAAGATGGCCATCCAAGTCACACAGTAGCAAAATTTGTGGTAATACCGTTGCCCTTGTTTATTAAATATGGACTGTGGGTGAAGAAGTCATACAACAAAATATTAGTGTGTGTATTATTTACTGCTAAATATAATGAGTCAGGAATTACAGGAAAGACTTGACGTCAGGAAAGAAGTGGTCAATTTGAAAGCAGGAATGAAAGAAATTAGAGAGAATTTAATACTGGAAGCATTTGGGTTTGGAAGAGAAAACAATTCTCAAGTTTGTGTAGTAAACTTATCACTTAAATAAAGGCTTGACACAACAAAGATTTATTAAGGCTGTCACCAAAGTTCATCACTTCATTGTGGAAACCTCTGAATAAATTAAAATTAGTGAGAGTAAATATCCAACCAAGGGTGTACTGTGAGTGAAACACTACCACAGCAAATAGCAAATGGTAAATATGACTAATAGAAAATTAACTGAAGATGTTTTCCACCATCATATGAAAGAAATGTGTGAATTAGAAAGAAACATAGTAAATATGAGAATTATAACTCAAAGGATGCTTTGATTGTGCATATTGGCGCATGGACCTGTTGGAATTAGATAAGAAGTTCACTGAACTTTGGAAAGACATATTACTCTAAAAGACACATTGGTCTGGATTTAAAATTATGTTATGGCTAAAAAGTATCACTAGACTCCCAACTATTTGTGCAGTCGGTAGACTATAAAATCAGTTGAGCTTTTTAAAAAATTGTTATTCAAGTACAGTTGAACTTTTAATAAGGAAAAATTTATTTTGAAGTTAATGTAAAAGGAGAAGTTAACCAGTTATCAGTGACTGAGCTGGGAAAAATAATGGACAGGGTTACTATCAATGAGAGAAGAAGCCTAATTAAATATTCTTTCTCCCAAGAGACAGAGAATTCCTCAAAATATCTGCTCATAGATATGTCAGAATTCTTAAAGGACCAACATTAGTGTCCCTTTATTCCCTTCCAAGAGGGGTTACCTATTGTGGTCATTCCTTCTCTGCCATTGACTAAGATGGAAGCATACACCCCTGTTTTAAAAAAGACATAGTTTTCCAAACCAAGTAAACCTACATCTAGAACTCTAAAATCAATTTATACTATTAGTTAACATCATATAATTTGACACAGAATTGGAAAAGAAAATGTGGCTGAGAATGTGTAATGATTTACTTCCCTGCTTAGAACATTTTACCACATTGCATGAGAAGAAAAAAAACTTTGATAGCTTTTTTTCTAGGTAACTTTAATCCTCCCTATGAGGAGATTCGGGGGCGAGATTGTTTTCTTTTTTAGCATCTTTACTTGCCTGGGCAAGTTAAACATTTCACAGACTGACATATCTGACAGACACTACATCAGTGAGAGGGTACTTTTCCATAAACATCACTGTGGATCTCTATTATGCCAGTTATTATTTGAGGGTACAATGCCTTCTTTTCCTTCCAACTAGCTGTCAGCTTTTCTTCTTTCATTCCACTTCCACAAATACAATGGGCATCACTGACAATTTTCACTCTGAATGTTGAAAATGAACTATTTACTTCTTAGCTGAGAAGTATTAATGCTGTGAAGTTCATGTTTTATCTTATCACTGTTTGTCAATGACTTAAGATCATTTTGTCTGAAAACAATATACATTTCTAAAAATAAATACTAATCATAAAACTACGCATGTTTTATTAATAAATTCTTAATAGTAGTTGCCATCCTCAAAGGCTTTTTATTCTGAATAACTATTTTCCATTTTAGCACACATGTTTATTAAAATATAATGTATTTGTTCCAGTTAGAGTTTTAATGTTGGGGTTAAAGGCAGAAATTAAAAATTAAATATATAGACCCAGACCTAGTATATTTGTCTCCAGTTTACCTTAGAGACCCCACTCATTTAACCATAAAATTAAAAAAAATGTTAAAAAGGTATGAAGAATCAAAATAAAATTTTATGTGAAATTTTACATTTATATATAAAAACAGATATTTTCCTTTTAATTTACTTAGCAGCTTTGAACTTTTTTGTGTCTATTACATTTCATAAAAATTGATCCTGGGTCTTTTGCACAAGCTATTTTTATTCCTTGGAACACAGTTTCTCCTATTTGTCACCTAAGTCCTACTTACTGTTCAATTCTCACTGTTTATCTGCACTTTATAAAAGCCTCCCCTTGACCCTAACCTACATTAGATCTGTTATTCCCTCATAGCTCACTCATTTATTCTCCCAGCATGATTATTTTTAATATTTTCCTCAACTACTCTTAAGTACACTGCATAATGGCAGAGACTGTTCAGTGATGTCTGAGTTTGTGTGTGTGTGTGTGTGTGTGTCTGAGTTTTTGTGTTCTGTTGTTTTAAACATTAAATGTGAACACTTCACAATTTAAGATTTCCTAGCCTAACCAGCTATTTGTCTCCTGGATATATTTAATTTATCTTTCATTATTCACTTAGCCTTTTATTCATTTCCTTGGTTAAATGCTGAACATCTACTATGGGCTAGATATGGTGTTGGGTCACAGAAACAGTGTTTGAGATATAAATCAATACTTAAAATGTATCAGGTTCAGGTGTGAAGACAGTGGAGAAAACAAAACCTGTGTATCAATGTACATTAATTATTATGATAGAGGTGACCAAAAAGGAGGGGAATGTATATCAGTTAAAGTAATACAAATTAGGCTTTCCACAGGAGGTGGCACATTAAATTTTAAGTAGAAATCTGCCAGTTTCAGAAAGACTCCAGCACATAGAGTGATGGAATAATAAAATATTTCAGATAAAGGTTTGCAATGGACAGTAGTAGACATGTGCTTAGGACTTTGACCTCAGTAGTTTTCCCAAGGCACTATTCTCTTAGATGAATTAATGGTTGGCTTTATATTTTTGAAGATTTCATGCACATTTTAACTCAGTGAATCTTTGGCCAATCTATTGAAATTGCAGTTTCATAGATCTCTCAATATCTTATACCCTGCTCTGGTATTAACATATTTTAAAAATTCAGCTTGTTTATGAACTTTCTATAAGAATATATATATTTCACTTGACATTATGTCACTAATTTCATATATCCTGTTACATGAAATTATTGCTCACTAAATTTTACTGCTAAATATGACTTTATTTTATAACAAAATTCATGTCTTTTCCTTTGAATAAGCTTTGCTTTGTTTCCAGGTTTCTGCTATTATGAATTGAAATGCTACTTACTTTCTTTTTGATACCCTCAAATACACATGAAGCACAGCAAAGTCCTCAGATATAAGAAGTTGGATTTTTGAGTTATAGGGTAGAAGAGACTGTTACCTTTAACAATGATGCCAAATTGTTTAACCAAGTCTTAATAACAATTTATACCTCCATCAGTAATGTAGAAAATCTTTGTTTTCTGAGTCTTCTCTTTAAGTCATTTTTTCAGCTTAAGTCAGGACAAAATCTCAGAACATGACACTGGCTGGTGTAGTTCAGTGGATAGAGTGTAGGCCTGGGTACCAAAGGGTTGCAGATTTGATCCCCATTCAGGACACATGCCTGCGTTGCAGCCTAGGTCCCCAGTAGGGGGTGCATGAGAGACAACCACACACTGATGTTTCCCTCCCTCTCTTTCTTCTTCCCTTCCCCTCTCTCTAAAAATAAATAAAATCTTTTTTAAAAATCCCAGAACATGCTAAGTCCAGATATGTACCTCTCTTTGACACACTGTGGTAAGGCATTTAGATTCTGATGAAGTTTAGCTGCTACATATGTCAGATTTCCTTGGATTTTTGTTTAATGTCAGGTTTCCTTGAATTATTGTTTAATGACGACTTATCAATATTTTAATCTTCCTAAAAATGCACAGCAACATTTGAGACTCTGGAAATTAGATCAATGAACACTGCAACACAGACAAATGTTAACAGAGGGATTATGACGACAGTCAGTACTTCAATTTTAAGTCAGGATCACCATATGCCCCTCAAAAGCTAGATGCTAGATTTTATTTCCAAACTAAAACCTTTGTGAACTTGATATGGGAGTATTATTTACTTTCAAGGGCTACCTTTCTCTGGGTTTCTTCCAGAAGACAAGGTCTCTGGACTTTTAGGTAATACAGAGGCTCTTCAGAAGATGTTGAGAAAAATCTACCTGTATCAATTGATAATAGAATGTAAATTTCATAAGCTGCTTACCATATATTGTGGTGTCTGCTTGCAACAGATGTGGTCTAGTGTCAAAGGTGCTGTTTCTGGGCACCAAGGACTGTCCACATCACTTATGCAGAATAGAGAGAAAGCTTGATATTAGTTAAGAAGGCCAATTTGGGAAGCAGTAAAATATTTCATTATAAAAATCTCATGTTTGTTTTTTGGTTGCAAAGGAAGAGTTTTGGATACTGGAGACTTGGTCACATCCTACTGCAAGGCAATTTTGGCGTGGTTAGAAATTTACTGTCTTCATTACTAGGAGAGTCACAGAAATCTTCTATGGCACTTAGTAACCTGCCTGGAAAATGGTGGTCTGACAGAAATGAGGGATTTATCATCTTGGGACAAGAACAAATAAAGGGGCAAATGGATAACAACACAGAGGATTTTTACCAAGGAACATAATTTTTATCTATGAACATTCATTGATAACATCCCTAATAGTGTAGACATCATCATTCATAGAAGGCAAAGCAACTCAGCATTTGGGAAGCCAATAAAAAAGACATAAACAAATACAAGAAAGCTGGAGTGCAACCTGGTAACCTGGATTTACCTCATTGTCATGAATTCAGAGAGCCCTGATTAAGCAGTTCCTGAGACCTCAAGGGAGTATGTCCTTCCTGAATCAGAGATCTTGGTATATAGAAATGAGGCAGGCTTGGCTGGCAATTAAGGATAGATCAGGAATACCAAAGCTCCCACAAAAAAGTTTGCCAGAAAAATGGCTTCTTTAGTAAAAGTTAATGTATACAATTTATTGCAACAAGGAATGTCATATAGTGTCACAATATCATTTTTCAAAATATGTGAAAAAGGCTCTTTTTAAAAAATATGCTCTTTCTAGCCCAAAGTGAGTAAAAGATAGTAAATAATAAAGATCAGAGCAAAATAAATAAAATAGAGTCAAAAAATACAATAGATTAATAAAACTAAGACATAGTTCTTTGAAAAGATTAGCAAAATTGACAAACCTTTAAAAAGACTCATAAAAATAGAACAGACCAAAATAAATACAATTAGAAATTAAAACAAAGAAGTGACAAGTGACACCACAGAAATACAAAAGATTATAAGAAAATACTACAGACAAATTGGACAAACTGGAAAAAATGGATATATTCCTAGAAGCATAAAATCTTCCAAGACAGAATAAAGAAGAAACAAAAAAATCTTAAATAGACTGATAATACTAAAAAAATTAAATCAGTAATAAAAAAATATCCCAACAAACAGAATTGCTGGCCAGATGGCTTCACAAGTAAATTTTACCAAACTTTCAAAGTTACCCTTCTCAAACTATTCTAAAAAAGTGAAGAGGAGGTAAATTTGGCAATCTTGTTTTAGAAGGCTGGCATCATCCTGACACTAGACACCAGACAAAGACAAAAAGAAAAAAAGAAGAAAAAAAAAGATATTACAAGTCAATATTCCTGATATGCATAGCTGCAAAAATCCTCAATAAAATATTAGTAAAATTAGCGAATTAGTGAATTTAGCAATACACTAAAAAGATCAGACATCTTGTTCAAGTAGGATTTATTCTTAGTATGCAAAGCTGATTCAAAATGTGTAAATCAGTTAACTTGAAGGATAATAATTTTATAACCACATCAATAGCTGCAAAAAAGCATTGAAAAACTCAGCATCTATTTATTATAAAAACTCTCAGAAAAATGGGGATAGAGGAACCAAACCTCCACCATAATAAAGGGCATATATGACAGACCCCGAGCCAACACAACATTCAATGGGCAAAATCTAAACGTGTTTCCCTTAAGACCAGAAGAAAGGAAGGGACATCCATGATCCTCACATTTGTTCTACAAAGTATTGGAAGTCCTAGTCTTAGCAATCGCACCAAAAGGAAGAAATAAAAGGCATCCAAATTAGAACGAAAGAAGTAAAATTGTCATTCTTTGCCAATTACATGATACTGAATGCATACAACCCTAAAAATTCCACAAAACACTATTAGAACTGGTAAATGAATCCAGTAAAATAACAATATATAAAGTTAATATTCAGAAATCTGTTGAATTTCTTATTATTGTTCAATTACAGTTGTCCTCATTTTCCCTCGCGACTCTCTCCTGCCCTACCCACTTCTGACTTCTGACATTCAGTCCTTCCCCCTGCTGTCTTTGTCCATGGGTCCTTTATACATGTTCCTTCACTGGACCCTTCCCTTCTTTTCCCCATTATCTTCCTCCCCCCATAAGGTTATTGTGAGTTTGTTCTTTATTTAAATGTCTCTGGTTCTATTTTGTTTGCTTGTTTTATTGATTAGGGTCCAGTTAGAGATGAGATCATATGGTATTTGTCTTTCACTGCTTGGCTTATTTCACTTAGCATAATACTCTCCAGTTCCACATGCTGCCATGAATGGTAGGACCTCCTTCTTTCTTTCTGCTGCATGGTCTTCCATTGTGTAAATGTACCACAGTTTTTTGATTCACTCATTTACTGATGGGCGCTTTGGCTGTTTCTTGCCTTTGGTCATTGTAAATAGCACTGCTATGAATATTGGGGTGCATAGGTTCTTTTGAACTGGTGATTTAGGATTCTTAGGGTGTAATTCTAACAGTAGAATCTCTGGGTTAAAAGGCAGTTCCATTTTTTTTTGAGGAAATTTCATACTGTTTTCCACAGTGTCTGTGCCAGTCTTCATTCCCACCAACAGTGTACTAGGGTTCCCGTTTTTTCACAACCTCTCCAGCACTTGCTGTTTGTTGATTTGTTTATAATGGTCATTCTGACCAGTGTGAAGTGGTTATCTCATTTTGGTTTTAATTTTCATCTCTCTGATGTCTAGTGATACTGAGCATCCTTTCATATGTCTCTGCATCTTCTGTATGTCCTCCTTGGAGAAGTGTCTGTTCAAGACCTTTGCCCATTTTTCATTTGGGTTGTTTAACTTCCTGGAGTGGAGTTGTGTGAGTTCTTTATATATTTTAGGGATCAAACCCTTATCCGAGGTAGCATTGGCAAATATATTTTCCCATATGGTTGGTTCCCTTGTCATTTTGTTGATATTTTCTGTAGCTGTGCTGAAGCTTTTTGATTCAATGGAGTCCTATTTGCTTTTTCTTTCCTTTATGTCCCTAGCTCTAGGGCAAATGTGTCAAACTCATTTTCACTGGGGGCCTTATCAGCCTCATGCTTACCTTCAAAGGGCTCAAAGTAGAGTTCCTTGCTCCCAGTTAAGGAGTAGTTACATTTATAGAATCCTAAAATTACATTCAGCCCTATGAAGGCAACCACGAGGCTGATGTGGCCCCTGGTGAAGATGAGTTTGACACCCCTGCTCTAGGGGATATATCTGTGAAAGTATTGCTGTATGGAATATCCAAAATATTCCTACCCATGTTCTCCTCTAGGACTTTTATGGTGTTACAAGTTATATTTAGATCTTTTATCCATCTTGAATTTATTTTTTTGTATGGTGTATGTTGGTGGTGTAGTTTCATTTTTTCGCATGTACTTTTCCAGATCCCCTAACACCATATGTGGAAGAGGCTATCTTTACTCCATTTTATGCTCCTATCCCTTTTGTTGAATATTAATTGATCACAGAGACATGGGTTTATTTCTGGGCTCTCTATTGTGTTCCATTGATGTATGTGTTTGTTCTTATATCAGAACCACACTGTTTTGATTACTGTGATCTTGTAATATAGTTTCATGTCAGGTATGATGATCCCTCCTACTTTGTTCTTCTTTCTCAAAATTGCCATGCAGAAGCTTTTTGGGATCATTTATGGCTCCATATAAATTTTTGAAATGTTTGTTCCATACCTGTGAAATATGTCATTAGTATTTTAATATGGATTGCTTTGAATCTATAAATTCCTTTAGGGAGTATGGATATTTTGATGATGTTAATTCTTCCAATCCATGAACATTGTATATGTTTCCATTTGTTTGTATCTTCCTTTTTTTTTCTTCAGTGTTCTGTAGTTTTCTGTGTACAGGTCTTTTACCTTCTTGGTTAGGTTTATTCTTACGTACTTTATTGTTCTTGTTGTTGTTAAGAAAAAATGCGATTTTCTTCTCGATTTGTTTCTGATATTTCATTGTTGGTGTACAAAAATGGCTTCAATTTCTGCATATTGATTGTGTATTTCACTGTTTTGACAAATTCACTTTTTAGGTTGAATAGTTTTTTGATGGGGTCTGTAGGGTATCTATCAGTTGCATTTTTAAATATAACTACTAGAAGGAAAATGAAGAAAACAGTTCTGTTTATAGTTGAGTCAGAAATAATAAAACACCCAGTAATAAATTAACCAAGGAGGTAAAGGACCTGTATTCAACAACTATAAGATATTAAAGAAAAAAATTTAAGAAAATACAAATAAAAGGAAGGAAATACCATGCTCGTGGAAAAGAAGAATCAACACTGTCAAAGTGTACATACTACCCTAAGGGAAGGGAATACGATGCAATCCCTATCAAAACACCAATGCCATTTTTCATAGAACAAAAATAATCCAAACATATAAATGGAACCACAAAAGATGTTGAATAGCCAAAGTAATTTTGAAAAAGAAGAATCAAAATGGAAGTATCACATTACCTGATATTAAAATATACTACAAGTCCATAGTAATCAAAACAATGTACTTGGATGAAAACAGAAAACACAGATCACTAGAACAGAATAGAGAAATAGAAATAAATCTGCACTTATATAGTTAATTAATATATGACAAAGGAAGCAAAAGTTTATAATAGGGTAAATACATTCGATTCAATAAATGGTATAGGGAAAACTGGAAAGACACATGCAAAATAACGAAGCTGAATCTTTCTTAAACCAAATAAAAGAATAAACTCAAAGCAGATTAAAGACTTAAAAGACCCAAAACCACAAAACTCGTAGAAGAAAACAAAGGCAGTAAACTATTTGACATTGCTCTTAGTAATATTTTTGGATATGTCTCCTTGGGCCAGGAAAACAAAGGAAAAAATAACCAAATGAGGCTACATCAAACTAAGGAGGTTTTGTACAATAAAGGAAAAAAAACCACAACTAAAAGATACCCTACTGAATGGGAGAAGATATTTACCAATAATACCTCTAATAAGGAGTTAATATTAAAAATATATAAGAAACTCATACAATTTAACATAAAAAATAACAACAAAAATAACCCAATCTAAAATTAAGCAGAGGATTTTCTTAATAGAAATGTCTCCAAAGAAGACATACAGAGAGTCAATAGACATGAAATGATGATCAACATTACTAATCATCAGGGAAATACGATAAAAACCACAATGATGTATCACCTCACATTTGCCAGAATGGCTATCATGAATAAATCATCAAACAATCATTGGTGGAGATGTGAAAAAAAGGGAACCCTTGAACTTTGTTATTGGAATTGTAAGTTGGTACAGCAGCTATGGGAAATAATATGGAGGTTCCTCAAAAAATTAAAAATAGAACTACCTTATGACATAGCAATTCCATTTCTGGATATTTATCCATAGAGATTGAGAACATCTATGTATCTTTATGTTCATTGAGGCATTATTTACAAAGGCAAGATATGGAAGCAACCTAAGTGTCCATTGATAGGTGAATGGATAAAGAAGTTGTGAGATATATATATGCATATATATATAATCACTATATATATTCCATATATAATATAATATCACTCAGCCATAAACACAGATTGAAATCTTGCTATTTGTGGAAATATAAAAGGACCTAGATGGTATTATACTAAGCAAAATGTGTCAGACAGAGAATAACAAATGTCACATGACTTCATTTATATGTGAAATCTAAAAAAACAAAATAATGAACAGAAAAAAACAGAAACAAACTCAGATATAAAGTGCAAACTGATGATTGCCAGATGGAAGGGCTTGAAAGATGGGTAAAAAAGGAGAAAAATTAAATGTAAAGATTATCAGTTATCAAAACAATCATGGGGACATAGAGTATGGTGTAGGGAATATAATCAATAATATAATAATTATGCATGGTATCAGACTGGTACTCAATTTAATGGGATGAATACTTAAGTTATATAAATGTTTAATTGCTACATTGCACAGCTAAAACTAATATAATATTGTATATGTGCTGTACTTAAAAAAACAAAGTTTAAAAAAAGAAAGCAGACTAAAATTTACATTTTTCTAGTTTTTGAGATCTAGATGAAAAAGAAACACTATTGGGATCTCAAAACCAAAAATAAAAATGTGCTTTTATTATTGTTCCTTCAAAATATTATCATAATTAATTATTGCTAACATGTTAATATATAAAATAATAAAACAATTAATTAATTAATTAAAATAGTATGTCGTAAATAGTATAATAGCTTTATAGATAATATCAACTGAATGCCTAATATGCACTGGGCAATGTATAGTGTTTTATCGTATATATATATTTTTTCATTTCTCATAAAATCCCATGGTGTAAGAAATAGTAGAGATCATTAAATTGAGATAAAGTTATTGAATTGCTATAAATGTTAGAACCAAGGTTGGAATTAAATTAAGCACCAATTATGTACCCAGGCATTTGTTTAAGCACCAGGGATTCATCAGCTAACAGAAAGATAAAAATATCTATTGCTGTGGAGCTTTCATTCTACTAAGCGGAGAAACACTGTCCAAAATATAAGCAAGGGAAATAGTTAGAAAGCAGTAGCCCAGATGGAGATATATATATATATATGGCAGCAAAGATGATAGACAAGTTAAATAGGATAGTCAGAGAAGGCCTATGAGAGGAGAGGCATTTGAGCAAAGATAAGGATGAAGCGAAGGGTGAGCTTTGGGGGTATCTGTGAAGGGAATTTCAGGAAAGTTGGTCAGAAAACAGGATGATCCCAAGAGAAGAAATTCCTGAATCAGTCTGGTAATAGCACAGAGACCAATGTGGAAGAGAGAAGAAGAGCTAATGGGAGGGTGGTCAGATCATAAGGTCTATGGAAGTCATTTTATTTTTATTTTAAATACTCTTTTATGCTTAGAGGCCTGGAGAGACATTGGGGGAGAATTACACAACCTGACCTCTGTTTTGATCATCTCTTTTTGGCAGCTTTGTTCAGAATAGTTTTAGAAGCTTGAAAGCAGGGACACTACCAAGGAGGAATGATGGTTAAAAGGCTATTTCTGCCCTGGCTGGTGTGGCTCAGTCCATTGAGTGCTGGCCTGTGAATCAAAAGGTCTCAGGTTCTATTCCCAGTCAAAGCACATGCCTGAGTTTCAGGCCATGTCCCGGTTGGGAGGGTGTGAAAGGCAACCACACATTGATGTTTCTCTCCTTCTCTTTCTCCTTCCCTTCCCCTCTCTCTAAAAATAAATAAATAAAATATTAGAAAAAAATAAAAGGATATTCCCACTCAGCTTAAACCCATTCTTCTATGTAATGACTTGTGATCTGTAACTAGGACCCTCTAAACCTGCTAGTTTCTAATTAGTTGTGCTAATAAGGATGTGTCAGGAAGCCTGGAAGCTGAAGGAGAAAGGAATGACACTCTCCTTTTTGCTTCTTGCCCCTTCAGATGGACTCCAGTAGTTTAGTAACAGTTACTTCCATAGCAGTCATTGATATCACTTTGTAGTTTCTTCAAAGTTTCAAGAACCGCCCCGCTTGTGACTCATAGTATCAGCATTAAAACCACAGTGGTCCTAGTCCCAGACCCATAAGGCTCCTCCTTTGAGCTCCTGGGCTACCTTCATTTTGTCTATAGCATCGTTTAGAGTTCATGAAACTGAAAAGAAAAGCAAGACAGTGATTACTATATATGTTTACCTTAAGGTAAATAGTATTTACCCCAAGGATCAAGGGTCAGGGGAATATTGGGCTTTTGCTGTGATTGAAATATTATTGACGTGGGTGATTGCTGTTGCAGGATCATTTGCTTTGCAATTATTTACTTTGCTGCATATTTCTGTTTTATATACTTTCTTATGCATATGCTACAATCCATTATAAAAATCATTCTAAAATATCAATGTGAATTTTAAAATTATTCTGTCAAGATATGAATGATTTCAATCTATTGAATAATTTATTTATAAATTGTTAAAACAAAAATTTATTGCATAATAGATCTATAATTTGAGAAAACCTACCTATTTCTTGGTTTAACAAAGTTATTTCTTTATTCCAAATTTGTATGCAATCTGCCCTCTAATTTATTACTTTGACAAACTATCTTTATAAAACTTGTAAAGTTAAAGAAATATTTTTGGATTAAAAACAATCTGTTCATTGACATCTGAGATTTAAGTAGAAAAGTATCAAATACAGAATATTATTGAAATAATTATAAGATTACTAAAGCATTATCTTTTCATAATTAATTTGTTAAGTAATTTTATTAAAAGTTTAATATTTGTTCTAATTTATTCCATGTACTTTATATTTTTAATATTTACTCTTATTACATTGTAGTATATTGTTTATTTGTGTGTTGTGCCTTTTTCTAAGTCATTAAGTTGTTTCTTAGTGTGCTTTTCAAAATAAACTATGCCTTTGCTAATCTTTTATATGTTGTCATTTTATTTTCTTCATTCACTTTGCTTTCATTTTTTCTATTCCTTTTCTAAATTCTTACCTTTGTATTTAAAGCATTAATTATCAGCCTCTCTTCTCTTTTATGTACAATATTTAAAATACCACATTAGGAATATGCCTTAATACATGTAACATTGTTAGTTTCATTGTATTTTCAATAGATTTAAAAATTTTATTTTTTAGATATTGATATTTCTAAATGGGATTTTATGATTTATTTTGGTTACTTTTTATCATAATTACATTTTACACAGAGAAATCTGCCTATCTTTACAGTTATTTTAAATTAGTTGGTAATTTGTTTCAGGATATAATATATTGTGAGTTTTTTGCAAACATTTCAAGTGGTCTTGAGAGGAATATGTATTCTGTAATTGGTGCAGAATTGTATATGCATGCTTGTTAATTGTGCATTTAAAAATATATTATAGCTTAAGTACCCATAATCAGGATATTTATCTTGACAGCTTTCATAAAATAAAGATATTTTAATTTGTCTTTAAACGTCCATCAATTTTTGTTTCATATATACTGAGCCTGTCTCATTGTGCAGACAAGTATAAAACTGTTAATGCTTTCTGAGTAATTGGACTCTTCATCACTACATAGTGATTTCCACATGATGATTTTGTATTAAAGTCTGTTGTGTGGCAAATTCACTTTGCTTTATTTTGGGTTTATTTATAATGGGTTTCCCCCATTTATTGACTTTCAAGCATTCAACATTTAAACTTTTTGATGTCTATCTCATACAAAGCCTGTAGGTTGGGTTTGTATTTTAATCCAGACTGATGATTATTGTTTTTACTTTTAATGTAGCATGTTTCATTTGTTTGCAAATGGCCTTCTTACTGATGTTTTTCACTTATTTCTGTATATAGTGTACTTCCAAATCACATTTCTTTTTCTCCCCTTGTAATGTTCCCTTTTATTACCATATTATCAACTGATTAAAATCACCCTTATTCATGCCATTTTATTTTTTGCTATCAATTTTGACTTACTTAAATATTTAAAAATATTTTAGAGTTCAACATTTTACTTTGAATAGTCCTTTTCTTACATTTTAAATTAGTTTACATTTTAATAATTTTCAAATCATACCAAATTTTAAAGCATTTCACATTTCCTCCTCCAAAGTTACATAATTTTAATTTTATTTGTTTTGAATTTTTACTGTCAAATATGTGATGCATTCTGTAGCCTTGGAATTCTGATTGTTTTGCATTAACATCAGATTAAAGTTAGACATTTTTAGAAAATTTAAAATATTTAGTCAGATGAATGATTATAAGCTATCTTAAATTAAAAATTTATTATGTATTTGAAAGACAATTTTATGAATTATATATCTTGATGGGTTGCATAAATGTGTTTCTCAAATCTTATTTCATAATAGAATCATCTTGGGGTATTTTAGATCATAGCATTCTCATATGCTTCATATTAAATGTTATCATATTATCTTCATACTAAATGTTATTTGATTGGTCTAGGTGAAATGTGAACATTTGTATTTTTATAGACACTTCCCATACCCATACCAAGGTTTAGAACCATTGGTTAAGTTGAACTGTGGATTGATTGAAATCAAAACAATATCTTGCCATGATTTGTAGTCCAATACTTTCCTCACAACATAAAATGCAGTGACAGCATGTTAGACAAGTGAATAGCCACATATCATAATGACATTCAGAGCTTACAGGATATCAAAAATTGCGTGATGACAGTCCTTCTACTTCAAGTTAAAACATTCAAGTAAGCAAAACATTATTTATTCATTTTCTATTGACGTTATTTTTAGTTTACTTCAATACATTAATTTACTTTTTTGTGAATAGCATTATGGCCATCAGTCATAACCTTCCATGCCCCTATTTTATCCACTATTTGAAATTGTTAGTTTTTGCAATGTACCTGTTTATCTTCATTATATAAAAATCATGCATTTATTTGCTGATTATAACTGAACAAGTTTAATGTTAGTGGTATTTTAAACAGAAGTGGTTTTGACTTGGAGCTTATTCCGTAAGACAGCTATGAACTAAAGTTTTATAGAGCTGCTAGACCTCTAATGGGGTAGATTGGCTTAATTAATGCCAAATGATGTTCACAGCAGGCAAGCAACTTCCTGAAATCTGGAAGGAAGCAGCACAATTAATTTGTTGTTACTAAAGGAAATGTAATACTGGGATTGGATGACGCTGAAGACGAAAGGGCCAACTGGTAGACTGTCAACTTAGGTTCGTTTGTATTCAAGCAATAATAAAGCTGTATTTAAATAATTCTCTAAATACAAGGTGCATTTTGTGTCAGATTTATTTCTCTTAATATTAGTTTCTAGAATTTTTGAAAGTCAAATTAAATGTGGAGAGCTTCAGAGAAAGTGTCATTCAGCTGTAAATCACCATTATTCTGAGTCTTCCTTGATTGCAAGCATAAGTATTGAACTTTCTACTTAATCACTTATTCATGTTCCCAGTTGAAGATATATAGGCATATGCAATAAAGTGTACATACATTCTCATATACACATACATTTCTAATATCTCTAGACACATTTTAATCTAATTATGAAAGAGGCTTATGGAAGTCTGCTAATGAAATTTTAATATTTTTAAGTTCTTTTAAAATATTATTTTATTGTATTTTGCCATTACCATTTAACCCCCTTATATCTCACTCCTCTCTGCAATCTGCAAAGTGTTGTCCATGTCCATGAGTTCTTTTTCATATTTGCTAGAACCCTCTACTCCCTAACACTCCCCCACCAACCCCGGTAGCTGTCATCCTGGTGACTGTCTCTATTTTGCTTGTTAGTTCAGTTTGTTCATTAGTTTCCATATCTAAGTGAAATCATGGGGCATTTGTCTTTCTCTGACTGGCTTTTTTTGACATGTCTTTTACTGATTTTTTATCTGGTGTCTATAATTTGGTAACTATTGTATTTTCCTTATAAATTATGTACATTATCATGACCCAATGAATTGTAATTTAAAGTACATATTTTCTGTTATTTTTATTATTATTTCAGTGTGATTTATATATTTAGGTAGTGTTCTTTGGTATAACATTTTTGGAAAGATGCGGAGAAGACACTATTGTGTAGAGGGAGACCTTTACCCACAGTACAGATCCAACAACACCAGCTCACCATTTATGGAGATCTGAATCTGAAATGACCCATCAGATATTTTGTGTTGACAAATACCTAGACCTTTATATGCCCATTTTGAGGATCATTGCATGTTAAAAAATATATGTTTCTGAAGTGCCCGGGAAGATTTTATCAACTGCAGGCTGTTTGTGGATAACACTTCTGCCTTGAAGGAGAACTAGGGTAGCCCATCACCATTCCACTACAAATACTATTTCTGGAAAGAAACACTAGTATCATTTGCTTTGTTTCCACCTCTTACTGAAGACCCAAGTTATCATTTCTTCGTAGCATCAAGAACCTCCTTAACATTTCTTGCAGTGCCAGTCTACTATTGAAATATTTCTTAGTTTTCTTTTACCTGAAATGTCTTTATTTCTCTTTCATTCTTGAAGGATATTTCTGTTGAATGTAGAATTCTTGGAGGCAATACTTGTTTGTTTGTTTGTTTTTGTGTCCTTCCAGCACTCTGAAGCTGATTCAACATTGACATTCTCTACCATCTCTAATGAGGAACCATGGTCACCCAAATGGCTCTTCCCCTCTATGTGATGTGTTTCTGTTCTCTCACTGCTTCCAAGATTTTCTCATCTTTGAATTTTATCAATTGAACTATGATGTACTTACTCACAGTTTTATGCATCTCCTGCTTTGATTTCATTGAGCTTATTTATACTCTATTTCTTTCAACAGACTCAAGAAAATGCTGTAATTTTTCAAATGCTATTTTGGCCCCATTCTCTCACTCCTTTCCTAAGACCCCTGTTATATGCTTGTTGGAATATTTTACATTGTTTCACAGTTCCCTAAGACTGTTCATTTTCTTTCTCTCTTCTTCAAATAGAATAATTTCAGTTGATTTCCAGGTTAACTGATATCCTCCCATTTTGTCCATCCTTTATTTTATTTCGAGTTCTGATCTGTCTTTTAATTCTGATGATGGAAAATAACCTTTATCAATGACAAGTCCCAGATATTAAGATAGGTGTGGGGGAGGGAGATAAGTGAGAGAAATCTACATGAGTAAGATTAATTATATAATTATTAATATATAATAATAAATTTGTTATATACTGGTGGAATTTGCTTGTGCTAAAAGTAGTTGCTGACACAGTACCTCTTAAATTATTGGGCTGCAGTCAACAAATGTCTATTTTATCTGTATTATATGTAAGTCATTCACATATTTTGCTCTATAGAGGAAAGGAAGTTAATACCAATATGATCCATTTTGTAAAATGATCCATGTGAAAAAGTTTAAGGAGTCATTAGGTATGATATATATTTATATGGTGACCAAAACTACACAAAAGGAACAAGGAAAGAAGCCTAAAATCACCAAAGGCAAAAAAGTGAACTATTAGAATTTTTACATTATAATTAACAACACAATAAAGCTAGATAAAGAACTTATATATACTACCCATGGACATGAACTAAGGGTGGGGGAATGTTGGTGGGAGGGGAGTGCAGGACAGAAGGCAATGAAGGGGAGAAAAAAATGGGACAACTGTAATAGCATAATCAATAAAATGTACTTAAAAATAAAATAAAATATCACAAAAAAGAATCAATCTTTGGGACATGAACAATAATGCTCTTTGTTCCCACCAGAAGGTAATATTTTGGTATTTGTGCTACATTTGAATAAAATAGATTGCTAGTCTTCACTAAAACTACACTTGGGACAAGATTTGAATAAAAAAATTTACTTTTTTAAAGTAGCATTTATTCCAGCAATTTTGATATTAATTCATTTCTGTGGCCACTGTCTACAGTATTGTGTGGTATATCTTGACACTATTACCCTAGCACCTTATTGTAATTATGGCAATTTGTCCTTTTTTTTTTCTTTTCTCCCATTTGCCTATAGGAAGAGTCATTTCTGCAGCTTTACATGTTTAGTTTTTCTAAGATGTTTTAGGCCCTGGTTCTGGTACTATTGCTTAAGATACTCATTGCTCTTCACAGTTAAGTCTTCTGCAATAGGGGCTGAATATAATTCTTCCAAAAGAAGACAAAACTTCCTGGATTTCTTCCTCAGTACTTGGGCATTAGCAAACTTTCCAAGACCAATGGTACATTGGTCATCTCATTTCATCTGGCACCTTCCCAAATTCAGTTCAAATTGAATACCAAATTATTCAAAGTCAACTTATAGCAAGAAGTTAATCTGCCTTCTTTTTAGTAACAACTGGTTTAGGGCTGTAGATTAATTTAGACAAGTGATTGTTAAGTGGATTGAAAGATGCATACATTTTTCTTCTATCTGAAGTAACATATTAATGTTTCATAAGTTATATGTGAAAACTATTATAATGTCAATATTTATTTTTCTTTTTAGGAAGTAATATTCATTATCCCAAACTAAACTATAAGGCTTTAAAGTTACATCAAAGGCAAACACCTAAATGTCTTGATTTTTAATCAAGAAATATGAAATAATATTGGAAGAAGCAATAGTAAATACAAATTTATTTGTGAAACATGATATTGAAGGATATAATTGTGAGATAAAATAAAGTTCTGTTTTCATTCAGATTTTTACAAATTTAGTCAATCATTATGTTATACCCACAAATAAGCTTATTTTTAAACAGATAAGTGTATCTTTATAAATTAATAATAAAATAATACATATTTATTCATGGTTAAATTCCTAAGCTGTTAACAAAATATGAAAATGAATAGATATAGATTAAACACCTAGTAGTATCAAACAATTTTGCTACATCTGTAATACAATGATGCCAAAAACAAAGTTTCCTCTTCAAGAAACTCACAGTTTAATGAAGAACACAGATGGATAAATAAATAATAGAAACATAACACAATATGCTGAGTGCTATATTTGGGGGGGAAGTAGCTTTAATTTCTAAGGCAGTGAGGGAAGTTCTTACAGAAAGCTAGGAACTATTTCTTTTTCATTGAATCCAAATATCCTAAAAGCCAAGAACATTACATGGGGAGGAAAAGATATAAACAAAGATATGAAGAAATGATAAATAAATGATAAATGGCTGGTACATAAGTTGGCTAGAATATGGTATAAATAATGTTGGTAAATGTCACAGTGTTGAGAATTAAACTAAGAAGCTATTCCACAGTATTGCTGCCTTAGCACCCACTTCATTAGGATAAACCACCATAGATTTAAGAAGTTCATATGTATATATTATATATATTAAATATATAAAAAATCTTGGAAGTCTATAATATGTAAACTTCTTTATGGTCTTGGAAAGGTTGAGATATATATATATATATACACACACATATAATGTATATATAATGTATTTTTCTTCTTTACATATGTCCATTTTGTTATATATAGATATATATAAATCATGCACACTGAATAGAATCACAGCAGATTAGATACTACAGAAAAAGAGATTATTGAACATTAAGGCATAGCAATAGAAATGGAAAAAAAAGACTATGCAAAAATAAGGCTCAGTGTACTACTGTACGTAATATGTGCTGTTGGCACCAGAAGGAAGGAGGGGGCATTATTTGAGAAAAGAAAAATAGAGAAGTTTTAAAAATTTGTGAAAACTGTAAACCCACACAACCAAGAGGCAAAACAAACCCCAAAGACAAAAATATGAAGCAACATCACTAGGGCATATAATACCAAACCTTTTAAAACCAGCAACACAAAGAAAAATCTATGAAGCAGCCAATTTTTTAAAAAACCTAAATGTACAGAAAATAAAGTTAAAAACAGCAGTCTTCTTGTAAAAATGTATGCAAACCTGAAGAAAATGTAGTGACAGCTTTAAAGAACTTGTAGGGGGAAAAAAATCTAAAACTGCTAACCTGGCTTCTTTTACCTAGAAAAGATAGATATAAATATATATAATATTTTATATATCATTTATGTATTAATTTATTTAACATGAATTATTTATAATACAATACATATATAGCATATATCACATTATAATATTTTATAATTATAATAACTGTGCTAATTATATTACAATAAATATATATCATTATAATAATTGTAATACTTTATAATTTTTATTATATAGTAAGTCTATGCTATAAGTTATTTATACACATATTATATTATATATAACCAGTCAAATACATATTTATATAACATATGTTATCATATAATATATAAGTATTACTTTTTATTATATTTAATATGCTATTATTAATATAATTAATATAACAGTTATAATATATACTATATTATTTATATTTTATATATTATTTATATGTATTATATGATCTTTCAAAATGGGAGTGAAAGGAAAAAACTTATTCAAACGAATAAAACCTGAGAGATTTTACTGCAACAAGTTAAAAATTCAAGAAATGTTAAAGAAACCTCTTCAGACAGAGGAAAGTTATGTCAGATAGGAATTTAAATGTAAATAAATGATTAATGTTTCAGAAGTCACATTGTAAATGCATTTACTTAAATATCTCTAGAATTTATTAATTAAAAATAATTATTTGAACAAAATAGAAATATGTTGTCTAGTTCAAAACACACAATGAGGACCAATTATACTTGTTTAGGGCCCAGCCATGTGGTTTCATCTTAGTTACCTTTTCACAGGCCTTATCTCCAAAATGAGTCACATTCGGATGTACTGGATGTTCTGACTTTTCATACGAATTTAGAGGTAGACACAATTCAGCCCATAATATCATTTAAGGATTGATTTTTCAACTTAGAATTTTTAACATTGCATACTTATAGTAATTTATAAACCACTTTTTAAAGCATTTAAATTAAAAGAGACAAGGCTACTTTTGGGTGTTTGAGAGTCAAGTATTATACACAAGTGCAAAACCAGAAATATATCAAGGATATAAATTATAGTTGTGAAATAAATATTAGTATTTTAAATATTGTCAACTAGTTTAGGATATATTAGTAGTCAGTTCTGAGATAAACTAACAATATTTCACTTCCATAATTTCAACTGTTTTCTTTATACTGAAAGATGAGCTCTCTTTAGAATGTTTCTAATAAATTTAAAAATCATAGAATTTAGTACTCGTAAGTATGGAGAATGTATGTAATACACAAAGAATTTCTGTAGACTAGCAAAATCACATGAACTAGAGCTATAAAAACCCAAGGCCTGAGAAGTAATTTAGATCTGCCAGTGATGGTTTTTCTCATATTACTGTCAATGACATTTGCTTCCATTTAAAATACAACACTACTGTTCCCTGCAAAGTAACTTAAAATGTTTGTGGCACATTATTATTCTAGCTATCATACTCCAAATTATTTTATTTTCCCATATTTGGCTCTTACCTAGATCAGTTGTTAGTGTATATAAGTGATGTGTACACACACAAACATATATACATTATGTGTGTACAAACATACACACACAGTGTCTCCCTTAGCCATCTCAACCTATAGTGCATAAGAATAGTCTCTGATTTTTTTTCCCCTCCATGGTGAGTCGTGGTGTGAGGCATGGAAACACATTGCTATACACTATTCCAATCCTGAATGCTATAATTAAGTTCACAACAGTATAGCACTTGTTCATGCTTCTATTAAATGTCTTATATATACTTCAGCCCAAAGTTTTGTTTTTTTGCATGTTTTCTCACTCATCAGTATTTTAATAATTCTTCAAAGCTTAGTTAATGACAGTTACCTAAGTTTTATACCAAAGCAAATATTTCAGGAAATCTCTCCAAACCTTTTAACTTCTTAAAAGTTTTGTAGCACTCTTCTTAATAAGCTTATTTGTAGCATTTGTGATTAGTAGCACAATTCTTAATAAGCAACTTAGAAGAGAGAAAAGGAATTTATAAAAAAAAAAGGTGGGGGTCAAAGCATGGAAACAGGAGATCACTTCTACCCTGAAATTATAATCTTCTGGTGTAAGGAGAAACTGCTTTTGCTTCATCCTGTCAAGCACTGAAATAGAAGGTTTCAATCATTTGTAACTTTACCCAGCAGGCAACAATAATTTTTATTTCTTTGGCAATTTTGGTTTAGGATTATGCACACAAACAAAATAGAAACCATTTACATTGACTGGTAATAACTGATATTTGTGTGCATATATAAGAACTGATTGCAGGTAGATCCGAATACTGTACAATACATAAAAGTGAAGCCATATGTTAAGGAATAAAAATCATGACAAATTCTCAAAACTCTCTACTTTAAATGTGAACACCAAAAGGCTCTGTTTTTCTCCAGAATAAAGAGTTTAAGCTTGTCTTCTAGATCATCAGATGCATATTCCTATACTCATAGGGAGGTCAGAAAGATATTTAGAAAAGCCAGATAAATATTAGAATATATATTTAATATCATTTGAGAGGTAATAATTATCTATAACCCTAAATTTCACAACAAAATGATAAAGAAGTACTAAAAATCACAAATACGGCGACAGCATACAAAAATAATGAAAACCATATTTACGACAAGAAAATGTCTTTGGAATAAAAAAAAGCAAAAATAAGCAAACTGCCATCTTTTCTATGACATGGTATTATGGATTTGCTGACACTAAAATTCCTTATTTTATAATTACTCTTGCCCTCAAAAGCCCTATAGGTAGACAGACAGACATATATTTATTCCTATGTTTTCCTTAATCTGATTTTAATATGTAGCTTTGCCCTCAGGGATCATTCTCACTCAGTGTAGAAACAATACAAACCCACACACACACACTTTTGAAATGTTTAAATAACAACAGAAAGCAGTTTTGGGTATGCCCTTGTGTGAAAATTTTGGACAAATTCATCATTAAATTCAGTATATTGGTGATAAAATGGCAAACATGTATATGTTGGGGTTAAAGTGGAAGCTTCTGCATTTCCTCAAAGCTCAATGCTTATTCAGGACTTTGGGGTTACTGTTCATAACTGGTGGGAATGGCAATGGAAACGTGCTCAAGAAGAGAAAGGTATGACAGGAAAATCTGGGGTTGAGCCTATGTTGCTTACTTCTTTTTTTAATATATTTTATTGATTATGCTATTACAGTTGTCCTATTATCCCCTCTTCATTCCCCTCCATCCTGAACACCCTCTCCCACCCACATTCCCCCCCTTTAGTTCATGTCCATGTGTCATAAGTTCTTTAGCTTCTACATTTCCCCTACTATTCTTGCCCTCCCCCTGTCTATTTTCTACCTATCATCCATGCTACTTATTCTTCGTACCTTTCACCCCTCTCTCCTCCTCCCACTCCCCTGTTGCTAACCCTTCATGTGATCTCCATTTCTGTGGTTCCGTTCCTGTTCTAGTTGTTTGCTTAGTTTCTTGTTTTTGTTTCAGTTGTGGTTGTTAATAATTGTGAGTTTGCTGTCATTTTTCTGTACATGTTTTTTATCTTCTTTTTCTTAGATAAGTCCCTTTAACATTTCATACAATAAGGGCTTGGTGATGATAAACTCCTTTAACTTGACCTTATCTGAGAAGCACTGATCTGCTTATTTCTATGGAAAGCTTGAGACTAGGATCCCAGCACTATCCTAACCATTTGTGTGACAGTGGGCAAGGAACACCATCTCTTTAGGACTCAGCTTTCTGGTGTTTCAAATGGAAGATTGAATTAGACCAGACTTTTTTACTTTATGTTTATGGGCTTTAGGAGCTGCAGAGAGTGTCAGAGGACACAGCATTGTCCTCAAGTCCCCTGACATGGCACCGCCAGTAAAGGAGGTCTATTATCATCTGAATAACCTAGAAGTCCACTTCAAATAGGAATCAATAATTTGGGGATTAAAATACAATTATGTTGAGAAAATGTTATATTTTAAAAAAGGATCGAAAACCCCTAGGTTAGTTATTGTTTCCAGCTGTGTTTTACTAAAATGTTACTGAAACTAACTTATCATGGCAAAAGCGTATTTTTCACACCACTAGATAATAATGGAGACAAATTAACTATAGATCCCCATTAACAGATTATGATCCCATTAATAAAGCCCAAGTCATATTGTCACCCACATCAGCAAACAGCATTAATGGGCATATGGGAACAGAGAAAAAGTAAATCAATTTATCTGAAAAGCATGCTTATCTCTCTTGCCCTCTTTACTCACACTTACCTCCTGGTTTTAAGCCTTTACCTGTTGGCAGTGTGAGTCCTCAAGGGGTCTTTGAATCCTTTTCATATGCTGGGGCTTTTCATGCTAATTCTGGTGTGTGGTTCTGATGCCCAATGGCCCTCAGTCATCACTTTTGTCAACAGTCATTCATAAATTTACCCATGTTTCTCTTGAAGAGATGCTCAAGGACACTTTCCCACCAGATTAAAGCTTTTTAAATCATAAATTAAGATAGACTTGTACTGTGATAAAACTACTCTTTTCTATATACTTTTTAGTTTTTAAGTTGGCACATGACTATTTGATGCTAACTAAAAGGATAGCACAAATACTCACACGTGTGCTATCACGTGAAATTTCCTCTCTTCAAAATTGTATCAGTGAATATAACTTTAAACTGGTCAAATACCAGAAATATTTCTTGTAAACACACAGAGAAACAGGATGAACTGTGTAGCTATGTCCTGGGCACATACATACCCTATTTTTTAATTTTCTAACTATAACATTGGAGAAATTCTGAATAATTTACAATGTCCTCACATATAAAATAGATCTTTAATATTGTTTCACAAGATGGTGTGAAACCTAATTCTCTAGTAATATGCTAAGAACATCATATGCATTGACAGATGCAAATTATCCCCATTTCTCTCCCTGTCAGCACATTAGTTTTGAATTGAAGAGGCCATGTTTGTGCCTCCAACTTCTCTAACATGTCTGACCAAGGTCCACCCTGGTCATCTTGTGACCCTGTAGGCCCGAGAGGTCCTTATGCACATTCCTGGGCTAGGCATAGAAGATTCCCTTTGGGACATGGCTAAGCATGTCTTCATGTGTTAGGGTCTGACTTATAATCAACATAAAAGTAAATATATATGACATTTTCATATACATATTTCATTCTATTTCTAGAAAACATTTTAGAACATCTAATATCATCTTGCTCCTACTGGAATAAATTTTAATTCCAGTTGTCGGGAGCATACTTCTTAGGCTGCTGTTCCAAGATTCCCTACCAAAACTGTAAACCTGTCTAATAGGCCAGGTATACATGAAAGCTGGCCTCAGGATTTCTAAGTGAGCTGAGCATTGTCTATTTATTCATTCTTCCAGTGAATATTTGGGGAGTATTTCCTATTTGCAAAAACAGTTCTAAGCACTTAGGATATGATGTTTGATAAGAGAAGGCTCTTCGAAACAGCATGTATGGAACTGGAGAGCATTATGCTAAGTGAAATAAGCCAGATAGTGAAAGAAAAATACCATATGATCTCACCTATAAGTAGAACCTAATCACCAAAACAAGCAAGCAAGCAAAATGCAGCCAGAGACATTGAAATAAAGAACAAACTGACAGTAACCAGAGGGGAAGGGAGAGAGGGATAATAGGGGAAGGACCACTAAGGAATATGTATAAAGGACACCTGGACAAAACCAAAGGGGATATATTCAAGGGTGGGAGGTGGAGAAGGATGAGGCAGGGGGACATTGTAGTGTGAAAATGGAGACAACAGTATTTGAACAACAATAAAAATAAATAAATAAGTAAATGAATAAGAAATGTTAATAGCAAAAAAAAGAGAAGGCTCACATACTTTATTCAAGTCTAGATACTGAGAATAAACAATTAAAAATATAATTAGAGCTCTTAGAGGAATAACACCTAGGGGTCAGGTGTTATTAAAAAAGGGCTTCCTGAGGATATGATACTTACTCCAAAACCTGAACAATGAAAAGTATAACTCAGCAAAGACCTAGAAGGAAATTGTTCTATAGGACCAGCATGAAGTTCTAAACAGTTTCTTGCTATGTCATTAGTTGATAGGTAGGGCAACTACCCTTTAAAAACTGATAGAAATTTTTATACCAAAATGGTCACTATTCATTTATTTTTCTATGATATTTATGTTTTCCTATAAAGGATATATGAACAAGACTATTGATTTTAACAAAATACATCTTATGTGGCTCAAAGCTAAATATTTATCTAAATTTAAATTATTTTATAATGCTCAGTATTATACTTTTAAGAAAATTAAGTAAAATCATAATACTTAATTTGCTGTGGTTCTTTTATACTGTATTTTTCTAATATCCCCATATATTCATATATTAAATCTGTTAGTTGAAATAAATTGTATTCCCAAGAAAAATATATTTCTTGTTCATTTTCTCTGTATCATCATATAGAGAATCTCCTCTCAAATTATTGTTTCAACTTTACAACAACAGAACATCCATCAATATGGTACTGGGAAATAAGTAGAGTCAAGTGGTTTATAATTTGTTGGTAGAATTGATTTTTTCCTCTGAAGATTTAGGCTCTAAAGACAAGTGTGCTTTCCTGGAACTGGAAAGTATGCTCTTGATCTTATGCTTTCCTTTCACTGTTGAGAAGATATTTAAATGTTTATTAATTTAATAAATACTGACATGCTTATTAATTGAGTGGTATGTAAGCAATACTCTGCAGGAAGTTTAAGTTTCTTTAGATTTGTATAGGGTAAAGTGGGGAGAAAATTTTTCCATTTAAACCAATTCTGTTGTTTTTATTTTAGTTTATTTTAGTTTGAAATGACAAAACAGAACAAACTTAACTAGTTTTAACAATACAAACTTTATTGTCACATAGAAAAGATACAACTGTCAAAAACACAAAAATTAGATAACATAGTAAGGGCCTAAGAAACAATTTGTATACATCAACCAATTCTACCAAGAAGGGATGTCTGTAGGTTTAGAATAGCAATTTCCAATGTTTGAACTATTGAATACTTTTTGGTTCCTGAGACACCATCTAGGGGAATGTGAGGTTCCAATAGATTTTATAATGGTTATATCATTGTTCTTGCTTCCATAACAAATAACCACAAACTTTGCAGCTTGAAACACAAATTAACTAACAATTCTGTAGATCAGAAGTCTGACACAGATCTCACCACACTAAAATAAAAGGGATTGGCATGGCTGTGATCTTTGTTGGAGGCTCTATGGGAAAATCTTTTTTCTTATCAGTTTAGGCTGTTGGCAGAATTTAATTTCTGACAGTTGCAGTACTGTGGTTCCCTTTTACAGCTTCCGGAGAATAAGCACATCCCTTGGCTCCTGTCCCTCTCACTCAATCTTCAAAGTTAGTAACAGCAATTTCAGTGTGTGTTTTCCAACGCAAATCTCTTCTTCCTTGTTGGGAACGACTTTGCCTGGTTTCAGAAGCTGTAATACCCCATGGATAAGGCAGAGTAAAAAGACCTCGAGACCCTAAGCCACTAAGGAGACAAAGCTTATCTCCCTGGCAGGATCACGGCCTCTGTCCACTTTACTTTACCCTGCTTGGCCCCCAGTGCATGACTGGTTAGCCAATGATGGGTAAGATTCCTCAAGCGAGAGATGACCTGAGACAGGCATGGTCACAAGGGGGCCCTCAGGAAAGGACCTGGGGGGCTATGGAGAAAGGGGGTGGTGGTCCCTCACCCCTCAGCTTTGACATAACCTGAGTCCTCATTCTGTCTGGGAGAAGTCTCCTAATCTCTTGGCTGCCTTACTTCCCCTACCTGACTTAAGCCTGAAACAAGGCCAGAGGTAGGTGTGACCCTGTTGAAAAGGGTGGGTTCCTGGGGTGATTAGGCCTAAAAAAGAATGCACAAAATCCTGTGAAACCTTCTTTGCTAATACCCTCAATTTAAATGATAAGTGCCAAAGCAGGAAATGAGTTTGTTTCCCCAAACTTTTATGGCCCTTTAGCTATCTGACCCTGACTCAAAATAAGCCCTCAGAGTTCTTTGTATGTTATCTATTGTTTGATCCTTTCTGCCTGACAATGATTGGTGAGCTTTATATATACACGCCCTGTATTCCTATGCAAATAAGCCCAATAAAAACCCACTGAAGAACAGGCTCCTGATCTTTCCCCTTTGAGAGATATCATTGACCTTTCCTCCCCAAGCAGATCATATCTTGGTAGACTTATTCTCATCTGTGGTGGCCAAGGGGGCCCTGCAGGTGGAGCTCCCCCCACACTTCCTCTCTTTCTGTCATGTTTTTCTCTCTCTTTCTCCCACTACAACTAGGTAAGAATCTCTGCTTTTAAGCAGTCAGGTGATTATTTGGGCCAAACCAATAACCTAGAATAATCTCTCCAGATTAATATCCATAAACGTAATCATTTTTGCAAAGTCTCTGCTATCACATAAAGTTACATGTTCACTGATTTTGAGAATTACAGCATCGATATGTTTGGGTGACATTATTCTGTCTACCACACTAATACTGAGACTGTGTCATTTTAACTTCCTTGACATTTTTGCTGAGGGTCAAAAAGAAATAGTATATAAACTATTAATATATTAGCATAGTCAAGACATTGACAACAAACTGTTCAACATGTTAATGTATTTTTTGCTACTATCTGTTTGAAGTAAGACAAAAGATAAAATAAGAACATCCTTGAGAAAACATTAAATTATTAATTTTAGTAATGATTAATTCAAGTATACCTCTTCATAATATTCTGAGTCATCAAAAGAGATGCATTCATAAATATTTTTGCTGTATTCTAAAGTATTATGGTTAATTGAGGAAAACACTTGTGTGATTGTATTAATTATATACATAACTAAAATTATTTTTATAAACTACACTTTTGCTTGTATTAATATCATATAATTATGGTTATCTATGCTTGTATATTTGGCTGATATATTCTTGAAAATGAAGTCACATGACCTTCAAGAAACCATGTCATATCATTTGTTGCAAATAATAAAATTTAAGATTTCAAGCCAAAATAAAAATCTGGAAAATTTCTGTGTACTTCTAGGAAGTTGATAGTTAACTTCAGCAGTGATAATAATGAATGTTACTTTTTAAAGTATCTTTTATAATGAAATGTAGCAACCCCTGGGATATTCGCATAATTCAATAAACCAGTATTTTTCAAGTAAAAAAAAACATGATGTAAAGGAGTCTTGCAGAGGTAAAAATAATCCTCAGGGAGAAACATAATTTAGTGATAAAGATATTTAGTGATAATCATTATTATTTTCAGTTACACACTACAAATAAACTTTTAGAAACTAATACTTATTAAAGCATGTCAAATTATTTTCCCTTTTCAAATATATATGTTTATGAAAATGTAGTTTCTTCATATACTTCAACTAAATCAACAAAGCAACAAAAATTGCAGAAGTATATTGTAAATCAGCTATCTTCCATTATTCCATAGTTTAAAAAGATTTTAAAAACTGTAAATCACCATAGTCACTAATTTTGTGGAGAGGAGGAAAAATGCAGTTATATTTCATAAATATTTTACTAATGTAAAGTGTGAAGGTTTACTAATGTAAAGTGTGCAGGTAATGTAAAGTGAAAGTTTATTATTGTCATTTATAAATAAATGCATAAGTTTTAAATCACTTAGTTTTAGGACTTTCAGACAAGATGGAGGCATAGGTAGATACATTTTGCTTCCTAACACAACCAAAAGAAGGACAACAAGAAATTTAAAAAACAAAAAACAACCAGAACTGACAGAAAATCGAACTGTATGGAAGTCCAACAACCAAGGAGTTAAAGAAGAAACATTCATCCAGACCAGCAGGAGGCGTGGAGACAGGCAGCTGGTACAGAGAGGATGCATAGCAAGGTGGTGGACCTGGCGGGCAAGGAGGAGGAGCAGGCGGTAACCACTTTCCTCTGGTTACCACCATGCCTTGCCTGTGTCTGAGTTTTTGTTTGTTTGTTTGTTTTTGCTTGTTAACTTGTTCCTTTCAGTTTTATATCTCAAATATGAGGATAATTATATAGTTCTTAGCTTTCTCTGACTTCTTTCACTTGACTTGATATTCTTGAGGTTCATTTTGCCATTTTGACAAAAAGAATACAATACTTAGTAATAAACTTAACTAAGGATGTGAAGGGTTTAGATACTGAAAGTTACAAAGCATCATTATAGAGATTGAAAAAGATACAATTAAATGCAAGGATCTTCTGCATTCATGAGTTGGAAGAATCAACATCTTTAAAATATCCACGTTATGCAAAGCAATACATAGATTTAATGCAACCCCCATCAAAATCACCTATAAGTGGAATCTAATCAACAAAACAAACAAACAAGTAAAATATAACCACAGACATTGAAATTAAGAACAGACTGACAGTAACCAGAAGGGATGGGGGCGCATAATGGGGGGAAAGGGGGAAGGGTTTTTAGGAAAATGTACAAAGAACACATGGACAAAACCAAAGACAGGGATTGAGGATGGGGAGTGGGGATGCCTGGGGTAGGGCAGAGTGGTGGAGATAAAATGGAGACAACTGTACTTGAACAACAATTAAATTTAAAAAACTGAAAAAAAAAGATACAATATGTAGTACAGAATCTACCATATAGTAAGTATTCATCATATAATTAATAGTTATTGTAACAATAAAACTGCATGCCAGGAGAGAAAAAGAAAATCTCAATGGCATTTTTAAAGAAATAGAACAAAAAAAATCATCAGATTTGTATGGTACAAAAAAAAGACTATGAAAAGTCAAAGCAATCCTGAGAAAAAAGAACAAAGCTGGAGGTATCACACTCCCTGACTTGAAATTGTACTACAAAGTGATGATAATCAAAACAGCATGATATTGAGAAAAAACAAAAAAACAAACAGACACACAGACAAATGGAACAGAATTGAGTGTCCAGAAATAAACCCACATATAAATGGGCAAGTAAGTTTTAATAAGGAAGCCAAAATCTATAATGGAAAAAAATCCTCTTAAATAAATGTTGCTGGGATTACTGGAAAGTCATATGCAAAAGATGCACTTCTTTTAGATGACTTTATTGTAACTTTTCTAAAAGATTATCAATGGTCAACTCTTAAGAGCAAGTTCATTTCATTTTAATCTGATTTCTAGAAAGTTCTATCCTCTCATTTATTGCCCCATACCCCAACATACTGATTTTGAGAAGGTAAATAGCTATAATTTCCACTAGATTACATAGAGAGCAGACACTAAAATGGCAGATCTTTAATAGAATCTTTTGGGAAGGTATTTAATCATAATATCTGGTGAGTTTTTCTCTCATCTCTTTTTCACATTTACAGACTAAATATTCTTCTCAGTTTTTTTTCCTTTGTCATAGGTGTCATCTTACAAAACATGCACTATTGACTATTTGACATGAATAAAGATTATTTCTATTCATGAAGGAAATAGGTAACAATTATAGAATAGACCCAATGTATTATTATTAAGTACTTACTGGAAAAAATTTAGTGGATATACATAAATGAATCTACCTATATTGCACTATAAACAGGAATATTTAAAATATGATTTATAGGGATTACTAAATGAAACTATTTCCATTTGTATAGCCATTCTAATAGTTGTGGTACAAAATTTCTTATTTTGGGATATGATATTTAATAAGTATTTAAGTCCATATCAGGACTTTATACTTTAAAAATATCTACTCATGCCCTTGCTGGTGTAGTTCAGTGGATTGAGTGGGGACTGCAAACCAAAGGGTTGCCGGTTCTATTCCCAGTCAGGGCATATGCCTGGGTTGTGGGTCAGGTCCCCAGTGGGGGCCACCTGAGAGGCAACCAAACATTGATTCTCCCTCTGTTCCTCCCTTCCTCTCGCTCTAAAACTAAATAAATAACATCTTAAAAATATCTACTCATGAAAAATAAAACAAAGCATAAATGCTAATAGGAATTCTTTCTCAGTTATTATATGACAAAATTTAAATATTAAATTTAAACATGTATATATTTATGACTTTGTTGGAAACACCTTTACTTGATTTTTTAAAAGCTTCTGATATACAAGAATTGAGATGGTAACAGATTATAAAAAAATATTATTGCTTCCTTATTTCAAAGAAACATAGATATTTATTAAATTTTTGAACTATATTTTATTGATTATGCTGTTACAGTTGTCCCATTTTTTCTCCCCTTTATCCCACTCCACCCTGCACATCCCCTCCCACCAGCATTTCTCCCCCCTTTAGCTCATACCCATGGGCCATACATATAAGTTCTTTGGCTTTTTCATTTCCTATACTATTTTTAACCTCTCCTGTCTATTTTGTGCCTACTGACTATGCTTCTTATTCCCTGTAAGTCTTCCCCCCATTCTCTCCTCCCATTCCGCACTGATAACCCTCTACGTGATGTCCATTTCTATGATTCTGTTCCCATTTTTGTTGTTTGCTTAGTTTTTGTTTTTTAGGTTCAGATGTTGATATTGTGAGTTTGTTGTCATTTTACTGTTCATATTTTTATCTTTTTTTTCTCAGATAAATCCCTTTAACATTTCATATAATAAGTGCTTGGTTATGATGAAGTCCTTTAATTTTACCTTATCTGGGAAGCACTTTTTCTAAATGATAGCTTCCATTCTAAATGATAGCTCTGCTGGATAGAGTAATCTTGGATGTAGGTCCTTGCCTTTCATGACTTTCAATATTTCTTTCCAGCCCCTTCTTGTCTGCAAGGTTTCTTTTGAGAAATCAGCTGATAGTCTTATAGGCACTCCTTTGTAGGTAACTGTTTCCTTTTCTCTTGCTGCTTTTAAGATTCTCTCCTTATCTTTAATCTTGGATAATTTAATTATGATGGGTCTTGGTGTGTTCCTCCTTGGGTCCAACTTCTTTGGTACTCTCTGAGCTTCCTGGACTTCCTGGAAATCTATTTACTTCATCAGATTGAGGAAGTTTTCATTTGTTATTTCTTTACATAAGTTTTCAATTTCTTGTTTTTCCTCTTCTCCTTCTGACAGCCCTATGATTTGGATGTTGCAGTGATTAAAGATTTCCCACAGATCTCTCAGGCTCTCCTCGTTTTTTTTTAATTCTTGTTTCTTCATTCTGTTCTGGTTGGATGTTTATTTTTTTTGTTCCAAGTCATTGATTTGATTACCAGTTCCCATCCCTTCACTGTTTGTTCCCTATATATTTTCCTTTATTTCACTTTGTGTAACCTTCATTTCTTCCTCTATTTTATGACCATACTCAATAATTTGTGAACATCCTGTTTACCAGTGTTTTAAACTCTGCATCTGATAGGTTGGCTATCATTTCATTGCTTAGTTCTATTTTTGGAGTTTTGATCTGTTTTTTCAGTTAAGCTGTACTTCTTTGTCTGGGTGCATCAGTCTGGATGAATGTTTCTTCTTTAACTCTTTTGTTGTCAGACTTCCTCACAGTTTGATTTTCCAGCAGTTCTGGTTGTTTTCTTTTGTTTTAATTGGTCGTTATCCTTCTTTTGGTTGAGCGAGGGAGCAAAGTACATCTACCTGTACTTCCATCTTGGCCAGAACCCAATATTTGTTAAATTTTAAGCTGCTTGTTTTTTAACCTAGAGAGAGACACATCTCAATTACAGCGTGTATTCTACTTTTAATGCCTACTCCTAGTTAATTGAATTCTAGGTACATAGAATTCTAATTCTAGGTCCATAGAATACTAAAAGAAAAATAAATCTGTCAAGATGAAAAGATTGTATTATTTCATACCAATTACTGGCCAAAATGCTGTTACCAGTAACTGTCATCTGTGCAGTCAGAATAGTTAGCGACCTACCTGTCTGTATCTTGTAGGCAGTACAGTGTTGTGCTTAAAACGCTGTTTCTAAAGTAAAAAAATTTAATGCTGCGAATCTTTACTATGGAATGTGGATAAATCATACAATGTTTATTTTTAGGTTTATCCTTTATCTAAATGGCAATAATATTGACTATAGATTTGCTTAAATGATTAAATGCAAGAATTTATATAAATGATTCCTCAGATTTGCTGTCACAAAGTATATTACTTGAGAAGTATTAGCTATATATGTAATGAATGATTACTAAGTGCCTGAAAAACCTTTGCCAAATAATCATTTCCCTTCAAGTGTCTTAAATTTAAAAATTATAAAAAGTTTGTGAGTTGGAAGGGGCATCAGAGGTGAGATGGGCATTGTTTGAATAAGTTGTACAGCTTTCATAAGATCACTAGTAGTTATAGGTAAATGCTTCTATGTTCCTCCCATGGTGATCTCATCTAAAAATGTAAGTGCTCCAGAAAACAGTAATTTCTCAAATTGATTGTCACGAAGTTATTAGTTGCTAAAGAGGACAACTGTCTTTCATGGGAAAGCTCATTCATATAAATAGTATTAAAAAAAAGGGGGACTTGCAGTTGAATAGTGGTTTCTCATAATTACTATTAATCTTGCACAAATTATTTGATTTTCTTTTGTCTCAGTTAATTCTTTGTAAAATGTGGATAAAAATTTACCTACCTCATCGGATTGTTCATAGGGTTAAAAAATTATTATTTTTAAAGCACTGAAAAGTGTGTTTAGGATATAATAAGAATGGCCAAAAGTATTTTATTATTGTTATCATTCTAAGACATGCATAAGGGAACATGAAGAGGTACCATGGAGGAACACACCTATAAAGAATTGCTCACTAGCAATTCATCTCATTCATAGAAATTTGAACAACGTGGTTCCAAATTACTAGCATCCCATTCACCTGGCAGAAAAACATGGAAATATTCTTTGTAAGAAAATGACATTATCTCTGGCTTTATATTTTTTTCACTATTAAATTTATAAACACATTGTCTGAGATAAAAAATAATTATGAATGTGAGGAGAAAAGATAACAAGAAAAAATCAACATAGGGAACATTCAGTAAAAATCCACAAATGTTTAAATTTGTTCTTGCTAATAGACACAGATAAAAATAAATTTGTGGAATGATAGAAACAGCAAAATTGAAAACTTTAATAGAAAATTGGAATTTATTTAAATCACAAAATGAAAATTTTTAAAATCAACAAAACAAACAAGCAAAATACAACCAAAGACATGGAAATAGAGAACAGGCTGACAGTGACCAGAGGAGATAGGAGAGGGAATTTCAAGGGAGAAGGGGAAGGGTTTACAGGAACAAGTATAAATGACACATGGACAGAAACAAGGGGGGGTAGAAATGGGAGGGAGGTGGGGAGGGCTGGGGGTGTGGGCTGGGATGAGAGTAAAAGGCAGAAAACTGTACTTGAACAACAATTAAAATTTAAAAAAAGAAATTATATAATTTAGAATTTCACATTTCAAACAAACAAACAAACAAAAAATCAGTAGGTGACTTTGATAAGAGATTAGAATGAGCTGAAGAAAGAATTGGTGTACTTGCAATATATATCCAGAATGAAGTATAGAGAAAGAGAATATTTTTTTTAAATCACAAAATGAAGAAGCATAATGTAAATAATGAAAATAGATTACGTATTTTAATGCAATCCCAAAACGGAGATTGAGAATTCATACTTAAAAAAGAATGAACTATCTAAACTTTAAAAAAAAATTAAGAAATAGACTACACTTTAAAAACCATACACAGTATAAACAAAAAGAAGTCCACAATTATATATGAATAATTATTTTGAAGAAAAACAAAGTTAAAGAGAAGAATCTTAATAAGAACCTGGGATACATATTAGCTTAAAAATCAAAAATTATAGTGACAACTAACTTGAAAATAATAGTAATGAACCTAATTATATCTTCAGAGTATTGATAGAAAGTAACCTCAAAATCAGAACTCAAAGGATAATTTGTCCTAATTGAGATAAAAATACCCTTAAAGAATGACCATGAAATGGTGACATTATTATAATTTTTTTAATTAATTCATATCTATTGGAAGTACCATAGGTACTACAGGGTATTTTCCAACCATAAGGAAAATGATCCCAAATGTAAAACTGAGATGAAGAGCAAAACTATTTCAAATGAGTATACAATTTTACTCTTAATTTTTGTTCCATTTGTTTCATATGCTGTAGCATATTTGGTCTTTTAAGTTGTCTTCATTTCAGCTATTTTAGTTCTTATGTAATTATATGTAATTATATCATATAGAGAGATATATTATTTACTTGTTGGCTAATGATGTTGATAATTTTTACCTATTAACTGGATTTTGTTTTCTTCTTTTAAGGAGTGTCCATGTATTTTTGATAATTTTTATGGTTTATTGACTTATTGTTACTAAGGTTTGGATTTTTACTTTTAAAAATATATTGTGGATATAATTTCTCAGTCATGTATATGTCTTACAAGTATTTTCTACTAGATACCTTATGGATTATTTTTTTATGAGTAATTTTTGAATTTTATAAAAGCCAGTGTTTCAACTTATGGTTCATATATTCTGTCTTCTCTAAAAAATCTAGCCTCACTCAAAATTATGAAAAATACACCTATTTACTCATGTTATTTTTTATTGATTTTAAGTTTAGGCCTATGGGTCATCTCAAATTGATTTTTGTGTAAGCCATGAGATAAGATTCAAACAGCGCTTCTTCCTCCTTTGCCTACTGCTCCTCTGGCTTCTTCTTCTGCTCCTCCATTAAGTACAGCCCACACTTAGAAGTGATGAATTAGGACCTCTCTCCTTGAGGACAGAGCATCTACAAGAATTATTTAAGTCCTCCTTGAGAGGTTTGTTTGGTCTCCTCCATTTTCAAATTAATCCAATCATTCATGAAGTCAAAGTTATTTATTTTATATATTGGGTTATCATCCAATACCACACAATTTATTTTGTTGCTCACATTGTTTTGATATCCATGGGAGAATCCAAAATAGTTGGTAGCTTTTTATTGCAAAGTTATTAAGTGTTAATGTTTAAACAATTTGCTGGACTATGAAAAATTGTAAAAATGGCTTTAAATGAGAGAAAAAACCCTTTGTGTAAATGCTTTAATCTAAAAATTGAATAACATAGCATAAAGGGTCTAAGTCCAAACATTAACAACTTCTTGTAAAATATTCAGAATTACCTATGCATAAAACCTTCAAATAAATGTTATTTATACAAAATAACATACTAGAAAAGAAGAAGAAAGAAAAAACTGCCTCTTATTAGCAGAAGCTATATTCTAACACCCAAAATCAGGTTAAAAAACTGATTTAAGATAATGCCTAACTCTGCATCAAGAATTAAATCAGCAAAATATTTTATGAATGGTTGAAGAAACACCTGCAAGGGCAAAGATGCATATCTTTAATAAGGCATCTATGATATATTTCTAAATGTAAAAATGTTTCATCCAATGCAACAATAATAAAAAATGAGACATAATAGGAGCATTTCTCACTCTTTTATTATAAAAACACTGTTATATACTTTGGGTTATGGAAACAATGCACATACACTTCACATAGTCATAGGTAAAAGTCTGGTCCACAAATCAATAAAAGATGTCTTACTGTTAAAATGTTCTTAAACTATGTGACATGAATAGATACTTAAAATACACTCTTAAAATAAAAAGGTTATTTCTTAAAAGTGTTCTAAATTATCTCCAAGGTGTGATGATAAATTATACCTATGTACAGTAAGAAGATAACACAGAAAACAGGCATATTTAGGACACTTTCCAAATAACATCATTATATTTAGTAACTAAGGAGAGTAATGTCAATGTTTTGTATTTTATTTGCATTTTGTATAATCATAGTACAGATTCTACATGTAACTTAGATTTGAAGACTTAACTACATTATAGCTACAGATTTGAAATAATTTGTTAACTACACACAGATATTTTCAATATGGCACATAGAAATAGCATAATTAGAATATTCTTTTAAAGATTTTGTTTACTTATTTTTAGAGAGAGAGGAAGGGAGGGAGAAAGAGGGGGAGAGAAACATCAATGTGTGGTTGCCTCTCATGTGGCCCCTACTTGGTAGGAGGCCCACAACCCAGGCATTTTGCCCTCACTGGGAATCAAACCAGTGACCCATTGGTTTGAGGGCCAGTGCTCAATCCACTAAGCCACATCAGCCAGGGCTACAGTATTTTTTTACTTAAAAATTTCCAAATCAAAATCTTTCTTCCTATGTATGGGGTTAGGGGGAACTGTTACAGTTTGCCAAATAAATTAGTTTATTTTATAAATTAGAATGTTAGTGTTTTAAAAAATGTAAGAACCTCTCTTACATAGAAGAAGAATCAGAACAAAAACTCAAGACCTGTCCCTTACTTAGACTTTCATTTTTCAATTCAAATGTAAAATAGATATTTTAAAGCACTAGAGCAATTATGCATTTTTTAAATCATGAATGTAATAATAAAAGTATTGTCAGTTATCAAAAGTATCCAAAATTATTGTGTCTAGGATTTGTCCAAATTTTCCTCGTTATTACAGAAAAATTAGAATTTTTATTGCTATTTATATCATAAACATATATACACAGTTATATTAATAATTTGGTTACATATATTAGTCTTTAAATATTGTCCCATACAGTTTTGCATAGTATTTCTTTCCAATAGATTCTTACATTTTCAGTAAATTATTAATTTTTTAAAAGCTAAATCAAAAATACTGTTTTCAATGATATTTTGGAATTCAACTAACTGGTATAATTTTGAGTAAAATTTCTCAAACTTATATTAAGAAAATATTATGTAGAATCACTAAGTCTTGTGTAACAGAGGTTATTATGTATTGTGGACTTAAGCAACTTTAGAATATAACAAAAATTTGTAAGAATATCTGAAATTTATGCTACCTACTTTATTTTGTTTTGCTTTCCTTGTTTTGCATTTTTACCTGAAGCTGAATTCTTTTTTTATTGTTGTTCAAATACAGTTTGTGTCCATTTTATCCTCATAGCTCCCATCTATTGTGACTGATACAATCACCAACATATGCCTCCAGGAGGCATGCTTAATTTTTATAAAACTTTTTTAACAGACACTACACATTCTGAAGTCATTTTTAAGAAAACTTCTTTCCTATGTATTAACCTTTTACCTAAACACATCGTGACAGTATTTCAAACAGAATTACCATATAGAAACTATTTAATTATACCATTCTTATGATGGTGATTGTATCTATCACACATCATCAACACTATCATCACCACATAAAAAGAACAAACAAATGTAATAGAAAGCCTTTTTCATGTGTATGATATCAATATTTGATTTATAACAATATAGAATTTATGAAATTAAGAACAGTCTGATGGTGACAAGAGATGAGGTGGGAGGGGATAATGGCGGGAAAGAGGGGAAGGTTTTTCAGGAACAACTACGAAGAACACATGGACAAAATGGGGAGGCGGGGCGGGGGATTGAATCAGAGGAGGGAGGTGGGGATGGATGGGGTGGGAGGGGAGCGGTCGGGGAAAATGCAGACAACTGTACTTGAACAATAATAAAATAATACTAATAAATTAATTAATTTAATTAAATATGCCTTTCTTTGTAAACATACAGCTATCTATTAGTTCTTGATTGAGTTCTAGAAAAAATTATGTATTATTAGTCATAGGTAAGTGGCCTTAGAGTTAACATGGTGTCAATATTAGGATGAAGATATTAAAAAATATTTTTAATTGAAAATGTTTAGGTAAACATTTGATGTTGTTTTTCATTTTATAGTGTCATATGATCAGTAAAAACTCAGAGTAGTCAGCCTTGAACTCAGAATAAATAGACAAATCTTTGACTAAATACTCTTATACTCTTATTTTTATACACTAATTTGTATTCCATAAAAGAATAAAAATGCTCAATAAAACTGAGTAGTTTCCGCATGTGCCTTTTCCAGTCTGGCATTTAATGTGTTCAAAAAAATGTATCCATGAGGCTAAATGAAAATTAAAGTAGAGCCCTACTTTAATATGGAACAACAACAACATCGACAAAAATCTAAACAGACAAAATGAACAGAAAGTGACCATACTGGGTAAACTACAGTTTACATATATGTGGAGAGTAAAAACATTTTTTATAGTGTTAGATAGCCATTCTATATAGCCTGTGAACAGAAAGGAGATTTAAATAATAAAAAATCATTTTACAATTTTATGTTGAATCCTTTAGAAGAGGACACCTTTTTAAAAAAGATTTTATTTATTCATTTTTAGAGAGAGGGAAAGAGAAGGAGAGACATATCAATGTGCAGTTGCCTCTCCCATGCTCCCACGCCCCCTACTGGGGACCTGGGCCACACCCAGGCATGTGCCCTGACTGGGAATCAAACTCGCGACCCTTTGGTGTGCAGCCCATGCTCAATCCACTGAGCTACACCAGCAAGGGGTAGAAGAGGACTCTTGATACAAACCTGGAAACACAGACAAAGGAAGCTTTGATTGTTCAAGTTTGTTTTGGTTGTTTGATCAAGAACATTATTACTTACACCTGAAATCCCTTATACTACCCGGAACAACCTTGCAAATAGAGTCAGACAAGGTGTGGTGTGAAGGCCCCTGGGCTGGCAGCACATTGTGCCAGTCTGTCCTGGAGCACAGGGGCTCGACTGCATCCACTGCCCTGCCTCTAATCAAGACACTCACCGACCCAGACCTAGGGAGAATGAGCAGGCACGTCGTTTTCATTTTTTAGAGACAAAATACAATAAACAACATATGTTCCTCTTCGCACTAACACAAAGCCCCATTTTGGTTATTAATGTTGAAAATACTCAGAGTGAGTTAAACCATTAATTATTTTGACAGCATTTACTCTCCCAGTGGTTTATATATGATTAGCCGTAACATATGTTGCACTACTTTTAAAAAAAGTTAAACGAAGGAAGGATGAGTGAAGAAGAATTGCAGTTTTTCTGGAGACGTGATGAAAAGCACACCTGTACTCTCTCCATTTGTCTCTTTTACTCTAGCTTCTTGCTCATCTCTTAATTTGTGTGTCAAGGTTTGAAAAGAGCTTCAAGTGCTTCTGCTTCAAAACAGAACTAGCATTTTAGTCAGTAAAATTTTGACATTTTCAAGCCAAAAATTCAGGGTAAAAAAATTTTGAATTCAGGAATCAGTTCAAATATCAAAGACAGGAGAGTCATCAAACAAATAAGTGAAGTGGCAATATTTTGCATTAGGGGTGAAGTTTTGTTTATATTTGTTAAGGGGTAATGCTTTGTTTGCATTTTTTTAAAGATTAACACTAAGGGTATTTTATGTATGACTTGGTTTATCTAAGAAAATTATCCTATGTATTATTATTCGTAGAAAAATATATGGTAAAGTGCAAGTTGAGGAAATAGGGAAGACATAGGCATATTATAACCTAAAGCCAGTAGTTTGTATTAATACCCTGGGCCTCTCCAAAGTATTAGTTTGACAAGGGAATATATGACTTTAGGAAATTGTATGTGGAAAGATATCTCAATCAGAAATCACTCCTGTTTTATCTGAGACCTATTTTTATATAATGACATTTTACAGAACTATGGCAAAACTTTGGAGTGAAGGAATACATTTGTATAAGTTTCATATTAGTTTGTTGCTCTAAAGATATATCCTATGATTACTAATCCACAAAAAATGAGGTTACTGACCTATTTTGGTGGATTTTAAGTTGCTTCCTTATAACTCTGCTAATTGTATCTTGTGAATACTGGAAAAGAAACTGCCCAGCTGGAAGGCATTGCTGTCATACAGCCAATGTAGTATACATACAGGCAGTGGTAGTTATCTTCCTGTGGCCTACAGCCCTGAGGTGGTTCCAAGCAGCAGGTGCCCTCCCAGAGCCATGAGTCACGTGGCTCCGCACACAGAGATTCCCCGAAATATGCAGGGCTTCCGTGCAACTTTACTATCTCTGTGTAAAATGTCTCCTTCTTATTGTGAAAGTGCTGCTAAAAGTCTTTGACTACAAACGTACTGAAAATTGAGGCAAGAGAGAAAAATTGCCCTTAGTTTTCTGGTACCCTGAACATTGATCAATGTGAATGGGCATTATGTGAGCATAAAAGAAGTACAGGGGCAGCAGCACTGCACCATCGGTGGTTTCCAAGAGCAGCCTGAGCTGCAAGACACATTACAGGTTAGCTGAGCAGTATTAGAGGCTATTTCAGGGCTTGATATCTTTACCATGCTGCCCTTCATACCAGCTGTCTCCAAAGTGAACTAAAGTTATTTTTGTTTTGATTTAAAATGGCTCACCTTCACAAAGAAATGAGTCTTGTACTATGAGAAGCATTTTCTTTCTCTCTTGACTATTGTTTCATAATAAAAATGTATATGTTCTGCTAATTAATTTTTTCTTCAAAATGAGAAGGGCAGAATGCAATAAAATCTATAAGTCTGAGAAAATCACTTATATTTTCTGAATCTATTTCCTCATCTTTAAGCATGAGGTAATACCATATAACTTTATGAAATTATTTTAAGATCTTATTGTGCCTTTATTTAATAAAATACCTTTATTAAGTAGATAATTAAGGTATTTTAACTAATAGAATATTATTTATCATTATCATTATTATCCTTTGTTTAGTCACTTTTGAACCAATCACAGCAACAATGAAGGCATTTTCAGGCACTGTTTTGTTGGAAGATTTATGTGTATCTTGTATATTCAGTATAAGTCCTAAGAAGGTAAATAATGTAAACTTTGGTTTCTTCAAGATTTTTTAGTTATTTAACACAACACAGAGTGGATTCTTGTAATACTAGATGTTATAAGTAAAAATAAGGATTATAAAGGTAAATCAGCATTCTCCTTTATAAATCTTGGTTTACTAAGGTAAAAACACACACACACAGGGCAAATTATGAAAGTTTCCAGGACAGTCTCTCTGTGGTACTTACAAAGCAGTCTTCCTCCATAAGTGCATTGGTCAAACAGCCAGAGAATAGATCACACCAATTCCAACCAGATTTCATCCTCTCACTAGCTGGTCTGTTGACCTCTGCAGTGAAGCTTGTTGCTGTTTCTCACAGTGCCAAGCAATCATTCTCTTAACTGGTATTATAGTGTTTATACTTACTGACAATGAAGACCCTCAAACTTGCCAGTTGATTCAAGTTCAGTCTCCTTTAGCACTATGATTTTCAAACTTTATATCATCTTTTCTAGCTCTTTTTCTACTTAATATTAGAAAAATCCAAGTATATGCTATATAGTTACAAGATACTATTCTCTTAACAATAAATTTTCCCTGAATATGGAGCCCTGGCTGGCGTAGCTCTGTGGGTTGAGCACGGGCTGCGAACCAAAGCATCTCAGGTTCGATTCCCAGTCAGGGCACATGCTCTGGGTTGCAGGCCAGGTCCCCCGTGGGGACCACATGAGAGGCAACCACACATTGATGTTTCTCTCTCTCTCCTTCTCCCTCCTTTCCCCTCTCTAAAAATAAAATCTTAAAAAAATAAAATGATTCAATATGTTTAAAAATATTTCCCTGAAAATGATTTCTACAAATTGTCTCAAATAAAATATCTCCCTCATAATTGATAAGCTATTTATGTCTATATCTTATCATGGCTATTCCCCTAAGATATTGCAGGTCTGGTTCCAGACCCCCACAATAAAGCAGGTATCACTATAATGTGAGTCATAATGTGCTAGTGAAGGGTATTGCCTTAATTTAAAAAAAGATAAAAGAAACATCTATGAAGCTCAATAAAGTGAAGCACAGTAAAACTGAGGTGTGCCTAGAGGTGTGCCTACATAGAAAGAGAGATACCAGTAAACAGGATCTAGAGGTAAACTTACATGTCACTTGTACTAGATGTGCAGTAGACCTGACGTAATGTGACACAGCTCTGCCATGACATAAATGAGATGTGACGTGGTGTGACGTGTTGTAGATTGGACATAACTTGACATTACATGTATCTGAGGCAATGTGATGTGAAGTAAACTTGACATAAATGTTTGCATAGAGATTCTGAACTTGCTTTTGCTAATTATTCAGGAGATGATTTTTGTCTTTTCCATTTTCCAGCCCTTTGGAAGAACTTGCTTCATTCATGGAAGTATTTGTATGTTAAGCAGAGCCACAGGCAAAGATTTACTTCCAGCTTTTCTACTCTCTAGCTCTGAGAACCTGGATAGGTTACCTAAATTCTCTTAGCTTTATTTCCCTAACCTTTTAAACATGTAATTATCAAGAATTAATTGAGAATAAATTATATTCAAATCCCACATGGGACCATCTCAAAAAGTTAGTAGCAATTGTTGTTGTTACATTCCCGCTATTAAAATTATACCACGTGTGCAAAAACTGGGCTTAAAGAGACTGCTGCCTCATAGGTATTTTGTGAATTTACAGCTTAGTGCACATGTTTTATAGATGAGGCTATATGTTCACAGAAAGATACCTTATGAAACCTAATACTTTTTAGTTCAAGTTTTGTGGTTATAATACCCAGCTTTTAAACTCTAGCTCTTAGCATCTGTATTATAGAGTTCATCGCTGAAATGATAGCAGTTATAAAGAACAAACACAACTGTGTTAGAATAGGTACTAAGTTTTGCATTGTTATGAGTTTTGATAAAGAATACATGACAGGCTAAGGTGAGTGAATGATTAAAGTTAGACTGAACTGGAAACATAACTTGGAATGTAAGAATTGTCATTTTCTCCAGAAATTTCAAAATTCATTCTTCATTCACAGAAGTATACAAGATAGTAAACATCAATAAATGACACATAGACATTTTGAGACTTTTGGCCAAGATGGAGGTATAGGTAGACACACTATGCCTCCTCACACAACCAAAAGAAGGACAACAACAAATTTAAAAACAAAAAACAACCAGAACTGACAGAAAATCAAACTGTATGGAAGTCCGACAACCAAGGATTTAAAGAAAAAACCTTCATCCAGACCAGCAGGAGGGGCAGAGATAGGCAGCTGGGTAGAGAGGATTCCTGGCAAGGCAGAGGCTGGTGGGCAAGGTGGCAGCTGGCAGACCCGGCAAGGCCGGGGATTGCAGACTGGGAGGTCCCACATTGGCATGCAGATAAACCAGGAGGAACAATGGGGGAGTGAGACAGACCATGCAACCCAGGGTTCCAGCAAGGGGAAATAAAGCCTCAAACATCTGATTGAAAACATCTGTGGGGGTTGAGGCAGCAGTGGGAGAAATGCCAAGCCTCACAGAAAAGTTCCTTGAAGGGATCCACAAGGTCCTAGAATGTACACAAACCAACCCACCTGGGAATTAGCACCAGAAGGGCCCAATTTGATTGTGAGTAGCTGGAGAAATGACTGAAAACTGACAGTGAGTGGAGCAAGCAGCACTGTTCCCTCTCTGACCCCTCCCCCACATACAGCATCACAATGCAGCCCAGGGCGCTGCCCTGCCCTGGTGAACACCTAAGGCTCTGCCCCTTACTACATAACAGGTGTGCAGAGACAAAAAAAGAAAATGGCCCAAATGAAAGAACAGATCAAAGCTCCGAAAAAATATAACTAAACGATGAAGCGATAGCCTACCTATCAGATACACAGTTTGAAACACTGGTAATCAGGATGTTCACAGAATTGGTTGTATATAGTCACAAATTAGATGAAAAAAATGAAGGCTATGCTAAGTGAAATAAAGGAAAATGTACAGGGAACCAACAGTGATGTGAAGGAAACTGGGACTCAAATCAACGGTGTGGACCAAAAGGAAGAAAGAAACATTCAATCAGAACACAATGAAGAAACAATAATTTGAAAAATGAGAAGAGGCTTTGGAACCTCCAGGACATTTTTAAATATTTCAACATCTGAATCATAGGGGGGCCAGAGGAAAAGAGGAAGAACAAGAACTTGAAACTTATTTGAACAAATAATGAGGGAGAACTTCCCCAATCTGGCAAAGGAAATAGACTTTTGGGAAGTCCAGGTAGCTCAGAGAGTCCCAAAGAAGTTGAACCAAAGGAGGAACACACCAAAGCACATCGTAATTACATTACCCAAGATTAAAATTAAGGAGAGAATCCTAGAAGTATCAAGAGAAAAGGAGACAGTTACCTACAAAGGAGTTCCCATAAAACTGTCAGCTGATTTCTCAAAAGAAACCTTACAGGCAAGAAGGGGCTGAAAAGAAGTATTCCAAGTCATGAAAGCAAGGATCTACATCTAAGATTGCTCTATCCAGCAAAGCTTTCATTTAGAATGGAAGGGCATTCTAAATGAAAGCTTATATAGAGGACACATGGACAAAACTACGGGGCTTGGAAATGGAAGGGAGGTGGGGAGGGATGGGTGGGTGGGCTGGAATGGGAATAAAAGATAGAAACTGTACTGAATAATCTAAAATAAAAAATTAAAAAAATAAAAAATAAAATAAAAAAATAAAAAATAGAATGGAAGGGCAGATACCAGTGCTTCCCAGATAAGGTCAAGTTAAAGGAGTTCACCATCACCAAGCCCTTATTATATGAAATGTTAAAGGGGCTTATCTAAGAAAAAGAAGATAAAAAAATATGAACAGTAAAATGAACAACAAACTCTCAGCTACTAACAACTGAATCTAAAAAAAACAACAACAACAAAAACAAACTAAGCAAACAACTAGAACAGGAAGAGAAACACAGAAATGGAGATCACGTAGAGGATTATCAGTTGGGGGGAGTGGAAGGGGGAAAAAGGGGAGAAAGGTACAGAGAATAAGTAGCACAAATGGTAAGTAGAAAATAGACAGGGGGAGGTTAAGAATAATATAGGAAATGTAGAAACCAAAGAACATCTATGTATGACCCATGGACATGAACTAAAGGGGAGGAATGTGAGTGGAGGGGGTGTGCAGGGCAGAGGGGAATAGAGGGGGGGAAATGGGACAATTGTAATAGAATAATAAAATATATTTAAAAAATAAATGACACAGGGTATATGAATGCTTGATTTTTTATTCAAATATATTTCCATGTATACATTATGTTTTCTCCTCTTCTCTTCCCTTTCATCCTACCATAGAGTAATTTTAATGAAATGATATCCCGACATTTCTTATCTTCCTGTATGTTATTAGTGTATTAAGCAGTAAATAATATGTAAAAAGTATAAATGAGATTTTCAAGGATAGTCAAGTGACAACTTAGTAGAAGCAAGTTATGTGTCTCCTTTAAAAATATGACATGTCCGTCACTATTCTTTTAAGATGCACTATATTGCCACTTCCACCACTTCTTATTAGGCCAGGAAAGCAGCAAGCAGGGAGTTATTGTAAAAGTTAGAGAGATAACAAATGTGTATATCCATAAAGTACATCTGTAAAGAAAGCTTTGATACACATTTTACATCTGGTAGAGCAATTATATTTTAACGCTGTTGCCAGCTGAGTGTTCCAGCAACAGAGAATGGGATGGAATTTTGCATGTAAGATATTTATAAGAGATCAACATCTCTAGCCTGCAACATTACAGGATAACACTGCAAGGAGCTCTGGAATGTAATAGCTCATCTGAGTGGCCAATAAGCCTTTTGTTGAATTCTCTGATGAAAGAATGCCAAATGTAGAGACCTGGGCCTCTAGCATTGCAGACACAGAACTGTGGGGATCTGAGTATTCTTCCTCTCAAAGATTCAACAGCATACAAAGGTTTTGATTGAATGTATGGACTGCATCCTAAAGATGGGTCTAATCTTTATATAACACCATCTTCAAGCTGACACTTCAATTCACATTTAAGAGACCATCCCAGTGCTGTATCAGGCTGACAAAAAGAGGGTGGTACATTATTTGATACATACAACCAGTAGATCCCATGCAACTTGGCTCCCTCCCCTAACCTCCTTCGATATAAATTTGTTCCTTTGGTCTGATACAATAAAGGGTGGGGAGAAAGTAGGTTTACAGTTCTGAGTATGCAAAACAGAGTTCATTCTTGTATTGTTATTTATTAATTGTTGCATTATTTTCCATACAAACAACTGTAAAATAAAGGTTGGTTCACAAGCCCTCAGATCATAGTGTTGGCTGAGGCCCAGCAGATGAGAAAACCCTTACCTTCAGTATTTTCCTCTTCCTGTTAGACTAAATATGTGTCCCTTTCAAGATCAAAGGACTCCAATGTATAATTTTTCAAGAAGTGACCAGCTGGTCTTCCTGAGGTATAGTGTTATATCAGGGACAAGTCATTAGTTTCTTTTTGGCAGATTGAGTATGTAGTATCACAAGTGTACTAATGATCCTCACCAAGTGGAAGCTCGTGTTGTTGGTCCCATGGGTAGTCTCTATCTCTCCCAGTGTAACCATTCTGTTTATGCACTCACTGTGTCAGCACTAGTGTGGCTGATGAGTGAGGCTCCCTGACATCAACTAGCTAAGTCTTTCTATAAAACATGCTTTAATTTTTACTTTTAAATAAGTTATGTATTTTTTAGAGTGAGGGGGAAGGAGGGAGAAAGAGAGGGAGAGAAATATCAATGTGTGGTTACCTCTCATGCTCCCCCCACTGGGGATCTGGCCTGCAATGCAGGCAGTGCCCTAGACTGGGAATGGAACCCGTGGCTCTTTGGTTCACAGGCCAGCATTCAATCCACTGAGCCACACCAGCCATAGCTAATGCATGTTTTATGATGTGCATCAATACAAACGTCTTCACACTTTGTGTCCACTACTTTATGTCTGACACACACACACACACACACACACACACACACACACATACATACATACCATGGACCCATTTCAAACATTTTTTCCTGAGGTCCTGCCCAGCCAGCCAAGCCATTTGCCACTGCCTATAAGACCATATATATTCTAATTTGAGGCCACTTTACAACAAAATTCATGGTCAGGGTGACAGCATGAAGTTGTTTATTGGGAGAAATATTCATCTTATTTTTAAGTCTACTCCAAAAAAGGCTGCAGTGAGGATGTTACAGAACACAAGGGGGGTGCCAAGGGTGATATACTATTACCAAAAGGAGCCCCCCAGGTTCATTATGTCTGCTGCCTTATAAGAAAGACATCTCTCAATGCCAGAGATTCGTGAAAAGGAAAGGAAATGTTTATTTAATGCTATACAAACTTAAAGTAGTTGCCTAATGTCTTCATCAAAATCCCAAAGTCCCTTAAAACATTCACAAACACACACAGTCCTTCTTCCCCCCTTTGCCCAGTCTGGGGTACTGTATCTCAGGAAAATAAATAGAAGTCTGTGGCTCAGGCAGCCCCCAGTTCTTCCCAGTAATCCATGCTCAGCTGCTAGGCCTCCCCTGGTTCCCTGCACCATCTGCTGTGTCGCCAGGATCTCTGCTAAAGCCGGGTGGTGGTTCCCCCTTCTAAAGCTTAAATTGGTTTAAATCCCCATGCCAATCTTCCTCTGCAGCCCCATTTCTGACTCCTCCCACAACTGGCTACACTTGACAGCACTCTCATATCCTTCCAGCTTTACTGGTCTGCCATAGTGAGTCTGGGCAGGCCTGGCTCCATGGAGCCAATCTTCTCCAAGCTCCCACAGAGGCGCTGTAACTAGGGGGAGTTGCCTCCCAGTTACATCTGGTGGGGGTGGGGGGGTTGGGGGAGAGTTACTTCCATCCCCCTGGCTCAGAGCAAGGCCACAGCTATTTAGCACATCTATGCAACCAGTTAAAGGTTATAGATATGTTAAAAGACCATGCCAGAGGTTAGCTGCAAAGCTGTTGCTATTCAAAACAGCTCTCAATGGCCCTGCTCCATTTGTCCCTTCCCCCAACCCACACCTGAATGGGGGAGGGGAGAGGACATCTTATATGTCTTTCTAATATTTCCTGGACACCCTGAGTTCGGGGCCCCATTCCAATTCCCTATTTGGGGCCCCCCTCTTGTCTGCACCCTGTACCAAAGATGCCACCCATATTTGGCATATTCATAAAGAAAGCTTCAGTATTTACTTCCTAAATCCCTGTTTAGACAGGATTCTTTAAATGGCAGAGGTGTGACCTGAGAGTGGAGTATTGGTGCGACCATGGTGGATGACACCTGCATCTGAGCTATTTGTTCATGCAGCTTGCTTGTGATCTCTAGCACTAATCACTTCTGATCAAAGAGGTACAACTTAATGTGATTGGTCGCTGATGGATGGACCTGGAAATCTTAAGACTTGGCACATCTGACAGGACCAACCTCATGGAGATTTTTATGTCTCAGGGTCACTTGATTTCCCATCATCAGGTACCCCTTCCCCATTAGAATCATGCCAGGAATTTTTATCAAAAGGCCTATGATTCACGTCGCAGATTGTATGACCTTGCTCCAGCACCCCAGAGTCCATTATTGTCATTCTCCCACTAGCACTCTCCATAAAGCCCATGACATATTTTGTCCCACCACCACTACACCTCTGGACTACAAGGTCTGTCAGAGTATATGGCATGAACCAGCCACTTTTTTCTCATGTAGGTCAATTTAGCTGTTGAATTAAATGGAAATAACTGTTCCTATATACTTTATATCCTTAAGAATGGATTTAATATTTCCCATCCCCCTGGTATGTGACCTCATATTTGAATTATTATCTTGACTGGGATAAGGGATAGTTTTAATGACTGCCATCTGGCAATCTGTTGGCCTGCATGTCTAGGACCCAATGTGTGGCTTGCACAAACGATTACACATGCCAATCCCAATTATACCTTTAGAGAACAGGAAAATTAAAATTAGATAGGTCTGTAGACTCACTCGAGTATAACCAGAATAATCTTGATCCTAAAAAGGACTCCTTTTTTTTTTTACCTGGCCACCACATATTCCTACTTTCATAACTGGTCAGGCAGGAGTAAGGAGAGGGACATAATGATCCATCAAATTAAAGGGGTATCATGTCTACCTTAATCTAATTTTTTTTCAATATGCTTGAATATTCCCTATTTATCAGTGTACCTTTATCTAAGCAAATAACTGTAGGGACCTTTTGGGAAGCACTTATAGAATTATTATCAAATTACTTTCTGCCATGCTGTGGGGTACTTTCTTAAGGGGTCCAGGTGTATCTTTAGGTAATGGTTTCTGTGTCTAAATACTGGTAAGTGAACCCTGGTGGGATGGCTCAGTTGGTTGGAGTCTTGTCCCATACGTCAAAAGGTTGCGATTTCAATTCCCAGCCAAGGCACATACGTTAAGTTGCAAGTTGGATCCCTAGGTGGGGCACATATGGGAAGAACCAATCTATGTTTCTCATAGAGATGCTTCTCTCTCTCTCTTTCTCTCTCTCTCCCTCTCTATCTATCCCCCTTCATCTCACTCTAAAAGAAATCAATAAACATATCCTCAGGTGAAGATTAAACAAACAAACGAACAAAAAACAAAAACAAAAACTGGCTTGGGTCTATGATCTTTTTTGAAGCAAAAGGGAGTAAGAGGGGCTTCACTTCCCTCAGGTAACTGATCATCTAACCCTGATTTTTTTTTTCTGATGGTATAACCTGAGTAATGTCCTGGCCATTTATTTTTATTTTATTTTATTATTGTTATTTTTTTTATCTAGGGGCACTGAGTTCTATTAGCAGCCTCTATAATTCTTTGGTGGTAAAGCTTCTTTGTTTGCCTTTTAAACCTGTTGCTCACTATAAAATTTTAGTCTGCGTGTCTTGTGGAAGTTAAGCATTGTACCTTTTCTTCATTGTTTTGGGGATCCTATTATGCCCATTCTTATTAGCTAGCCTAATTCAATTCTAACCTTTCCCACTGAGAAAGGAAAGCCACCATTGACTTTTTAGTTTTGCCCATGCCCTTCTCACCATCATATTCTTTAAGGTCTCAGTAACTAAGTCATCATAGACCAGCTTATAGACATAAATCGGTGGTGTGCCTTCCACTGAGCCTTTTAATCTTTTCTTAAACTATCACTCGTGGAAATTCTGGTGTTTTATCTCCAGATGGAATGGGGCAGCCCTTTATCCATGCTTCTTGTTGTTTTCTTAGGGTTCTTGCCAGGCTGTTCCATCCTGTAACTTGGAATACTGTCACCAAATCAATAATCTTCTTTATCCTTATTTTATGTGCCAACTCTTTTGATCAAGCTTCTTAAAATCTAGTCTGCACATGCTAATTAGGACTTGCAGCTCCATTGCTGTATAGTTCTCCCTCCCTTATCAGGCCCAGCATGTCCCCATCTGGGCTACGATAGAATTAATATTAGTTATAGGTCAAGTAGCCAGAAGCAGAGGTCATGGGATATCTTAACTGGATACCCATCTTGTAGGGGACAGTTCCCTCTGTTGTCTTCAGCTTTAGTAGAGAGTTAGCTCTGAATAAAGAGTTACAAAATGAGCAGAGAAGTCAGGTGCTCAACGCTGTTGTGAGGAATCCTCCAGGATGTCTTCCTATTTATTCTATTTGGGTTCCTCACAGTGCCCAAATAGACAATGACTTGGTTGTATGCCTACCCTTCTTGGGAGTTCACCGTCTCTATTATTTCATGTACTAGTCCTCAGTTTTCTCTGTCTTTCAGCTACAGAAGATAAAAGCCTCTTTGTAGTCTGTCAGGGAAGTCTTTTGAGTTTCAGAACTGACTTTCAATTGTCTGTTAAGGGGAAGAAGTTTTGTGCTTTCTTTTTGGGAGAACATAAATAGTGTTATCCATCCACTTCCATTGTCCTTATATTTGTTATTTTTCCTGTATTTCTCAAACATCTGATACATAGCATTAAATTAAAAAAAAAAAAACCTCCTAACTGTTTTCTATCATAGAGTACCACTGGTGAGGATTTTAACAATTGGAACTCATGCTCGGGGCTTTCTGAAGTTCACCTGTTATTAGTGATAATGTCTTCATTTCCAGCCAGGTAACAAGCAGTAACGCTTTCAAAACCTCATTATTGCCTAATCTCTTAGACCCTTCTGGTAACAACTGCGGCAGTTGTGGTGTCCATGAGAAAAGACAAGTTGAAATTTGATATGCATGCTGTAATTAAGGCTCAACATCTGTGTAAAGGAGGGGACAGAAGCATTGGGTAGATAAGAAGGCCCTATAGCACTGTAGGCCCAACAAGCATTAGCCATCACCATGGAGGAACATACATGTTTCATCAGGAATCACACATTAGGCCATTTGGCCAGGTCTTTATAGCAACAGCTTCATGAGTCATTGTATAAAGGCTACACTCAGAAGATTGTGCCCTTGGGTGATGCAGCTCTCTGTGGTGAAGGCAAACCCTGAAGGAGGTGTTAGCAGCAGGCTACTTGCATTTGGCTGGGCAACAATTACTTTCACGAAGGCAGATCTCTGTGTCTACCACACTGCACATAAATCACTCAATAAATGCTAATCAAGTATATACTAGGTGTCATTTAGTGTACTAGACACAGAGGTTACAAAAAAGAGGAGGAAACCAGATGTAGGGCCCACTTCCAAAGATCTTACATGTTAACGTGGGAGACTGATATATACATCAGTGCTCATCACAGTGTCTAAAGAGATATGCCTTGGTCAAGTGGGAGTATCAAAAATGGCCATCTCACTAAAACCCTGAAAATCAATGGAAGTTTCCTGAAAATGGAGTCTTTGAAATAAATATTGAAGTAGGTATTAATGAAGATAGAAATTAGGAAGAACTTTTAAGCAAATGTGTAATGTATAGAAGTGTAAAAGAATCTGGTCTGTATGTGAAAATATTTTCACACAATTGAAGCATAATATGACAATGAGAAAGTAGTAGGAGGTGAGACTGAAAAAGTAGGCAATGTTTGCATAATAAAAGAGCTTGCATGGTACCAAAGGAGTGTAGCCTGTGGGTAATACAGAGCCACAGAACAGTTTTATTCTGTGAAGTGAAAAGATCAGAATTACACTTTAGGATATTTACTCTGGCAACAATATGTAGAATGACATGTGGAGAAGTGAGTCAAGGTAGAAGTTGAGTTAGACAAGGGAGAGAAGTGGAGAAGTAAGAAAATGGCATTTTTTTTTTAGTTTACAGTAGAATTGAGTTTTGTTTTGCTTTGCTTTACTTTTAGATTAAATAGCATGAATTATGGGACCTCTGCTTATTCCCCAAGGTACTAATGCCTCAGGAAAAGTTGCTACAGATGTTAACCACAGGTAGCTAATTGCATCATGGCTGTGAGTGAATGAAGATGAGAAGGGAAAGAGAGCTGGATTTGCTTGGGTCACTCCTGTCAAGTCTGTTTCCCATAACCAAGTGCATCTGAGTTGTTTCATAAATATTTTTCCTGGCTAGAAGACTCCACAGGGAAACTCCTTTTTTCCCTGTGTCTGTTCGGGTCAGGAGGATTTTGTGTCCCCTGTCATCCAGCTTATTTTTGAAATTCTTTCAAAATATCACTCTTCCTTACCCTTTGAAACTCTTCTCATCATTTCACATACTTTGTCTGGAATATCAAGTGATTTTTTTTTAGCAAAAGTGTTCAAATTCAGGTAAAAATCACTGATTTTTCACAAATAAGATACATCCATTATATCCACTGCTTATGAAATCTATGTTATCTTACCATTGTTTATCCTGAGTCATCCCCAGGCTGAAAGTGCACCCTACTTGTTTTAAGTTCCCAGTGAGACCCAGGAGCCTCTTTAGAGGTCACTAGATAAAGGAGCCTTTAGAGAAATATATATATATATATATTACATTTTAAGAAAATACTTGACTGAAAATGCTTCTTTTTCTAAGTATAGCAAGGTTAAAAATACCAATTTTTTCCAGTTTATTGCTACAAAATTCATGTATATATCTTCAATATTTCTGTTTAAGGGTTCTCAACAATTAGCACATTAATCATTCAATATCTTTAGCGGGAAGCTATAAGTCTATAAGACATTTGGGCTAGAACTGCATTCCATACATTTTTACTCTGGTGATGCATAAAGAATACATCCTCTAGTTTACTTTGAATTTAGTATAATATCCTGATTATGTAAATTATTGGAAATGATCTCTGCTGATTCCTGGTTGGACATTTTAGGAGGGTAAATCTATCTCCTTCATGTTCTTTTTCTGCATGTGTTAGCTGGATGCAGAAGACAATGGGGTCTCGGGACGTGTGGGAGCTCCAAGGCAGAAAGAGCCTAAGCCTCTACGCCATAGCTTGGAGGAGAGCCGCCCTGCTGTGCTCCATTCCCACCTGGGCATGTTGTGTAAGCAGGAAATCAGAGCATGGGGCTCTTATCCACTGGATTTGTGAGAGCTATTTATTGTTTTGCTTTAGCTGACCAAAATAATTTTCAAGCATGCTTTTGGCTAAAATATACTTCTATACTATAGCACTTTCAACTTGCCACTTAAAACTTCAGTGGTTCCGGAGTAAAGTCTAAGCTTTTTAACCTGATCATCAAAGGCCTCCACAAACTAGTTTCAGCCTGTCTTTCCAATGTCATCTCTCACCATTGCTCCCTCCTGACACTCACCTATTTACTGTTCCCTGAAAATGTCATGGTTGTATAAGCTTCTTTGCTCTTGACACACACTGTTCCCTCTGAATTAAAGGTCTTCTTCTGTGGTTGCTTAAGAAATTCCCACTTCTCCTTCAAGACCCTGCTCTAATGTGGGTGGTTCATTGACACCTCAGCTCAGCATGAATAACTCTTTCCTAGGTACCTCCAAGTCCTACATGTATACCATAGATACAACACTCAGAACTTCGCTTATGTATCTATTTTCCATTCTGTACAATGAATTGTTTAAGAATGGAAACTGTTCCATAGCCATCTCTATATCCAGTTCATATTGAGAAGATAAATTGACAGTGCCTATTTAAATGAATAGAGGACCTACAGATTAATCATTTAACTTCTTTTTAATGTGAATGTTTAATTTGATTGACCTGAAGGTACTTACACTTGAATTTCACCTCTGTAAGCCCTTAATAAGCTATTTCCTTGGAGAGTAGCAAATAAGCTTTTTCTACAATTTTGACCTACTCAACTTGTGAAATATTATTTCCCTCTCACCATTTAAAAAATTCTTCATAGAAAAATAATTCTAATGAGGGTAATACAAATGTAAGTGATATGTATGTTCCTCCCAAATAACCCCAAGCCCTCCATCTTCTTAAGACCATCCAGTAATAGAAGTTTGATTAAAACTGGCTCAGCCCTTGCTCCTCATACAGTGGAAAACACAGCACTGATCACAACGTCTCTAGGGGATACTCTGGGCTGTGAACTCACAAAACAGTGGTTCTTGTAAGAATTTTCTCTCTAAATTCATGATAAGATTATAAATGTTCACTTTCCTTTTACCTCAGATATATTCTTTTTTTTTTTTTTCTGCATCATGACAGCCTGCTGGATACCATTCTGATTCCTTCACGCCTCAAAATAAGACTCAAGTCAAAGCTAGTTTTAAAGATTTTGGAATTAGAAAGATATGATACTGTTGCATAAGACTTTAATGATGAAATTAAACATGTTGTTTTTAATAGTTTTCTAATTATTTCTGCTGCTAGAATTAAAATTGGTCACATTTTCTATAAAGGTTTCAGCCTCCCAACATATTTTTGGGCTGTGCCTTTCCTTTTTGACCTTCTGTCTTTCTCTGTATAGATATTTGCTTCTAAACCCCCAGGAAAGTGGTATGCATTGTTCCCCCAAATATTATTAAAACCTTAGTTCTTATCTTGTATTTCCCACCTACCATATTAGAATGAGATCTGGTAACTCTTAATTAAGACTGTTAGCTCAATAGAAAATGACTAAAAATCATATATCTTTCAAACAAGAGGATTGGCTATTTCTCAATTCATTTCTAAAGTTAGTCATGGAATACATGAGTTTGTTGCTGTTTCTTGAAACCTTGGGGATTTACTACTTAAGCTTAGCTTTAGGCAGGCAGTGAACATTTTTTAACCATGGTTGATATCAGGCTGAAATCCATTTAGAAGCTCAAAGGAAATCCATACTTAGGTTTTAAGAATAGTATATCACTATTTTGTTTAGATTCACCATTCTTTCTCAAAGCACATTACTGTGCGAGAGTGTCTAGGTATGTAAGCAGTTTGAGATTTACATGGAATGTACACAAAGCCAGAATCAGCTCTGTTCCACATTCTTAGTCATAGATATGTTAGTAAGTAATTAAATTCCTTCTTTCCTTGAGTTAATATTATTTAGGGACCTAATTACCTTTTTTCACCATTTGACCATTGCCATCTCTTGTATGTTAAAATCTTTCGAAGGTAATTTTTTTGTTTGTCCTTCCCAAAAGTTTTCTGGCCTATTCTCCTGCCCACTAGAGGGCTGGATATTATCTCAAAATTCTACACTCTGAGTAAGGTCTAACCAGCTAATGATGGCAAAGAACATAGAGAGAAATAAGTTGCTTAAAAATCACTAGTAACTAATCAGTTCAAATAATTCAGTAGAATGACCCCGTTAACTCCAAAGTTTGCTTTTCTTGGTTCTGCCAAAAATACACAATTCAGTAAATGAGAGATTTGTTTCCTCTGTTTGCAAGTTTCATACACAGTGTATTTCTTTTTATCCTAAAGTGAAATACTTTTTTGTTGTACTCTGCACAAGCACCTCTTAAATGACATCTCTGTCTTCCTTAATTGTTCTGTAGCTATATTGTCAACACTGTACACTCTTTCATTAGTTATTGTCAAAAAAAGAAAGAAAGAAAGAAAAAGAACTGAGGCCTCAAAGAAAACCAAAAGTTTATTGGGGGGGTGTCTCAGGAATTTTAGAAACACAGATTCAGGAAAAACTTGAAAAGTTCTCTGAGGTGGGGAGAGGAATGACAGGTTTTTTTAAGTCCAAAATCATAAGCTTACGTACGTTGTTTTGAAAAAAAATATGATTGATGTAGGCAAAAATGATAATATTAGTTCATATAAGATAGATTACTATGCTGGTTGCTAGGTTAGAGTTCAGCATAATAATTCTTATTCCAAGAACTGCAATAGATTGTACACATTTGTGGTTAGCACAGTTTAAAAGTTCATGTTCCTTCCAGATATGGACATTTATAATATCAACTTCCTCACTGTCTTCTAGCTTTACTTCAGGGCCCCCTGACATAAGTGATACAGTTTTAGATGTTTCTTCTCATATTATCATCCAGAGTATTCATATTATCATCAGAGTATTCAACATTGATGCATCCAAGTTCTTGGGCTATCATGTTAATCTGTTTCTAGCCATTCAATTAGATTCTCCAATGTTTTACATATGACACTTTCTCTAAAGGTGATCTACACATACACAAATGCATTGGTTAATAGGGTTTATTTCTGATTTAATATATTCCCTCATAGTCAGACTTCAGTTGGTGTATTAATCAGCCAATCTGATCACATACTCAGTTCTGAAGTTTAGTCTCTTATTTATCCTAACTCTGAATAACCAAGTGAGACCCTGAAGATATTGTATTCCACTTGGCCTGTGGTTTCGATCACCCAACAGAAGACTTCTGCTCTCTGGAAAGAGAAAGAAAAGAAAAAATCCTGGAGTTAGACAATGTTGATCACTTATTTTGGGTACCGGGATCTGCCAGGGCCTGGATATCGACAGTATTTATTCATGTACAATGAACAGATCACAATGTGTGGATAGCATATCTAATAGCCAAGGTTGCAGGAAGCTCATACCATCTTCAGGTCAGAAGGGACAAGAAGAAAAAGGGCTTGATTGATTACTGGAGAGAATGGCTATTGGAGAGATCTGCTTAATAAGAGGAGTTGTTTCCTTTGCTAGAGGAAGCAGCAGACCTCAAGTGACCTTACAAGGAAGAAGCAAAATAAATTAACACCCAACCACTCTCTTTCAACTGTCCAGTCTCCTGACAATGACTCCATTGGCTAAACACAAAGTCAAAAATCAATGGAAGCAAATTGATATTGTCTACATGGATCAGCTTCCTGGGTACAAAGGAGAGTGGGCATGGGTGAAGAGTACATCTGGAAGTCAAGCAGAAAATATTCAACACAGTATCTTCACTAGGGATCCCAGAAAGAGCACTGGTGAGAACTGTTACTCCATTTGGTATCATCAAAAATTTTCAAGTGTGTTCTTCACCCATTCATTAGGTCATGGTTTTTAGTTTGTAAAAAGAATTTGTTGTTTAAACTTAGTCTCCAGTCATACCCTGCACATTCCTAGAAAGCCTTACCCAGTGATTCCAGTTCTCTGCATTAGAAAAGTTTGCTCTTCAATGCATACATCTCTGGTATTTTATTTTGGATACAGGGAACAAGCTATAGCATGCATTGCCTTGCTTTAGAGGTCTGAGACTGAAAGCAAAAATTGCTATGTTCCTCATCCCATCTCCTATAGTCTACCATGAATTCTACCTCTCCTGCTTCTGCTTCACAGTTATATTCTCCTTGGTCTTTGCTGCAGGTGATTGAAAGTGTCTGCATTGCACATATCTGTCAGGTTTCCCCAAGACCATTTATTGAATAGACTGTCTTTAACCTATTACCTCCTTTTGTCAACTATTGATGGATCATGAAGGCAGGGAATAATTTCTGGGCTCTCTATTTTGTTCCATTGATCTTTATGTCTGTTTTTATACCAGCACAATGCTGTTTTGATTACTATGGCCGTTTTGTGTTCCTGTATAAATCTTGGAATATTTGTTTTAGTTCTATGAAATATATCGTTGGTAACATAAAGAAGAATTGTGTTGAGTGTACAGGTTCCTTTGGGTAGTATGGACACATAGGGAGCACCCGCAGAGCCTAGCCCAAAAATAAAGACTGACCTCAGACCACCCTTTTGCTGGACTCTCAGTGGGGAGGATGTGCTAGGGTGGATCTTGGGCTAAGGCTTCTCAGGAAAGCTATGGCTGTGTTCTGTCTTTGGAAAGCACATGGAATACTACTTGGCTGTAAAAAAGGAAAAAGGACTCATGGACATGGAAAATAGTGTGCTGACTGTGAGGGGAAGAGGGGATAAGGAGGGTAAATAGTAATGGAAAAATACAATTAAAACAATACGATGCAAAAAGCAGTGAAGTCACTGCTCTTGCCTGAGCAGCTGCTCGGGTAGGGACCCAGGCAGTGACCTTACTACACTGAGCAGTGACCTCACTGATGATAGAGTCCAACAGAACTTGGAACCCTGGTAACCAGCCAGACACATTCTAAAAATGTCCTTACCCTGCTCATTTGGTTAAAGAAATTCACACCCAACAGGATATTTGCTTATTGTCTGCCAGAGTCCGGAGGCTGAGGCCTCAAAAGAGGCAGCAATGATAATGTGTTTTATTGTGGCCACTGATGGGTCCACACTCATCTCAGATGTCTGCGGCCGTTTTCATAGCGGGATCCAGAGGTAACACAGGGTGGCCCAGGGCGGTGTTTCTTCAGGCCAGGCTACCACTCCCATCCCACCTGAGCAACCAGTCCTATGTCCCTTCTCCATGTGTTTGTGTGATGTGTGTGTGTAAGGGGGTTCATGTGGGGAGGGCCTCTGCAAGCAGAAACAGGCTGAGTGGGTGTCAAAACCTTGTGGGCTGGTCAAGGCTGGCTAGGTAGAACTGGAGTGTGGGAGGTACCCTCCGTCTGAGGTTTATCTGGAGCACTGGAGGTGAACCTCATTTCCCCTGGGTGGAGGTCTGCAGACACAGGGCTGAGCCTGATTTGGGAGCAGAAGGTCCAGTGAGCAGAAACAGCAGCAACTAGGGCCGGGCAGGGCTTGAGCTCTCTGGACCAGCTACTGATCACTATTATTGCAGAGCTCAGCCCAGGCACTGGAAGAACAATAGGGGGTGGACAAAGATCCCCACCCCATCACCACTAATGAGAGGCAAGTATGCCACATTACCGAGGGCCAGAGAAAGACAGAGTTGACTGTGGCCACCTCAGGATCTGGAGGCCCAAGCCCCATGGATGCCAAGAGAAGGACACCAACCCTGAAGCCACCCAGGCTCCATGACCAGATCACAATTTCCATCTTCAGCCTGGAGCATGGTGTCCACAGTAAACAAACCAAGCTGGAGAATCTGGAGCCCACAGAGGCAGTGATCAAAGGTTATAAGGTAGAGCACCTGGTGCTGGGATGGGGGTGGAAGTGCATGTGAATTTACAGGGAGGGGTAGGTGCCAGACACACAAAGAGCACCCAAGAAGCTGGCCAGGGTCAAACACCAGGCTCAGACCACCTGTGTGCTGGACTGTTCTCAGAGACAATGTCCTGGGGTGGGGGGTTCTGGGTTTTCACTGTGTCCTGTATTTGAGGAACACATGGAAATGTAGGCATGTGAGTAATCTTTTCTCCTCTCAAAACTCCAACACCAGACTGCATGGCAGAGATGGCTCCTACTTCAACACCTGTCATACATTCCAAGGAGCTCGGTACACGAGCAGGCCAGGAGATTGCTCCAGACTTGGAGGGTCCACCCCCAATGTTCCTACCACATTTAGTGGTTCTGGCACCTCTAGCAGCCCATCCAGCTGCAGCTTTGGAGCTGGCGCTGGCCTGTGCAGCATCTCTTGACCTGACTGAGGCCCCACCACCCCTGCCTGATCAGCCCTCCTTTGAACTTGTTCTGTTTCTTGACAGGGAAGGCACTGCCTCTGGAAGATGGATCAGGGCCAACTCTAGAACTGCCTTTTGAACCTGTTTCTCTCCCTCTACCATAAGAATTTGTTTTACCTTTATTCTTTGACAATATTATTTTTGTTATGTTTCTCATTTCTCCATGATATGATTCAGTTTTTATTTTTATTTTTTTATTTTTATTATTTGGGATATTTTTCTTTTCTCCTTATTTTTCTGTGGTATGATTTATTTTAAGTAATAACTAAAAGTTATTGTTTGTATTTTGAATTGTGTCTTTCCTGAACATGACACACAGTCACAATGCCGTGCGAGCATCACCACCACCACCTAGTTGTAGGATGCTCCATCACCCGGCAAGGAAACGCCGGCACCAGAAGTATGCACTCTCCTCTCCTCCTACCTCTGGCAACCTTTGATCCACTTTTTATCTCTGTTCTTTTCCCTATTCTGGACTTTTCCTATAAATGGAATCTTACAATAGGTGCCTTTTTGTGTCCACTCGAATATTTTTGTTTGTTATTATCTGAAATAGCATTTTAATTATATCAAAGGGATGGATCAGAGATCATAGGTTAAAAGAAGAAAAAGAAGCCCTTTATAATTTTGGGGTAGAAACCACTGTGCTAAGTGCAACTCCAAGTCAGAAGTCAGTCAGGATTACTGCAAAAATTTAAAGAAGAGAGAAGACACCCAAGCTCATTTTACCAGATGAGAATTATCCTAAAACCAGATAAAGACACTACAAAGAAAGAAAATTATAGGCCATTATCCCTGATGAACATAGAGATAAAAAATCCTCAAAAAATATTGGAAAATTGAATCCAGAAATACATTACAAAGATCATACACCATGATCAAGAGGGATTTATTCCTGGGATACAAGGTTGATACAATATCTGAAAATAAAATGACATGATTCAGCACATAAACAAAATGAAGGATAAAAATTATATGACCATATCAATAGATGCAGAAAGAACATTTGATGAAATCTAGCATACACTTATTATAAAAACTCTCAGCAAAGTGGGATTAGAGGGAACCTACCTCAAAATACCAAAGACTTCATATGAAAAACCCACAACCAACATCATACTCTCAGTAAGGAAAAATTAAAATCATTTTATTTTTTTTTCTTTTTAAAAAAATTTTATTTTAGTTTATTCAGTACAGTTTCTATTCTTTATTCCCATTCCAACCCACACATCCATCCCTCCCCTCCTCTCTCCCCTTTCCAAACCCCCTAGTTTTGTCCATGTGTCCTCTATATTTGTTCCTGTAAACCCTTCCCTTCTTCACTGAAATTCCCTCCCTTCTCCCCTCTGGTCACTGACTACCTGACCTCTATTTCAGTGTCTTTTGTTATATTTTACTTGTTTCTTTGTTTTGTTGTTTAGGTTCCTGTTAAAGGCGAGATCATATGGTATTTGTCTTTCACTGCCTGGCTTATTTTGCTTAGCATAATGCTTTCCAGCTCCATCCATGCTGTTGCAAATGGTATGAGCTCCTTCTTTCGGATGCATAGTATTCCATTGTAGAAATG